>CM053502.1:79355719-79940793 GCA_028627145.1 Eidolon dupreanum
TTTCTTTGTCTTCCCACTTTGGCTGCCTTTCTGTGTCTGTTTCTATGTGCTAAGCAAAGCTCCTAAGTATCCCGGCCTTATTAGCATGGCTTTGTGTGGTAGATGTCCAGTGGCACAGTACTAAGAAGGGTTCAGTTGCAGGCAAGATTTAGTCCCAGCCTGTGCCCTTCTGGGGCCACCTGTTAAGATTCAGCAAGCAGTCCACAGATACTGTGTTTATAGTTGCCTCAAGGGACCATGTCTTAAACTGAGGCCAGCTGTGACCAGTGTGGGGCTTGGAGTTGGCTCAGTAAAGAGCACCAGACTCACCTAGGATGTAATTGGATGTGGCTTGGGTGGAGCCGTGAGTTGGGAGCGGTGAAGTTTCAAGGAATCTTCTGGGCAGAGCTACCTCTGTTATCCAGTTTGATGATGTCTCTGGTATGGGGGAGCTGACTCCAGGTGACTCTGCCTGATGTTTGCTCTGCGTTTCCATGACAACTTTGATATGGTCACAAGAGGGGATTAACCAAGCCTCTGTCATAACCTACTCCATTTTTAGGTGCCTCTTCATATAATTATTTTATTGTGCTTTGCATCTCGACTCAGTTTTCCCACATTTGGGTAAAATGTTTAGCAGATTGTAAACTTTATAACTTATGAAAAAGGTAAAATAAAATTTTCCTTTTGGACAGATACATAATTAACATAGAGAACATCTGGCTTCCTTTTGCCCCAGGGCTGGACGCATGTGCCAGGCTTTGTGATGGAAAGCAGTGCCCAAGAAATCTCCATGGTTGATGAATCCTAGGAAGAGTTCCAGAGCAAGGATAATCGCTTTTAATAAATAATTAGGTTGACACTTAAGCAGCATTACAAGTTGATTAATTTATATAAATCCTCTCTTTGAAGTTTTGAGAGATCAATCAAATGTTTTCTATTCTATCTAATTTTATAGCTGACTTTTTCTAGTTGTGAGCCCAAAAAGTAATTTAGAAGTATCAAAGTATCCTCATTTTGGCTATCTTATTATTAGGGGAGGCTGACTGTCATGGGGATTGTGTGCCTTGGAGACACGATTTCTCATATTTATTTTATTTTTTTCTTTGAGACCTGTGGAGTCCGACCAAATTTCTGGCAAAACCAGCCTTTACTTGCACATCTCCAGATGAGCCAGATGCAGTGGATATCCCTTAGGACCGCTTTATGCCTGAGAGGATACCTCACAAAGATTTTTTTGTCACCTAAGAATACCCAAGCAAAGGCCAGCGAGAGCTTATTGAATGTTGCTGAAACTGCGATACTTTCCAAGGCACAGGTCCCTGTCTTAGGGTGCACCTATTTTAGGGTACCCTGCCTTTCTCTCTGGGGTTCCTGCCATCATCACTGGAATCAGCTGCATTACTTCACTAGACGTTTTGCAGTGCCCATCTGTGCCACACTGGATTTGGGGATCTGTTACTCCATTGGCTGTTCACGTTGGGGAAGCAAGTGTCCTTTCTCTTTTTGAGTTAAAGAGAGTTCAGTCTACCTTTTAACCTGCATTGACTCTGGGGAATCCAGTTAAAAATCTGAAATTAAAAGTTGTTTCCCTGTTTCTCCTCTTCCCTGTTTTTTCCATTGCCTGGGTTATAACCCTTATCCACCAGGAGGATTTTCTTTCTTTTTCTTCCCCTGAGGATTTTCTAAGAATAGCTCAAATAAAGCCAAGGCCTTGCTACTTGAAGCAAGGAGTCCCAGATTCTGTTACTGAACTTAAGGAATTTGTTTTACCTGCACATATCAAAGCCAAAAGAGACATGGAGAGGAGTTTGTAGCAAGAAAATAGAGGTTTATTTAAGGATATGGTGCTAAGCCCCAAGACACTGGTGAGCAGGTACACAAAGACCTGGCTCC
Source organism: Eidolon dupreanum (assembly GCA_028627145.1). NCBI lineage: Eukaryota > Metazoa > Chordata > Mammalia > Chiroptera > Pteropodidae > Eidolon > Eidolon dupreanum. Next base: position 79,357,595 of record CM053502.1, read on the forward strand.
CCAGTGGCTTCTAGGGGATAGGTTATATAGGGAAAAACTCATTAGTTCTGGTAGCTAAGGGTGTTGGGTTCTAGTGATTGGTTGGGGATAAGGTAGGAGGCAGTTAGTCATTGTCTCAGGCTCTGATGTCAGTCATGGAATAGTTCTTTCTGCTTTCAAGGGGTTGCCGATAGGGTCCTTTTGCCTTCTTGGGGGTAGAAGTACAAGATGTTATGTTTACTTAGATTGAAACTCTTTCTGTAGCTGCAGACCTGAGGCTTTGTTTGATGCTGACCTAAGGGTTTAATGATTAAGGGAGTGGTAGTACAGTATGCAGAAGGATTAGGAAAGAAAAGAAGCAATTATGTAAGCCCAAGGCCAGTTTGAATCAAGGAGAAAGAGAAGAGAAAAAGTCTTTTTTAAAAAGTGAAGGTTTGTAAGGTTACAATTCCAAGAGCAGACTCACAAGTTAACCTGATGTGAAGCCAGGGGACATAATGTGTACTTGCTTATACCTAGCACTGGATCTGGATCCACAGGATGGTCCAGGGTAGGCTCCTTAGGAATCCTGCTGGCTACTGATTAAATGTCAACATAACAATGTCCAAACCTGTAGAGAATTTTTATGAATTTATTTGAGCTAAATTGATGAGGATTGCCAGGAAGCAAGATCTCAACTGCTCCTGAGAGTGACAGTTTTCATTTATGTGGGTGACTACTCTCCATGACCTGCCCAATTAAGATTTTATGTGTAGATTACCCTGTAAAGTTACTTTTGTAGAATCCCTTTTACCCCACAAATGCAAATTGGAGAGATAAGTGCTTCCTTTACATTGATGAATACTGGATAGCTAATAGTAACATATATAGTATGCAGAGATGATATTTGGGCAAAAAGATAACAGTGAAGACTTTTGTGGTCTTGTGTTCTCTGGTGCCAGCAGTTGTGTCTGGGGTCTCAAAAAGGAAGTTACTTCAACATTTCAAAGGTATGTTATCCTAGTTATCTAGATGCATTAAGAACAACTGACAGGGCTGTCTTAAGGTAAAGGTAGACCTTTGCTAAGGAAGTTATAGGCCTGGAATGTGACTACCTGCCATGACCTGCCCAGTTAGGAATTTATGATAGGAATTTATGATCAGATTATCCAGTGGTTACTTTCAGCCACTGAGCTTGCCAGCCTGCTACCGTTTTATTACATAGGTTTCTTTTCATTCAGAGGTCAAATGATCAATAAAAGGAACCTATGTAATTATTGAAAGTTTAATTAAATTTTAAGTGATTAAACTGGGAAAATGATAGGAAAGTTGTATCTTTAGAGTGCTTATGTATTATGTCTTACAATAGTATTTAATTTTAGATCCTACTTTGGCTTACCTAGAAGGCTAAAGGTTGTTAAATTGGTAGACTTTTTTTCAAATTGGGTAAATATTTTATGGGAATTTAGAATTTTATAATAATTTCCTGGACTCATTTCTTATTTTCACTAATGCCTATTTTCTGATCCTGTAGCACAGATGATTTTAAGACTACTAACATGAAAATTTTTTTATTCCCCTTGTATGTTTTTGGGAGTTTTTAAAAAACTGCCTACTATATTGATGGAAGGAGTTTCACTAAAGAGATACATCTTAGGACATAAGCCGGTATTTAAAAAACATGTAGGAAAGATAACGCCATTGAATTGGTCTTGTCTAAAGTTTAAAATGCAAGTTAGAGGCTTGTAAGAGAAACAGTAATTGATAATACTATCTTAATACATTGAAAATAATCAGATATTATTTGAAAAACAGATACTTTGTCAAATACTCTTGTCAGGAAATAAGTGTAATTACTTCTTCAATAAATATTTGTGAAGCATCCACTATTTTAAGGGCCAGTCCTAAGCCAACAGGAGCTTGTGGGTCCTCTGGCCTCAATAATCAAGTACTCTGGCAAGAGAAGTTACATATGCATCCCAAAAGACATCTTTTCTCTCCCTTCTGGGATGATCAAGAGAGGATAGATGTATAATAAATAAGTAAACAAACAAAACTATTTTAGGTTGTCATCAAGTACTTTGAAAGAAATGAACCACATGAGAGGGTCCAAAGTGGCAAAAGCATTTCCAGGTATTGTGTCCAGAAATAAAGGTTCAGAAGGAGTCTCCTGCCCTTGTCCCTTTCTGTCTCTTTTTCTCTTGGGAGAAAGAAAGTCTTTTCAGAAAGCCCCCAGCTGACTTCCTTTCATTTCTCATTGGTCTGTACTGACCCATATGTGCACTTCTAACCCATCACTGGTTTACTCTTGGGATTGAGTTGCACTGGGGAGGGATGGATAAACACATTTGGGATTTTGTTAAAAAACTTGGTAATTAACAAACACCAACCATGGTAATTTTCTTTAATAATAGCTAAAATGTATTAAGTGATTAGTATGTGCCAAGCTAAGTACTCACAGTACTTTATGTGCATTATTTCATTTAATCCTTTTACCAATATGCGGTAGGTGGAAAACTGAGGTGTCTAGAGAAAAAATATTGTACTGTGGACTTGGGATACTAATCCAGCACTCCCATCTGTGGAAAAAAAGAAATGTATTTTTGAAATATCCTATACATATGTTAATTATTATTAAAAAAGAATTGAGGATCTAAATTGATCAGCTGTCAGTACCTAGAAAACTCATTATGTGAAGCTTCTTATTGCTCTACAGTGTGGAACAAACAATTATTATTATTATTTTTTTTTTACTAATTATATATATAACAGAATATGTTACCTTTATATATGTTCAGGCTATTTTGCTTAGGAATCCTCTCATCATGTAGATATCAACTAGGTTTTTGGGTCTTGATAGTAAGGACCATATGTTCTGTTTGTCTTTATGTGGCTCATGGCAGGAGTGCTGAGCTAGGTCCTTAGATCAGTGAGCCCTTGTTTTTATTGAAACAGCTTTAAGAATCTGTTTTAAATTTCGTGTTAAATATTGTGATAAATCGTGTTATTTTTCTCGTTAATTTTAGTGTATTTGTCTTATTGTGACCTTTTTAAGGACCACTTAACCAATTTTTAGAGGTTTTAACCCATTTCTCATTTGCCCCAAGAATACTCGCCAGCAGCACTTGTGGCTGCAGCATTTACCCCAAGATAACTTGTGGATTATAGTTGTAACCTTACCCCTAAAGTTTGTCATGAAATAGCTCGCTTTTATTATTATTTTCGCATTGCTTTAGTATATTGATAGTTTTTGTAAACAAATGACATCATTTTGTTTATAGCATTGTTTTTAGTAGTGGTATTTTCATTTTCAAAATACAGTAATTCTCGAGTGCTGAAAATGTCAAATCCTAGAAATTGTAGCGTTTCTACGTGTAATGTTAACATAGTCCTTGAACCGTTGTTAGCTGAAGATTCATTTGATTAGTCCGATTTATGTATACATTTCTGTTACATTAGGATTAGGGACAAGTTCTGTTTAGAAATAACTCCAAGAACAGTTTTTATATTTTATTTTCACATTGAAAACCAGTCAGATTTGCTTCATCCTCAAAGAGTGTATTTATGTAAAATTAAATTAATGCTGGCAGCGAGCTGCACTTTTTTTTTCTAAATGGAAAATGAGTTAATAAATGCACTTTTTCGATAATGATAAACTTAAGTAATTTAAGCAGTAGAAATTTTTCTGAAATTCATTTAATTGTATGTTTCTGTGTGTATGTATGTGTATGTGTGTGTTAAAGACATATTTTAGGATTTGAACATGGCTTTTATCTTTTTACTTGGCACATGTAAAATCTCAGACTATACATATATTTATTGGTGCCTGCCTGTTGTTGAGTAGGTCTTGGCTAAGGACACTGGCCTGTTGTGCAGGAACTGCTCCCCCTGGAGGGGGAAGAAATTCTGTAGTTAGTCATAGAGCTGAGGAAATGTGAAACATCACACTTACAAGGTCACATTTAGCACCATGTATCCTCCCCAATATATGTTAATTCTGGGTTCAATACTGGGCTCTTATTTTGTCATCTAAGGATATTTAAAATGAAACCAAAACGAAATGGAAACCCTGCCTTATACTAATACTAAACATGACCAGTATTTAAAATAAAGGATATTTTAACACTAGAATAGTTAAGAATCTTCTCAGTGGTAGAAGAGTTTATAAGAAGTCTGTGTATTAAACCCTGGGCTTATCTTACATTATCTTAATTTCTTTTTACTTTGTAATGGCCTGATGAACACTCAGGGAGTAGTTTCCTCTTCCTTAACAGGAAAGGAGGAGATTCAAAAGTAATGGTAATCTTGAAGTGACAGAAGCGTTTTCTAAAACTGAGTTTAATGAGATACTTGCTCTGGTCCTTGGGATAGGACTACAGGGTCAGGTTAGTGTCTGTGCCAGCAGCTGTCACATAATTAATTAACTGTGCTACTTAAAGAGTTAGATCACCTTAACCTAAGACATCCTTATTTTTCTTTAAATAAAGATGGTGATTTTAAGTGTTCAGATGGCTGTTTCATAGCGTTCTTAATGTAGTCCAATCTCTAAGACTTAGAATTCACTTAATGATAGTTATTTAACAAACGTGTTCAGGCTTTACTTGAAGAAAATAGTAAAAAGTGGTCTTTCTAAAATTGTGGTTTCTCAAATTATCACATCTTGGACATGCTATTTTTTAAAGTGCTTTTACTTCCCTTTAAGTATTTCAGCTACACTGAGCTCTTCCACAGTCTGGGCTATCAATCTATAGGAAAATGTTTTGAATACTTATGTAGATAGTTCCCTATAAGCATCTAAGATATGTGGACTGCGATCAGTACCACCTCTTTGTGGCCTTCTAAAGCAGTGAGAAAATTGTACGTATGTTATCTGTACAACACTAGCCAGTTCTTTTGTGACTGTAAGATGTGTGGACTTGGGGCTCAGGAATAGTAGCTTCCTTTTTCATCTTTGCTATGGGTTTAATATTTATGTCTAAGTCAGTTGTTCAGTGTTTCTTTGTGACAATTTTGTCATCTGTAAAACTAGGAATAGTGAATGCTGTTAAGGTAGCTGCACAGTTCAGCTGTAATACAGCTGGAGACAGAACAAGTCATGTTTTTAAAATGATAGATGGATTTTTTCTAATGTGGGATAGGGAATACTTGTCCACCTTTTCCAGCTCACTTCTCCCTACCCAGATTTTTTGCATGCCTGGGAAAAGGGCCACTGAATTGGCAAACTTTATACTTCTTGATTCCCAAGATTTTATAATAGATTCAAATTTTTCCTATCTGGAGGAATTTACTTGTGCAACTTCCTTAGTTCTTAAGAAAATTGCTTCTGGCAGTGTTAATATTGTCGTCTTCTCAGGAGAACCTTCAAATGGGAAGGCCTTGCATCACAGTAGAGAAGGAGAGATCTAATATGAGAACCACTTTCACTTTATGATGGTATGTAAATTGTTCTCATGGATGTTATTCATTCCTTCAACAAATATTTATTGAGTATCTTCTAGGAAGAAAACAGTTCTTGGAATAGTGCAGATAAGCTAATAGATAATTTAAATCTGACATAAATTTTGTAAGTTTGATTTCAATTCTAAACTCTGTCATTATATGCTCAGTATTTTGTTCTCATTGTGACATAGACAACTTTGGCCAAGTTATGCTGTATCTTCAACTTCCTCATTTGCAAAATGGAGATCCATCTACCTTGGAGATTCCTGGGAGAATTAAATGAGAAAAAGTATGTTAAAATGTTTAGAATAATACCTGTCAGATAGTAAATTGTCAATACATATTGATCATTACTATTTTTTTTTTGTAAAACCTAACACAAAACTATTAATATGAGAAAAAAGCTTTTTGTCAAAACATACCTACTGTATATTGACTTTCATTATGGAAAAACAAATGTTCATCATAACTTTAGGCCTTGTAGTAACTTTGTAGGAGATAATGGACAGATAGCCCCTGACACAAGTATGGGCTAAAAAAAGTGCTCCAGTAAATTTGTAGAACTAAGTACTTCTTTAAGAAAGCATATGACACAAATTAAGGAAGTTCGAGCGTCAGATTGTTCAGAGATACCTCAACCTCACCTCAAGGGAAATTACACCTTCCCCCTGCCCCAAAGAAAATGTTGAATGTTGATGTATCTAACTGATAACTTTTATTTTTACAGAATGCATTTGGTTTCCTAAGAAATTATGTGACCATTTAAGGTTTTCATTCCTTGTACTATCGTGAAGATGTTTCCCCCACCCTCCTTCCCAACGTTCCACCCTACTACCCTCTACCTAAAAGGGCCACTGTAAGATTTTCTAACAAAATGTACCACCTAGGAAGAAAACATGGCAGAATCATCAGGATCAACCTAAACTACTTATATTTCTTCGGTATACCAGTTAGACTTTATTTTAAAAACATACAAAAAAATTATTTTAGAGTCAACCACTTTCTCCACATCATTTCAGAAAACATTGTAGGGATGTTTTAAAAGTCATTTAAAAAAGTCTTGACACATGAAACAAAAATTACAGCCTAAATGTCAAAGCATTATTCACACAGAGCCTCCACAGTGGGCCTACTGTAATATGTCTAAAGAAACTTGGCATTTTGTCTAAGAATAAGTCAATAACAGGAACTCAATAATAAATGCCCTGGTTCCTGCTAATATAGGACTCTGTTGCTGACTCGCACTGGGCAGGAGCTCACAAGTTTAAATAACAGCTGGCAGTAAAGCCTGACAGGGTGGCAGTATTATTTTTAAATTGGGAATTGTTTTTCATAAATTTATTTTCTTACATATTCTTTTCTAATTTTACCATCATTTTTCATTTCAAAATTGAATAAATGTCTTCAAAGTGACAGGAAAGACTACACTGAATCAATAAATGTAGCTACCTTCAGCCCTCCAGTGGCCTCAAATAACTTCAGTATATAAGCATCAGCCTTCTGTTAATTGGACAAGCCTTCAGAAATGAGGAAAAGTAATTTATGTTGGCAATTTGATTAACAGGCTTCCTATGAACACACATTCCTATAAAGTTAACAAGTATGAACCATTCAAGACACACCAAGAAAAGTTCTTCAAAACCTTTCAAATGAAAATACAGCAGGATACTCATGGCAAAAGGGGTGTACAGGCCTCATCCAGGTGCCTTTGTTACTTAACTCAAGCTTACTTTCTGTAGAACCTGTCCAGTATAAAGGCTGGAATTGCTTCTCCAGGACCATGCACATGATTTGGGATCCCTTCTTCATTTCTTCCTCTGCTCTAACCACTCTGTCTGCTGTGCTCCAGAACCAAAAACACAGCTCATCTTTATTAGAGTAAGAGGAATTTTAGGTCAGAAGTGATAGATTCTACTGATAAACCACAGTAAACTTGGTATCGTGTTAAATTCAATTGTTCTTCTGTGCCTCCCTTCCTTGGACAGGATATAAATCACAGGTCTAGTCTCTGAGCCTGTGGGCTATCGTGACTATTCCTACCTCACCTGGTTTTCATATAACCAGGTCTCTCCTCCCAGGCCAAGGGCACAGAGTCTTAAGTACTCAAATATTTGAGTTGAAACCGTATAGTCAAGCACACCAATGTTAGAGAATGTTGTATCTATCAAAAAGAGAAATTAAGAATATAGCAGTAGTTGTACATGACTGTGTGCAGTCCACATCTCAGTTACTGAGAACCAGCTATGTGCAACTTGCATTTTATCATCATATAATTATTTATTATAAGATTAAATTAATAACAATAATAATGGCTGATAGTAATAGCATTGGAAAGTGTCCCATAATAGATACTGAGTTGAGTGCAAACAAATATTACTGTTTTTTAGAAGTTTGTTCTCTTAAACTACAAGGCTTAATAGTTTTAAAATTTTTATCTTTTTCATACAATATTTAAGTATTTTCTGAGCTAATCTGACATTTTCCTTGTTACCACCTTCAACATCTGCACAATAGGATGAACTGAATGTTAATGAAGACATGAAAAGAGCTTGGAACCAACACAGAGTCCACATGAAGCTAAGGACTTCTCTTGAGGAATAGTTTTATTATATTAATACTACTAAATTGTCATACCAAAAGTTAGGCTGAGTATTGTAAGTGCTTGTTTATAATTAAAAATGAAATTGCCACCAATTGAGATGATTTATGTTATTCTTTTCAATATATTAGGTTAAACCATAAGAAATTACCAATATTCAATCAACCATTTTGACTCATAAAAATGACATTATGTGGGTCAAGATTAAATTTAGTTTCAAGATTTTAGATGCCTGTTATTATGTTCACTCATTTAAGAATTTGCTCAGCTTTAATTTAGTATGCTGTGGTGGGATATAGCCACGCCTGCTACTGGCCTGAGTTCAAACTAAAAACATGTCACACTAAAGTATATACTGTGGAGCTTCATGGAGTCTTACAGGATGAGAGATCCTTGAGCACTGAAGTGGTAACTCCCCAGATTGGGATAAGACAAGCAATAACCCTGAGTTCCTCCAGATTTGGAGTTCTCCCCAAATAGGCTACACTGACTGACAAACTATAAGGGTGCCTCTGAGAAGCTATTCCCACTTTCTAGAGTATATTTATCTCTTATGTGAATTCAGGCATCTTTTTTTCACTTAATTTATTTGAAACCTTGTTATTGGATTTATACTCCATGAAGAAAGATTGTTTTGGTTTTTTTATGAAGTCACTTGCTTATCGTTTTAAAACATTTCTCTTTATCCTTGGTAATATTCCTTGATTTGAAGTCTTCTTTGTCTGATATTAGTCACTCAATTTTCTTATGTTTAGGGTTTGTATTGTGTATCTAAAAATGTTTGTTGTTGAGTTTAATAGTACACTAATAGCCTATGCTATTTATTTAGAGCATAGACTCCTGCAAATCTGAGTTATTTGGAAAATAGCTTCTGTTTTTGGAAGGAACAAAGCTTTCTAAGTCATTAAAATAAGTGCCCTATGTCCCAAGCACTAGTTTATAGCAAAGACCCTCACTTCTACCTCAGTAATTCTCAACTAATCTCCCTGCTGTACCCTCTCCTCTCTGCGATCTGTTTTCTATGTAGTGATCAATGACTCTTTAAGTGTAAGTCAGGTCTTATCATCCTCTCCCCCAAACCTTCCAGTGGCTTCTCATTTCACTCAGGAAAAAGCCAAAGACCTTACTATGGCCTGTTAAAGCCTTTCAGGAAGTAGTTTCTTCTTCTTTGACCTAATTTTCCACCACTTTTCCCCTGCTGGCCTCAGTCACACTGGCCTCCTTGTTCTTTGGATACATCAAGTAGACTCCCAGCTCAGGTCCTTTGCATTTGCTGGTCCCACTGTGTGGATCTTTCTAGCTCAGATGTCTACGTGGTTTGCTGTCTCTTTTCATTCATGTGTCTGCTAAAATGCCATTTTCTCAGGAGGCTGTTCCTGAATTTTATTTTAAATACCAGTCCTCCTTTCCCACTCCCTTTCCCTGCTTTATTTTTCTCTATAGTATTTTTTATCACCTGACATGCATATTGTTTATTATCTATCTCCCTTTTTTACAGTGTATGCTTTCCAAGTTTAAGGACTTTGATTCTGTTTCCTCCTGGAATCCCTACTGCCTAGAATACTATCTGGCACATAGTAGGTGTGCAATGAATATTTGTTTACTATATGAATGAACGTATTCTAGAGCTATTTGTACCTACAGTAAGGTTTCAAGATGACAGCATTTCTATGTATAACATACAATTATATACTACTTATGATCTTGTATAGGCTAGATAGCATTTGCTATATGGTTTGGAATTTTTTACCCTTTACCTTTTGGAAATTCTTAATTCTCAGACTTTATACTTTTCTTAAAAAAATATTTTCCGTATGTGCTCTGTGCTTGGTACTATTTCTGGATACTGCTAAAAAGTGGTGAGCAATCAGATGAGTCCTGCTGTTAAGGAGTTTGTATTTGAATGAAAGAGACTGAAACGAGTGCAGATAATTTCAACAAATGATAAATACCATGAAGAAAAATTTACGAATAGAGTGTAAGTTAGACTTGTGCTTGGGTGCTATGTTCACTCGTTGGTAAGAAGGCCTTTTGAGGAGGCATCATAGGAGCTGAAAATGGAAAGAAGGAGCCAGCAGCCTGGAGGAGTTGTTTGGGTTGAGGCAAAGAGTGGGAAGAAAGAGAATATAAAGGCTGAAAGTATGTAGAGGACAAATTATGTTGGATTTTGTAGGACGTGGCATCAAGTTTATATCATAGTCCAGCTGAAATGGGAAGCCATTGGAATGACATCTTACATGATTTACATTTTATGATTTCTAGCTACTTGTAAGTGTCGTGTCAGGGAATTAACTTATTTTGGGTTCCTATTAAGTTCGAATAGAGATATTTTAGTATAATACTTAATTTTTATTGCCATCCATAAAACTAGAATTTTTTCGTTACATGGGTTTTAGGAATGTCTCAGTTAATAAGTTAACAACATTACGTATTTGTGGACATGAAAGTTAAAAACAAAATAAATTAGACTAAATATTTATACCATTATAAGGAATAAGAAATGAACAATATTGTATTCTAAAGTTGCATTATAGGAAATTTCATTGCAAATAGCATTTTCAAATATTTAAAGCATTGAAATTGCATTTGAAATGAGTAGATTGTTAGAAATTGGGAATTCAGCTTCATTCACAATGGTATCAGTGGCAAACATTTATCTCACCTGAATTATTGACTTTACAAATGGCTCTTTTCTGTCTCTTTCCATTCTAAGAAAGGTTGTAGAGATAGGCAAAAGGCACATTAAAGGCTAGTATAATCTGGTTTAGGTTCCATGACCTTTGCTGTTTGTATTCCAGACACCAAGAAGTATACAGTGCTTAGTTTTTTTTTTTTTTTTTTTTTTTTTAACTTGTTGGGAAGTCTGATGTGGTAAAGAAGTTATAATAGTTTTAATAGTTTCCAGTTTCACATAGTTGGTCAATCATAATTTTCTGATTCTGTAAACTACCTTATATACATAAAATAAAAATTTCCTTAGTTCTTATCTATAGCTCTACTTTTCTTTATTGCTCAATTCCCTCATTATTTATGTTTCTAATTCGGTGAACTCTGGGTCAGTATTAAAAATTGATATAACTTGGACCTTCTAGTCATTGAAGAGTCCTGTCATGTCTTACTGTTGTAGAAAGGAAAAGTAAACTGATTGAATGTTGTGTCATTGAAGGAGAAACAAAGTACATTAGTTTATAGTGGTGCCCTCAAAGTCTTAATATTTTGGACATATTTCATTTCCTAATGAATAACAAGACAGCCCTTTCTTCAGGAAACATATAATCTCTTAGGAATTATATATATTTGTGTATGTATACATGACATATGTATATACATATCCCAGTTTCTCATCATGATCAAGAAAATTAATCCTCTAGCTCCTGGTGCAAGTTCTGCATTTTTTATTCCTTCTTTCATCAACCACTTACCGTCTAAACTTCCAGTGGCTGCTATGGGTGATGAGCTTGTGGATGATGGGCATTATTTCCTTGTTATAGATGGGGACAAGAATGATTGTGTAGCATCTCCCCTATGGTAAATGTCAGAGCTGGGATTCGACCCCAGGCCTTCTGACTTGAAAGCTCATACCCTTCCACACCCTTGTTTCTTAATAATTTCTTAAAAAAATGAATGAAAGACTGAAACTTATACCTACCTTTTGGCCTTACAGACTGACGAGAGACTAAGAGAAAGATGGTTTTTTTTTTTTTTTAAAGGAGTATTTTTGTCATCTTTACCTTGCTGTAGACCTCATATAAAAGCAGTACCAATATTTGTATGTACTGTGAAATGATCACCACAGTAACTCTAGTTAACATTCATCACCATACATAGTTACAATTTTTTTTTCTTGTGATGAGAACTTTTGAGATCTACTGTCTTAGCAGCTTTCATTGTCAACTGCAGTCACCATATAACTTATGTCAGTTATATCTCATTAAAAAAAAGGTGGCATTAAAGAAAAAAAAAAAACAGTGCCATTGTTTCCCTCACAATGTTGTTTATTTCATGGTAGTGCCTAGAACTTGGAAGTTTTGAAAGTAAAGCCGTATTATCTTTTGTTAGAGCATTTCAAGGAAATGGGACCCTTTGATTCACGCTGAGGAAATGTTCCGTGACAATGTCCTGAACCCATGTCTCACTTTTTGATGTATTCACAGCAAAGCCAGAGCTTCTGAAGCCGAGGTTCTCTCCTGTGAAGGCAAATGGTGCAGAACCAGGCAGGCGTTTTTACAGGAAGTGTAGTCGTTATTATAGACCTGGCCATTGACGTGGTCAGGTTTAGCAACTTAACTCAAGACCACACAGGGAGCTGGAGGAACAGCTGGCAAAAGAGTCTCTGCCTTCCAGCCAAATGGTCTTTTCCTAAAACTGTCTACCTTCCTCAGGAAACTAGTCTTTTAAAAGCAGCCTAGCCTCCACCAAGAAGCTGGGCTGAAAGATGAATACAGCCATCCTTTTAGACTTCCTATTCATTCACTGTTTCCATTGGGCAAGTTGTGTGGCCTTGAATCACTGGGATGAGTCAGGAGCACGAAGGACTTTGATGTGAATGAAGGTGAGGAGCCTCTGCAGCTATGCCTAGTACACTTCCCAATAAAATGAGAAGTCATGGTTACAATGTATGTATGCGTTTGCTCCCAGCTTTAATGCTGAGTTTTACTGGTTCTTCATTGAAAAGATCACTGAAACTTAGAGGAATTTGCTTCTCTGAGTGAGGGTGTTGACTACTGCTGGACACAGAAGTTCACTTCCCTTACCATTTTACTAGTTAAAAGGTTTAAATTGTCACTGATTTTTTGGCAAGTATCCATTTGGAGTCACCGTTATATATATAATCCTTACCATCATTATTGTTAGGGTTATCATGGCTATTGTCTAATATACTCTAGCTGCTAGGCCATTATATTTTAAGATATAGTTATGCTTTGGACATTCTGCTGTTATAAAAATTTGAGTACCTTAATATATTTGGGCATTTTTTTGGTTGACATAATCTGATGTCAAACCAAGAGTCGTAAAGATTGGCATTCCGTGAGTTTCCTCTTGTTAACAGAGTATATCTCTTTTAAATTTTTTTTTAACTGTCTCTGAGCACCTATTGCCACCTTGCTGACAGTTAAGACAGTGTCCTGTTAGAAGTTAAATTTGTTTTGTTCCGAGCTGCCAGACATAGGCAAGAGGTAAATAAACCACAGGCAAGTCTGCTGTGTGAACTACAGTCACTTTGAATTTGTTTTGGATTCAATGCTTAGCGGAGGTGGCAAATACTGTTGAAAAGACAAAAACAGTTATAGAGACTTGCTATGGTATATTTTCAGGAGTGAGTTCCATGTTTAGCAACAATGAATTTTTTAATGCGCTTCCGAGTAGAGGTTTGCCTTGTGACCTACACTATTACTAAATTTTGGTAAGTATAAATCCTCTTTGGTTTTGGCACCAAAAGTAAAACATAATGTAGAATCTAAGGTCGTGTGCATGGCATAAGACGTTTATTGGTGCAGTGAGAGAAATAAACCACTAGGTGGCTCAAGCATATAGCATCTGTACTTTTTAGTCCTTGATCATCACGTTTAAGTTTTGCAGTTTTGTACTTCAGAGAGACCATTTAGTAAAAAACCATTGTGAATTTTTTTCCCACACAATCTTAAAGCAAAAGAGTGCCTATGTGAACTGTATCACTGACCATCATTTACATATTTTTGGATCCAAACACTGTTTTGCTTAGATTTATATGAAAGCTTGAATATTATTTCTATTTTTGGCTGCATTAAGTGTCCCAAATTCTCATCTTAGAATTTTATAAATTTTTTATGTATTTATTTTATCATATACTTTCCAGTTACAAATAAAATGAATAGATATTTACTTTCACTTTTGAAATTTAAACTGTCAACATGGTTTGTATCATCTTATTTTATGCTTCCATTCTATAGGAAATAGAGACACATGGTACCTGAGAAATCCACATGTACTTGTTTGTGTAGTTAATTATTTCCCAAGAATAATTTAAAAGTCTATTTTATTCCATGAAAAGGAAGTTGCTCACTAGCTTCCCACTAATGTTAGATAAAAAGGATTAAAATACTAAAATATTTGCTTTACTTTAGAATATATGTACAATAAAGTTCAAGTAAAAGTAACCCTTGGGATACATGCTATTTTAGCATCTTAATTTTGGTTCTTACACTTTTTAAATCATACACTTCCTGGAATTAGGATATTTATTTATTTATTTATTTATTTATTTATTTTTAGATAAGCTTAAGGCATATTGGAAAGTAAAACACTTCTTCAACAATTTAATGCCCAGTTTCCTATATATCTAGTACTTTTTCTTTTTGCTTCAACGTTTTTACACAAAACCATTAGGTACTATTATTTCTGTTATGAAATAGGAAAAGAGGAAAGGTGAAATTCGAATCAGGTTTTTTTCCATTGTACTAATTCTAGTTAAAACTTTCTTGGAGAAAAGATGACATAAGTTTTTTTAAAACATGTTTTAAAATTACTATGATTTAATTTACTCTTGTTAACTTGAGATAAGTGTAGTTACCTGAGAAAAGAAACCAGTCTTTATTGATATTATTAAGCATGTTTTCTTGTCCTTTTTAGTGAAGTGAAGGCTGATAATTCCAAAGGCTGTTTAAGGAGTGATTACGACTAACAAAATAGCATTTATTGAACATCGCTCTACTGCAGTTGGTCAGAAGCAGTGTTTACTGTGTCTGAAAGTCTTGATATGTGTTCAATCAACTATACTAATTTTCTCTTTCTATACATGGTTAGCTATGTGGTAACCAAGAGTCTTAAACAATGAATCTTTGTTGAGGTATTAATTTTTGTCAAGGAAATTGATGTGATTAAAAAAAACTTACTGCGTGTGAACAGTGTAGAGGAAGCCGTATATATGACTTCCCCTCCCTCACAATTAGGAAAATAAAACAGCAAAAAAATGTATATGTGCGTGTGTGTGTGTATGTGCTGCTTCTTAATCGTAGTTATCTTTTATTTATGCTGGTAGCTTGGTTTGAAAATTCAATCTTTTTATCATAGAATAAAAGAATTAGAGATACAAAGCAAGATGATTGATAAAGTAAGGCAGTAAAATTGGTAGTAAATATTTAAAGGTGTAATTTAGTATTATAATACTTTTAGATGTAATATTTATTTTTGGATTTAAACAATTTATTGGATTTTAGCAATTTATTGGATTTAAACACACACACACACAACATATATGTGTGTATGTTTAAAAAACTCCAATGAAAAATTGACTTTTTAGAATCATGAAACATACTTTTTTTCCCAAACTTTATTTTTCATATTTCTTTACAAGGTTTTCAAAATTTTTTGCATTGTAAATATTTTAATGCCATTCCTGCTTTAAAATCCTTTTTAGTTTTACTTCGTTGCTTCAGAAATTACAGTGAATTTTTAAATTAAGCTTTTATGTGAAAAGAAGTATTGAATATAAAAGTGCCTTGATCAGTTGGTGTCTCCCCTCATATGCACATAGTCCAAACTGCTGACAAAGCTGAGATTAAGTCTGGATTTCCTGAGGCATGTAAATTACCTACCTAGTTTAACTAGAATCATGCTGAATTGAGATAGATAATATTTATATAACTTCTTTTCATAGCACTTTTCACTAAGCTTTCACTATTTCAGGAGTCTTTGTGGCCATTTCATGTGTATTTGATGCCTTTATAGTCTTAAAATGAAATTCATGGATAACATAACAGCACATGTTATTTAAAAAAAAAATCCATATAATGTTTTTATTACCAAAAAAAGAGAAAAGGAAAGTAGTTTGGTGGGAGAATTTACATTTCTCTATAAAAATGTATAAATGCTGTGCATTAGAACATTTGATGAAACACTCATATGCATTCACCTAACATAATCCCAGAAGTGATGGCTACAGATGGAGATTGTGATACTCACAGGTAGTAGTGGCGACTCAGTACATACCAGTGGCTATACTTTGGTGGTATAATTTTTTGAAATGGTCCAATTTGGTTAACTTTGGAATAAAATAGTGGTTTTCCTTAACATATACTTTGTGCCTATGTAAAAACTTAGTTAAGTTCCATGCTTAGATAATTAGAAAAAGCCCTCCCCACCCCCCAATACACACACAGGAATATCCAGCAGAACTTTGAAAGTTGTGAGGGATAAAAGACAATCTCTGGCTGTGCCTGTCAGGTACTGACGTACCTCTGGCATTCTTGGTTTCCACCCACTAAGCAGCAGCATCCCCCAATGGCTATAACAATCAGAATGCCTCCATAAATTTCCCAAACCCCTGTTAGGGCTTTGGGAATGTGGGCTATGAGAGCCAGTTGTAAATCCCCAGCGAATTACCTGGCTATGTTCATTCAGCAACACTGTTAAGAATTTTCTTTGTGGTAGGCAATTATAGGTGCTAGAGAGTAGAGGATGAATGATACTTATTTTCTTACTGAACAAGTTCAGTCTTATGTGTGAGAAAACATATACATGCAGTGCAAAGGAAAGTAGGATAATTTGGTCGCAGGTAGTATCCAGAAAAAAAAATCATATGGATCATTTCAAAGATAAGCTGCTTTCCTTCTACCTTTATATTCTCTCTTGTATTGTGGCAGCTCCTTAGGATCATGGCCAAGAAGACATTGCCATTAGGAAGCATTACGTGGGAATTCCAGCTTTGCTTCTTATAAAAAGTGAGATTTCTAACAGAAACTTGTCCACACATTGTCTTTCTCCTCTGTAGAAATGAGGATAATGAGATTACCTACATAAGATAACTGTAAGAATTAAATGAGAAATGCTGTGTATAGGCAGAACTTACATTATAGATAGTGTGTAATGGATTGTCTTTTACCTTTTTTTAACAAAAGAGAGAAAACCAGCAATAAATGGGGTTAGCATAACTGTAATAGTAAACTTATGTTTGCTCTTTTATTATAAACATTTCCCACCACCTTTCTCTTTCTCCCCTCTCTGGTTATCATTGAAAATATAAGGACTCGGGAAACATGGCGGAGTGGGAGATGTCCCCAGATATCTTCCCTTGAAACAACAATAAACTGAACATCTAAAATGCAACAAAAAGCACCCAAACTGCACACCAGCATATCTGAGCACGGGATCTGCGCATAAGAGCTACCACAGTTCAGAACCCGGGGTGTCAGGCGGTGGTCTTGGAGTAATAAAGAAGCTTCCTCCCGCAGTCCCCTGATCTCCTTGCAGGAGGAGGGGGAGGGATAAAGGAGCTGCAAGTTCCCTGAACATTCCTGCCTTGGATAGCTGTAGCTGCAAGGCCCAGTCATCAGGGCAGAAAGCAGAGAAGTGGGATGGGACCACAGAGGAACAACAGCGGATTTTTGCCAGCCACGGTTGTAAACCGAGGCTGAGCCACAGCCCCCAGTCCCCAACACAGAGGACCCCTCCCCCCATACCCTCTGAGACCAGTCAATGTGGAGCCCTAGGGGAATCTGAGCAAATGCTGCCGAGACTGTTGCTGACACTGGCAGGGACTAAAACTGAGAGTAGCGAGTGTGATTAAACATTTACAAGAAAATTAAAAAAGTGTTATTAAGCCTTTATATGAAGCAGGGATCCAAGAGGCTTAGATGCCACCTACTGGAAACCAAAAGAAAAGTGCCTTCTTTGCCATAGTCTAAAGAGAGACCTTTATATAATAAACCTTCTTTCAGGAAAAACAGCGGAATTCTATTCCATTAATGCCCAGGCAGAGAAATAGTCCATTAAACACTATGAACAACCAAGGTGTCAAGGCAGCTCAGAAAGAAGGAGAAAATCTCCAGAAAATAAGCTTACGGACATAGAAATATGTGACTTAAAAGACAGAGAATTCAGGATGGTACTTCTGAAAAAACAGTGAGATACAAAACAACTCAAATCAACAATTTCAGGAACTGAAACAATAACTAGATGAGCAAAGCAAGGAGATTTAAACCCTCAAAAAGAACTTGATAGAACTTCTGGAGATGAACACACTGCAAGAGCTAAAAAGTGAAATAGCAAGCTTGGGAAATAGAGTCAACCAAATGGAGGAAAGGATCAGTGATACCAAAGACAGAAAACTAGAAATAAATCAGAAGGAAGAAGAGAGAAACTGAAGAATGAAAAATAGTGAAAGAGAAATACAAGAACTAACTGATACCATCATGAGAGGAAACATAAGAATAATGGGCATTATGGAAGGTGATGAAAAGGAACAGGGATTAGAAAGTATTTTCAGACAAAAAGTTGATGAGAATTTCCCAAATCTAAGGAATGAGCTAGAGCTTGGAATTCAAGAAGTCAACAGAATACTCAGTTTTCTCAACCCAAAAGGGCCTTCACCAAGACACATTGTATTAAAATGACCAAAAATCAGCAACAAAGACAATTCTCAAGATAGCCAGGGAGAAAAAACGGTATCTTATAAATGTAAACCCATTAGATTATTCTCGGACTTCTCAGCGCAAATCTTACAAGCCAGAAAGGAATGGAATCAAATATTTAAACTAGTAAGTGAAAGGAACTACTGGCCTAGAATAATGTATCCAGCTAAGCTCTCTTTTAGATATGAAGGAGAAATTAAAACTTTTCCAGACATACAAAAATTGAGGGAATTCTCCACTACAGGGCTTGCACTACAGGAAATACTGAAAGGGGTCAGTTTACCTAACACAAAATGACAAAAAAAAAAAAAAAATACATAATTAGGAATAAAGTGACTATCGGACAAATAGAAGCAGAGGAGTGCAACCCTTACTAAGAGCAGGGCATTCTAAGCTTAAACAATAAGAGTTGTTATAACAAGATAGTAATGAACGTTCAGCATACATAGGAACAAATTGAGATAACAATGACCAAAAAGTGAGGGATTCAAAGATCCAGATTCACAAAGGGGAATGGAGATAAGTCACGCTCAGAAAAAAATGGACGACCGTATGTATTTATATATATATAGTTATTTATATATATATAACTCGGTGGAGTATATCTATATATATAAAAATACATACGGTCCTTTACATATTCATAATGGTAAGCACATGCCAAAGATTCAGAACCATTATGTGTAGTGTAAAACAAGAAGGACCAGAGGAAAAAGCCATAAAAGCCAACCAAAATAAAGAAAACAAGTGCAAGGACAAAGAAGCAATGGAAACACTGAGCTGCCAGAAAACAAAAGATAAAATGGCTATAAGACCTCATATTTCAATAATTATCCTGAATGTAAATGGATTGAACTCACCATAAAAAGGCACAGAGTTGTAGAATGGATCCAAAAACAAAACTCATATGGTGCCTACAGGAGACACATCTCAGCTCCAAAGATAAATATAGACTCAAAGTGAAAGAGTGGAAAATGATATTTCAAGCAAATGGCATTCAGAGAAAAGTGGGAGTAGCAATACTAATGTCAGAAAAATAGACTTCAAAATAAAAAGGTAAAGATACTGAAGGACACTTCATTATGGTAAAAGTAATCATGCAGCAAGAAGACATAACACTTATTAATATCTATGCTCTCAATCAGGGAGCCCTGAAACATGTAAAGCAATTACTAACATAACTAAAGGGAGAAACAGACCAAAACACTATCGTAGTAGGGGACTTAAATACCCCACTGTCAGATATGGACAGATCATCCAAAAAGACAATCAATAAGAGAATAACATCTTTAAATGATACATTAGAACACTTGGACATAATTGACATTTACAGAGCCTTCCATCCTAAAAAAGGTGTTTATACATTCTTCTTTAGTGCACATGGAACATTCTTAAGAATCAATCACATACTGAGACGCAGAGATAGCCTCAACAAATATAAGAGGGTTGAAAACATACCAACCATAATTTCTGATAATAATGCTTTGAAACTAGAAATCAACTGCAGAAAGAAATCAGGAAGAACCACAAATACATGGGGATTAAACAACATGCTACTGAAGAATAACTAGGTAAGAGAAATAAAAAGAACAATGAAGAGATACATAGAAACAAATGATAATGATAGTACAACATAGCAAAACTTTTGGAATACAGCAAAAGCAGTCATAAGAGGAAAGTTCATGTCATTACAGGCCTATCTCCAAAAATAAGAATGAGCCCAAATAAACAACCTAACACTTCATCCTAAAAAACTAGAAAAGGAAGAACGAATTAAGCCTAAAGTCAGCAGAAGGAAAGAAATAATCAAAATTAGAGAAGAAATAAATGAAATTGAAAGCAAAATGATAGAAAAAATAAATGCAAAAAAGCTGGTTTTTTGAAAAGTTTAATAAAATTGACAAACCCCTGGCTAGACTCACTAAGAAAAAAGAAAAAGGACACAAATAAAGTTAGGGATGAAAGAGAGGAAATTACGACAGACACTGCAGAAATACAAAGGATCATACAAGAATACTATGAAAAAGCATATAACACTAAATTTAATAACCTAGAAGTAATGGACCACTACTTAGAATTGAATCAAGAAGAATTGGAAAATCTAAATAGATTGATCAGCAGTATGGAAATTGTAACTATCATCAGAAACCTACCAAAAAGTAAAAGTCCAGGACCAGATGGCTGCACCAGTGAATTCTATCAAACATTCAAAGAAGATTTAATACCAGTTCTCCTCAAATTCTTCCAAAAAATCAAAGAGAAGCCAATACCTCCCAACTCATTTTAATCAGGCCAATATTACCTTGATACCAAAACCTGGTCAAGATAAAAAAAAGAAAGAAAACTACAGATGAATATCTCTCATGAACACATGCAAAAATCCTAAATAAGATACTAGCGAACTGAATACAGCAACATATTAAAAAGATTATATA
Organism: Eidolon dupreanum; assembly: GCA_028627145.1. Lineage (NCBI taxonomy): Eukaryota > Metazoa > Chordata > Mammalia > Chiroptera > Pteropodidae > Eidolon > Eidolon dupreanum. Next base: position 79,378,414 of record CM053502.1, read on the forward strand.
CCATGGTCAAGTGGGCTTCATCCCAGAGGCACAGGAATGGTTCAAAATATACAAATCAATTAATGTGATAGAGCACATAAACAAAAAATAAGAATCATATGATCATATCAATAGATGCAGAAAATGCCTTCGACAAGATACAGCATCCATTTATGATCAAAATACTTAAAATCGGTATTGAAGTCCCTTAACATAATAAAGGCCGTATATGACAAACCCTCAGCCAATATTAATGATGAAAAAGTAAAAACCTTTCCTCTAAGATCAGGAACAAGGCAAGGCTGTCCACTATCACTACTATTATTCAGTATAACATTGGAAGTCCTAGAGAGTGCAATGAGGCCAGAGAAAGATATAAAAGGCATCTAAATAGGAAATGAAGAAGTCAAACTCACTATTTGCAGATGACATGATTCTCTATACAGAAAACCCTAAAGACTCCACAAGAACACTACTAGAAACAATAAGCAAATACTGTAAAGTCTCTGGATACAAAATCAATGTTCAAAAATCCATAGCATTCCTATACACTAATACTGAAGCCTCAGAAAAAGAAGTGGAAAAAATAATTCCTTTTGCGATTGCAACAAAAAGAATAAAATACCTAGGAATAAATTTAATGAAACAAGTGAAGGACCTATATAATGAAAACTATAAGACTATTCAAAGAAATTGAAGAAAATACAAAGAAATGGAAAGATTCTGTGTTCTTAGATTGGAAGAATCAACATAGTTAAAATGACCATATTACCTAAAGCATTATACAGATTTAATGCAATCCCCATTAAAATCCCATCGGCATTTTTTTAAAGAAATAGAACAAAAAATCATCAGATTTGTATGGAAGCACAAAAGACCCCAAATTACCAAAGCCATCATGAGAAAAAGAACGAGGCTGGGGGTATCACACTGCCTGATTTCAAATTATACTACAAAGCGACAGTAACCAGAATGGCATGGTATTGGCAGCAAAACAGATACACAGTCCAGTGCAACAGAATCGAGAGTCCAGAATTAAACCCATATTTATATAGGGAAATAATTTTTGACAAAAGATCCAAAAACATACAGTGAGAAAGGAAAGCCTCTTTAATAAACAGTGCTGGGAAAACTGGAAAGCCACCTGCAAAAGAATGAAAGCAGACTATTGTCTCCCACCACACACCAAAATTAACTCAAAATGGATTAAGGACCTGAATATAAGACTTGAAATAATAAAATGCATAGAAGAAAACATAGGAACTAAACTCAGGGACCTTGGGCTTAAAGAAGACTTTATGAATTTGATCTCAAAGGCAAGGGAAGTAAATGCAAAAATAAATGAATGGGAGTATATCAAACTAATAAGTTTTACTCAGCAAAAGAAACTGACAACAAGGTAAAGAGGGAACCATCCGAACCGGAAAATATATTTGCTAGCAATACCTCTGATAAGGGCCTAATATCCAAAATATACAAATAACTCATACAACTCAATAACAACAAAAACCAAATGATCCAATCAAAAAATGGGCAGAGGATCTGAACAGACATTTCTCCCTAGAAGACATGCAAATGGCCAACAAATACATGAAAAGATGCTCAACATTGCTAGCTGTTAGGGAAATGCAAATCAAAACCACAATGAATACTATCTCACACATGTTAGAATAGCTGTTATCAACAGGACAAGTAATGACAAATGCTGGAGAGGATGCGGAGAAAAAGGAACCCTCATACACTGCTGGTGAGACTGCAAATTGGTACAGCCACTATGGAAAACAGTATGGACGTATCTCAAAAAAACTAAGAATGTATCTACCATACGATCCAGCAATCCCTCTACTGGGTATTTACCCCAAAGACTTGAAAACCCATATCCAAAAAGATATTTGTTCATAGCACCATTATTCACAGTGGCCAGGACATGGAAGCAACCCAAGTGCCATACAATAGATGATTGGCTAAAGAAGCTGTGGTACATATATACAATGGAATATTACCTAGCCATAAGAAGAAATGAAATACACTTATTGGAGACAACATGGATGGACCTCAAGAGAATCATGGTATGTGAAATAAGCCAGATGGAAAAAGTTGATAATCACATGATATCACTTATATGTGGGATATAAAACTGAAAGCAACAAATGAGCAGGTCATACAACTGAGACTCATGGACATGGACTATAGGCTAGTGGTTACTAGTGGGGTGGGAGATGAGGGGGGAGAAAAACAGGGTAAAGGGGGTCAAATATAGGGTTTAGGGGGAGGGTGAAGTGGGTAAAGGGGATCAAATATATAGTAGCTGAAAGAAACTGGACTTTGGGTGGTAAGCACACAATAGAATATACAGATATTAAATGATAATATACACCTGAAAATTATATAATTGTATTAACCAATGTTACCCCAATAAACTTATTTAAAAAGAAAATATAAAATAAAATGCATTATGTGCTTGTAATATAAATTTCAGGTTGAATGTTTTCAGTTGGCTAAGTTGTCTGCCTGAGCTTAATGATTTCACCTTTGTCTTGAACCTGAGGAGTAATGGAGATAGGACTACAGTGGAAGATTCGGAGAAAAATTCTATTGAAATACATATTAAAATTATTGAAGTCTGTAAAGGTTTACATTTGATTTTGCAAGTTATCCCATAATCTCACTGCGCTCCATCATTTAAAAAGAGAACTACTTTCTCTATGCTGTCATCAGCTTAATAATCATGGAGTCATGAGTTAGCTTGGTCACAAAAAGTTTGAACAGAATTGATCTTTGTGTTGTAGTGGTTGATACTTGTAGACCTAAACCATCACTTATGTAGTAGAATATCAAAGACATTCCCCATAACCAGTGGAATACAGACTGAGAAATAAATATTTTCAGATGTGAAAGTATGTTTCCAATCCTCCACAGGGGTGCACTTGTTTTATATTCTACAGATGCCATTAGAGTGAATATGTTATGGAAGTCTACTCAGAACTATGAAGGCAGGAGATTATGAACTGCAAAGTGAGCAGAATACTGTAGAGCAGTGGTGCCTATTCTTGACTTCTAAATAATTTCTAGGCTCCATCCAGATCTACTTAAATAGGATTTCTTAGGGTGGGATCTGGGGGGTCTTTGCTTCAAATTAGCTCCCCAGTTGATTCTGAAAACTAACCCTTCAAAGCTAAGATTAGATTGTGTTTCTAGTTGTTCATTTGATATCTCTATCTGGATGTTCTTCCTAGATCCCAGAAGTCAACACAGGTTAAAAGAAACATCTACACTCCTGATCCCCACCTGCCTTCATCCCAATTTCGAGTTCTGTTATTAGCCTGATTTTTCTTCTATTGTTCAGGCTCAAAACATCAGTTCTCTTGGAATGGTTTTTTGGTCCTTTTTCCCCTAAGACCAGTTTATCACTATATATTCCGTCTCTTTCATTTTTCCAATCTAACCTTTTCCCTTCTCAGCACCACTGTTCTTACCCATGTTCTCATTAACCCTCACCTGGTATTTGCAGGCTCACTGATTTTACTGAATTCAGTCTTCCTCAGTAGTATATATAAATATGAAGTTCGTTTTCTTAGAGCATCGTGCTGATATATTGAGTTAAATGCTTTATCCTAGCTTTCAAGCCTTTCCACAATATCAGCACAGTTTTATCTCGTTCTGTATATTACAAGTTTGGCTATAATGGACAATTGATTATTCTTTTACCCTACCATACCTTTCTCCCAAACCCACATCGTTCTTTCTGGGAATGGTGTCCTCCTGCCTTGGGCCTCACCCCATTGCTCTTACAGTTTGTCATGATCTAGCTCAGTGTCAGGTACTTGAGGAAGTCTTCCTAGTTCTCCTTTACAAGATGTGCCCTCATCTGCCTCCAAATCTTCTGTGGTGTGTTACAGTTAATTACGTACCGGTTTATTCTTATTATTGCACATACAGCTCCTAGAGAACCTATACTTACTCATCTTGATACCCTTGCATGTAGAAAAAAACCTCAGCCATTGTAGATGAGGCAGTAACTATTTGTTGGATTACTTGGAAAATATTCCATTGCTGCATGGAATAAGGATTGAAACCTCTTACTACCTTTTGCAGCAATTAACCCAATCCATATCAAGATAAAGCATTTATTTTGAGACTTAGGGGGCAGTTGATTTGTGACCTTTTAGAATAGTTTCAGACATTTCAATGAGTAGCTGCAAAGACTAAAATAAGGTTTTTGATATTGTTTTTATAGGCAGCTTTAAATTATCTTTGGTTAGAAGTAAAGTTTAAATCTGGAAAAGCTAAAATTCTCCTTGACTGTTGATGAGTTTTAGCTAAATCTTTGTGTCAGAGGAGAGAATTCTGAACATTTAGGTAAAATAATCAAATCTATACTCCAGTTGTGTGCAGGGATGAGCCCTTGTGCACCTCCCCTCCCCCACCACCCCGCAATGATTCCCTTACTTTAAATGCTCCCTCTTCCGTGGAAATGAGTACATTATCTTTAAGAATGTAGCCAACTGTCAGCCTAAGAGAGACCTGCCTGAGTGTTTAGGTAATTAATTTGTCAGTTATGAATGGATCGGGATTAAGGTGCTGATTGTGTTAATACTAAGCTAAAAGCTCTGCAAGGAGCCTGGAGACTATACCTTTCTGCTTACCTGAGCAAATTACTTGTGGGCACTGTTTTCCAGTGTTTTAGAGGCAAGAGTTGAATTCAGTAATTCTGAAATGAGAGTGCTGGTTTCAGTCTATAATTTTTCTGCTCTTTAGTAATTCATCTTATTGAAAACATTTTAAAATAATAATTCCTCTGAATAAAGTAGTTTCAGCTTGGAAACCATTGCTGTTCCCCCCTAATGTGGATGCTATTTTATATTACTTATCATAATGAAATAAAGGCAGATAAAAATCACAGCCCAAGGTTTAAATCTTTACTGTTTTACTTGCTTCACATGTCATCTTAGGCAAAGGCTTCTTAACTTCATTTTAACTTCAGTGTTCTCTTCTGAAAAATCAGAATAGCCTTCATAGGCTTGTGGGTAGATTAAATGAAATGATGGTTATCAAGCACTTAGCACTGTATCTCTTATCATGTAAGTGTTTTCTACGTGGAACACTGCAAGATATTTTTGTGCCTCTTCTATTTTGTATTTTGTCTCAGAGCTTGGTACCTAAGGAGTAGCTTAGGTCTACCTGGATGAGAATCAAGCCTGTGACTGTTGCTGATGGGGCTATAGGCAAATCAAATCCAGAGAACTATGAATGCTTGTCAAATAATGAATAAAAAGAATGGAACTTGTTTCCCAAGTGTGTTATAGGTCTTGCTAGTAACTGTGACTTCATTCCAGACCAATAGGGTGGAGCTGAAGTAGGATCTGAAAAAAAGGAAAGATCTGTCCTTGGCCTGAGTCACTAATGCTTTACCAGCAGACCTTCTCTCTTGCCCCAGTGCAGAAAGAACCAGTGAATCAATTTATTCATCTTTTTCCTTTCTGAACTTGACATATGAATGAAGACTATCTCAGGTCTTAAATTATGCCTTTACAAAATCAATAAAGCAGATGCGGTATATTTTAACATATAAAGTAAGATTACCTAGAGCAGGAATCATTTAGGATATTTAAATGAGCTGGCAAAGTTTTTAAAATATTTATTTTTAAACAGGGTATCACTAATGTTTAATAGCAGACTTCACTTTTAAAGTATCAAATTTGTCACATACATAAACATATAAATATATAGACATGTATATAGATAGATATAGATATATATCTATATCTATCTATATATATATTTACTTGTGAATTGTGGCAAATACCCAAGTAAAGACTTCTTTTAGGTGCCCATTGGTTTAGAAAACCAACAAGAGAGTTAGCACATATCCACTAATAATTTCAGTCCTATACCTTGATTAGTCAGATCTTGATATGAAAACTATGTAGGCGGTTATGTGGTTTTAAGTCTTGCTTGACAGAAAGGATTTTTTCCCCTTCAAATAATAAAATCTAAACAATGGGACTTCAGTGCGTATTAGCGAGAATACTTGAAGGCAGTTGGAGGGGACACCAAATATAGAGCTGAAGTTCTTCTAGCATGTTTTAATTTATTAGAGGAAGGTTAGCTAACACATTGTTTTCGTAGAAGTAAGTAACTGTAGGAGCTTGTTATAGATCCCCTTCATTCAAGTTGTTTCAGATATTCGAATGCTTTTAATATAATTCTTTAAACAGTGCTCTTGGCCTTATTTTGGGAATCAGCTAAACTGAATAGGTAGACTTAGTCCAGATTCCATTAATTGTCGCTTTTGGTATTTTTAAGGGATAGGCCCACTCCTACATTGCAGTAACATAAACAGGTGCTTTTGAATTGTTGCACAAATTATATTCTAATAATATCATTCTTAAAACGTTACAGTGTTCCCTGTAAATTTTTCAAATGAGCATCTTTCATTTTCCTACATTCCCTTTGTGTTTTTGTTTATATACACACTTGGTGTTTACATGATGAAGTTCATTGCTTCCTAGTGCCAGTTTGGATGCATTAGAACTAGAACTACCAGGAAGTTTGATAATGGCAGCTTTGGTGAGTTGAAGCCTATTCAAGTTTGAGAATCATTGGTAAGGATATATTTGTTCACATTTTTTGAGATTTGGAACTCTGAGTCTCCAGCATTTAAGCATAGAACCTTGCACACCAAAGATGCTTAATACTATTTATGGAATGAGAAAGAGTGTCAGAAGTCACATAACTAGTTAAGTGTTAACCAGGAGCCTATAATTTGTCTATACTTAGTGCTTATAATGTATTGAGATCTGGGATTGAAATCCTGACTTGCACCTTTCCTAATTATATGGCTTTTGGCCCATTATGGAACTCAGTTTGCTCCTAGTTAAATTGGTGATGCCAGCTTGCCCCTCTGGTCCTTAGGATGAGAGTAGGTGTTACCCAGTTCCTGACACACTCAGGTGCTTGAACTAATCTAGTAAAATGCTAGCCTAATACTCAGTGGCTATGGAAGCCATCTATTTTATAGTCTCAGAATCCAGGGTTTATTTTCCTTATGAAAACTGCTCCTGCAGTAGTTCACAAACATAGGTATTTTCCTTTACTCTTCATTATGAAAACTACTAGCAGACACAAACAACTCTTATAGGCAATTAGGTAAATTTGTTTTCCTTACACAGCTGATGTAAAATAGAACTGTCTGTATAGCATCAATTTATGCCCACTCAGAATTAATGTACTTATACTAAGAAAAATGGTTACATTTTAAACTTTTTTCTGTGTCCTAAGTCTCTACTTTTTGAACCCTTTTAAACTTGTGACATCTGTGGAGTAGTGGATCTGATGAATTCCTGCCCTCTTTACCTCCCTGCCCTGCCAAAACATGGAAGCATCTGGTATTAGTTAATCTTATCAGTCCATCAGCTGGATGCAGATTGCCTAAAACTGGTTCATTCTGAAGTGCGTTATCTTAAACTATGGACTTGTGCTTTAACTCTAATTCCTTACTGTGAATGAAAAATTTCTACCCACCACCTTCCTTTTAAAAGAAACTATAGATATCAGCAAGTAGACATGAAGATTTTTATTTGTTTGCTTAATAATGGCAGGCTTTAAGGCTATACATTTTCTTTTGAGTTATCTGATTATATTTCCTAAGTGTCGATAAGTAGTAGTCTTGTTATTTTAGAAATAACCATAATAACCAAAAAATTTGATTTTCTTTTTGTCCCATGAATTACTTAGGTATATATTTCTAATTTTTTTATTGTTTAAAATTGGTTTCTAATTCTAATGCTTTGGAAATTGACACTATGGTTTTTATACTGTTTATATTTGTTAGGAACTTTCTGAGGGTTTTGTGTGTGTGTGTGTGTGTGTGTGTGTGTGTGTGTGTGTCCTGATATATGTCAATTTTTAGAAATGTTCCATTGATGTTTAAAAGGAAGAGATATTTTTATATGTGTTGCAGAGTTTGATACAAATCCATTAACTTTGTCAGTTATATACTCCCAGTCCTCTGTGCTTTGTAATTTTTTCAGTGGAATACTGAGAGGCATATGCTCTTCCAATGCTGTTAGATTTTGTAGGACTAATTTTCCATGCACTTCTAATAACTTTTGCTTTTTATTATTTCTGTTTTTTTATTCTTTCAATACAATGGTATTTGACACACAAATTCATAACCATTACATCTTAATCAATGGTTCCACTTAATGCTTTGCCTTAAAATCTACTTTGTCTTATATTAGTATTGCCCCTTGTTCCTTATATTTTTTTCTGTGTGATATTTAACCAATATGGTTATTTTGAGAGATGGTATTTTATTTTTTTCCCCTTAATTTGAGAGATTTCTTAATTTGAGGGGAGTTAAATTCATTTATAATGATTCTCATGACCGATAAGTTTATACATACTTCTGCCTTATTTTTTATTTTTAATGTATTCTTGCCTGGTGTGGGGCTTTTTTTTGTGTGTGTGTGTTTTCTTTTGTGTATTTTACAGTGTTTGGAAGATATTTGTTTTTAATTCTTCAATCTGAGAAAGCATCTCAAATTTGTCTGCCATTAAAATTTTTTTTTTTGCCCTTTTTTGGGTTAATTTTGCCCTTCACTGCTTTCAGTGGGGATTTAAATTCTCCTCTTGCAATTTTAATTTCTTTCCTTATTTCATTCACCTTCCTTTTTACTTTATATTATTATCTTTTTACCTTAGCTTCTTTTATTATGGCTTTTTGCACCTCTTTTTTATAAAAGTCTTTTTACATTCTAATGAGGATATTAAAGAGTTTTCTAGTACTGTCTGCTGGTCCTATGATAGATTGTTTCAGATGATGTGTTTCTGAGTATTTAGAATGACCTCTTTTTCTCTTTCTCTGCTATTCATCTCCCTCCTCCCTACCTTTCCTGGGAGCACTGTTTTGTTTGTTAGTTTTATTTTCTCTTCATTAACTTTGTATTTTTTGAGGCCTGCTGTAGATAAAGAGATAAAGTAGATTTCTGAGTTAAAGCCTGATTTGATTTTTCTCAATTCAGTTAATTCCATATATCTTATTGTAACCTGTCAGCCATTTTCTGGCATTTGCTTGTCTGTCAGGGGTAGTTTAGGTTTTTTTTTAATTTAATTTTATTTTATTTTATGTTGTCATCAGCGATGAATGGAAAGCTGGGTGAGTGTGTCACAGGGGCTGCATTTTATACTTGGAGTTTGATTAGAAAACAGCTCTAAGGGATAGGAGACCCCTGAAAAGAGACTAGACATGTATGGTTTGTTGTGAGAGAAAACTGTGTTAATCCTTTGAGGCTAATTTGAGAGGGCTGTTGATAGATCCAATTCTTGGTCCTTTGCTTGGAGAGGGAAGACTGGACCAACACTGGCTGTTGTAGACTAACCTGCTTGCTGCCGAGGCCAAGGAACCAGTATGTGTTTTTGGTGTAGGCATTTCTTAATACGTAAAGCCCATTTATCCTCAAATCTGTGACCTTTAAGCTAATTTCTCCAATCCCTGTGTTAAAATTAAAGCGGCCAGATAAGATGGTTAAAATCCAGATAACTAGGCCCACCCCTTCAAATAAGAATCTTGAGGTAGGGGGAAGGCCAAGACTGTGTATTTTTAACAAGCATCCAGATCTTTTTAACTTTTCATAATGGAAATCATGGAAATACAGAAGTAGAGAGAATAGCATTATGAACTCCACATGCCCATCTATCTAGCTTCCAATAATTATCACTAGATAATCTTATTTTATCTGTACCCACTCCTATTTCTCTCTCCACCCTGGATTATTTTGAAGCTAATCCCAGATATATCATTTATCTCATTTATAAATATTTCAGTATGCATCTCTAAAAATATAAAACAAAAAATTACTAAATCATCTGGATGTTTATAATTATCTAAATGCTTAACAAAATAAAGACTAAATAATTAGAAAAAAAAAGATAATGGTTCCGTTAAAAAAAAAAAAAAAAGTCCAGCATCATTTATTGTGCCTAAAAAACTAAAAAACTAAAAATTAAAAATTGAAAAGAATAATAGTTCTTTAATGTTGTCAAATATTCAGTCAATGTTTGCATTTCTTCAGTTACCTTTCTATGTCAGTTTTTTTTTAATTTAGTGTCTAAATAAGGTCTGTACATTGAGATTGGTTTTCTCTCTATTTCTTTTTGTTTATTACTTTGTTTTCTGGGGACTTTTTTTTTTTAAGAAAGGAAATCTATTGTCTAAATGGATTTCTTACACCTGGATTTTACCGATTGCAGCCCTGTGGTGTCATCTAAAATGTTCTTATATTTCATAGATATTGTTAGATAAATCTAGAGGTTTGATCAGATTTGGGTTTTTCCCCTCCCACCTCCCAAGGAACTTCAAAAGTAGTGTTTTATACTTCCATCAGGGGATATATAATGTCTGGTCTTCTCTATTTTTGTGAGATTTTCTTTGATTTTCTTTGAGCCATTGATATTCATTGTCTAAATCTGTCAATTTATTAAGTGTTGCAAATGGTGGTGTTCTAGTTCTGACATTCCTCCTTGACGGATTAGCCATAATTCCTGTGTAAAAACAAAAAAGGAACTTTCCCTTGTCAACTATTTGGTTACCCTAATAAATCAGATCATATAGGGAAGATGGAATAATTGCTTGATTATTTATATACCAGCTTTCAAATTGAGGAGGTGGTTTCCTAGTGCATTAGTTTGCTAGAGCTGCCATACCAAATAACACAGATTGGTGGGTTAAGCAACAGAAATTTATTTTTTCACAGTTCTGGAGATTAGAAATCTTAAATTAAGGTGTTGGCAGTGTTGATTTCATGCTGAGAATCCTCTCCTTGACTGTCTTCTCCCTTTGCCTTCACATGGTTATCTTTTGGTCTGTGTTTCCTGTATTCTGATGCCTTCTTATAAGGACAGCAGTCATATTGGCTCATCTATATGACCTCATTTTACCTGTTATCGCTTTTAAGGTCTCATTACCAAGTACAGTCATATTCTGAGATATCGGAGTTAAAACTTCAAAATGTAAATTTTGCGGGGGGAGGAGAGGGGACACAATTTACCTCATAACACCTAGTATCCTATAAATGTGGATTTTTTTTTAAAGTATCATGATGAGCACATTTTGTGTGTTTCAGTCTATTGCAGTTATCATCAGTGATGCTCAAATTTGGCCTTTTGGGAGCCTATTTATATTATTTCTTCAGATATAATCTCTGTATTCTTGAATAACTTTTTTGCTTTCTTCTATCTTTCTAGAACAAGATGTTCTAGATCTGTCTTGCTGCTGCAAACCTACAATCAGATATTTCTTCCTGGAGTCCTGGTTTCTTGTAGTGAGATATAGTGCCAGATGATTCTAAGCACACTAATCTTTGGACACCTCATGGCTAGGACTTTTAATCTCCACAGTGTTGAAGGCACTATGGTGTAGCGATTAAGAGTATGGGCTGTGGAGATTCATATTGCCCAGATGCAAACTGGTTCCATTACTTAGAAGCGTTACTTACTTGATTCTAGGCAAGGTACCTAATTTCATCATCTTACTTCATCTACTTTGTGAAGGCCAGGACTTTCTGTGTATTTTTCACAGCTCAATTTTGAACACCTAGAAGAGGGCCAGGCACATAAGTGGTACTTGATAAATATTTCTTCGATGAATATATCTATGAAATGAAAATAATAGGAGCACTCTTCTTCTAGGATAATGGGATACTTAGGAGATAGTGTTTATAAAATACTTATATCTGTCAAGAACTGTGAAGTTTCTAAGATTTTACCCCACTTACAAGCTAATAAGTTAGCCTGCCAGTTTCATGGGTACTGGCAGAAGACATAAGACTCTGGGGTTAGAGACAAAGGACATTTTTACTTATAGCTATAGTGACCAAAGGATCACATTTTCTTGTTGTCATTTCCTAAACCCCAATTTTTATAGGGCAGTGTGAAGATGGCAAGGTGAGATCTGAATGTGCAACAGGTTGAGTTACAGAAGAGGAACCGTGAGTTTAGGGAACCCGAATCTTTTAAGCAAACTGATTCTGGAGGGAGACACTTAATTTTCTAAACTGTTCACCATATAAATTTCCTTGAAAATATAGTTTGGGACAACAAGACATTCAGTGTCTCTGCCTGAAAGATGTGCAGAAACACTAGAGACTCATGGATAATTGTTTCCCAACAACTAGCATTGATAGATGTCAGTAAATATTAGTCATAATGATATTGCTTATGATTATCTTGTGCTCATTTTCCAGTGTGGACATAAGGTTTCTTCTTGCCACCTTAATCTAATTTTTTTCTAATCCTGTCTTACCATCTTTTGTTCCAAGGCTCCTGGATTTGTATTTTGTGATTTCTGGCACCTTTACCATAATTTTATTTGTTAATTTTTATTTGCTTATTAATTTAAAAATAACAGCCCTTCATTCTGCAGTAATAACTCTCTGTATTATAATTTTTAGGTCTTTGTAGCAATGGGTGAGCATGCCTGCTCCTTCCTTCCATTTCTTCCCCCTCCTTCCCATCTTCCCTTCCTTTTTTTCTCTTTGATAAAGTCTTAGTGAAATTTATCTGATAGATTAATAGATTGTGTTAGAAGTGTCATTTTTTCTAGCAGAGTGACTCCATGTTCAACAAATTACTTAAATTCTTTCTCCATTCCCTATTCTTCTTTGATTGTTATTTTTATTATATTTTGAATGTGTGTAAGAGCTCATCACTCCATTTAATTAATTAAGCTTATAAAACCTTTGAGATTTGTGTGACAGTATCATATATTTTACTCCTTAGACTAAAATCACAGACTCTTGAACTCAGGTTCATGAGTTTCTGAATTCCCTTACCAACACATATTTGTAATTTTTAATGCTTTCATTTTCACTAATAGATACTTAATAGTAATCATTATTGTCAGTTGGATATGTTTTGCTTTTTAGAGTTTTAAGTCTTCCAAAAAAGGTAGCTGGACAAATGAGTGAGTCTTTAATCATGCTTGCTTGCTTTATGTATGTATGTATGTATGTATGTATGTATGTATGTATCTATCTATCTATCTATCTATACTTAGATTAGAAAATATGGTAGCAAGGATAAAGGAGCTAAAGCAATCTGGAAGTAACAAGATTTCCTTACAATTACACTGAGGAAATGGGATCCTCTATTCTATTATATCACCAAATAGCACATTCTAAACTAGCACAAGACTCTTCAGGCAGTAACTGAGAGTTGAACATTGCCAACTGAAGACATGTCTGTTTCCTGAGTTTGTATTTGAGGGTGGTGTTTGGCTAGAGGAGGGGTGTGAATTAAAAATAGCAGATCCTGACAACTGTTTTATGAAAGTAAGGGGAAAAATAAGTTACTCTCAGTGGCCTCATTGAGTTGCAATTGTGATCATTAGTTTTTTGGTGCCTCTGTTTTCCCAGATTTAAATTTTTTTTTTTGCTGCTCAGTTGCTTTAAACTATTATTACATGTACTATTGTTGAGTGAGCTATTTCTTGTGAAGATTTTAAAACTGCTTTTTTTTTTAATATTAACTGAGCTTTTGGTTAACTATTTTTGTAGTAATGTTAACTTCAGTTTCATTCTTCAGTTTCCCAAAGTGCTTTTCAGTTCTTAATTTATCCCTGATTTTTGTCTGGTGAATGTAACATTGCCTATATTTGAAGTTATCCCTGCTATTAAGAAAGTGAATGATTTTTAATTTTCCCTTAGAAAGTTGATTATGGAGTCCAAAATGAAATTTATTGGTTCTCTCTCTCCGTATCTTTTTCAAATACTCTTTATATCTGTGACTTAAAACTTTCAGTATTCACTTGCTGTAGTTAGTCCCTATTCTCTTCATTGTATCTTGTCAATATAATATGTACAATAGAATTTAAAATATCAATTATTACTTATTGTTCTTTTGTTGACTATAAAGACTTAAAAATGTAAAAATTGAGAATGAACTTTTTTCTTCTAAGTATTCAGAAGTAGAGTTCCTTTAATAATTTTGCTTATAGTGATAGTATTCAACTTATATTTAGAAACAGAGTCCTTATTTGGCATCTACATTGCCCCATTTTGAGTTTTTTTTTTTTAAATAAGTAGTTGTTGTGTTCTGAGTAGTATTTGAAGAATGTAACTAACTCATTCAATTTCAGAAAGTATAGCAAAGAAAAGAGAAAATATAGTAGAGATCTAAATTTGTGGTATATGAAATGAGCGTAGTTAGGGAGTTTTCTACAGAATATCCTCTTTGAACAGTGTACAAATACAGTGTGCTAGTTATTTCACATTTATTTGTAATTCCATAGGCTCTGCCTACACATTCTGAGGCTCACATTGTGTTAGTAGTGAAGTGACCCTTTACTTCTCTCCCAATTTCTTCTACTGATGAAACTTAGGCCTTGAAATGGTACAAGTAAAACTGTCAGCAAGGAAGAGAGCTTTGGTCTTAGATACTGTTGTAATAAATAGCAAACCTTGTACTCTTGCCTCCCTATAGTTTGCAGAGCCTCTCAGAGCTGCAGAGGGGAAATGGAAAGAATTGGAACATCAATATTGTGAATACGTATTGGTTTTCGTTCCTTCTGAGGAAGGAAGGGAAAGGAGAATGTAGAAAAAACATTCTCCTCCTTTTTGATAGAGGCACCCTAGAAAAGTTTGTATCAGTTCAGTACAGGGGTGAAATAATCCCCGAAAGTAGAGCCATGCTATTGTCTTACTTCCTGCCTCATCCGCTGGCTAACATTTACCTTATGGGAATTTCCCAATTTGTGGGACCTTATAAATTGTATAGTCTAGCCTTGTTAGTCATCCAGTCACATGTTTGTTCATTTAAGAACTAATTATTGACTGCCTGTGATGTGAATCCAGCATTTTTATTGTGCATGGAGATACAAAGAGAAAAATACAAAAATTTTGTTCCCAGGGAGTAGACTAATGAAGAGAACAGTGTATATGCAACTTAACAGAGTAGAATATTGCTGAAATGGAAGTTTATGTGACTTGAGATGGGAGCAAGGAGTAAAGAGAAATGCTTGGGTGAGTTATTCCACACTGGCAAGCTGGGAGCAGGGCTTGTAGGTAGAGGATGCATGTAAAGATATGAAAAAGCATATTACATGTGGTGGGTAAGGGAAGGGCAATGGCAAGAGATTAGGGGAATGATAACGGTCTTGTATGTATTCCTATAGAATTACGGTTTTCTTTTGGTATGGGGAACTTTACAGGGGGGTTGATTCTGATCAGTTTGGAATTTTAAAAGATTCTGGTAGCTTTTAAAAGATAATTCTGGTAGATCATATTCTGATAGAAAATGAATTAGAATAGAGAAATGAGACTATAGGAGAAAAGACCAGTTAGGAAACTACTGTAATAATTCAGGTTAGGGAGTATGAGGAGCTAGATGAGGCCATATAGAGAAGATAAAGAAAATGAGTGTGATATAAGTATCAAGGAGACAGAATCGATAGAATTTATTGATTGATTGAAGGATATAAAAGGTGTCATCTGGGATGACATTCCCATTTTGCCTTGTGTTACTGGGTAAGTATATTGGTTAACCAAATAAAACGCTGTAAAAATTGCAAGAAAGATAGTGTCTTAAAAATGTCCACAGAATTAGGCATCTCGGAAGTTGTTGGTGAATTCACTGAAATGGGAAAGCTTAATGAGTCAGTCACAATTTAAAATTGTTTGAGAGAAACAGTGGCCTAGAAGATATAATAAGATTGCTGAGCAATTTTGTTGTTGATGCAGTTGAGTTTCTGCATCATCTTTATTTGTAGAAGTATTGGGATTTTCCTTGGCCCATGTCACCTGCCTTGGATTAGGAACAGAGAATGTAAACTAGAGGCTGAAGAGGAAAGAGTGGAATGGTAGCGTTGGGGTTTTATTCAGTGGGTGTAACAGGCTGGCAAGGTGGCAAGGTCTTGGGGAAACTGAGAGAAAGGTCAGTCTTGGCCATGTTTTTACAAATGAAGAAACTGTAAAAATGATATATGATAGCAGAAAGAACATGCTATTGGAGTATGAAAGATCTAGATTTGAAACTGTTACTTATTGACTTTGTGACCTGTGAAATTTATCTTAAAGTCTTTGTCCACATAGAGCTTATCCTCCTGTTCCAGATGAAGAAACTTATAGCTATTTATGGGAGGTAGTTATTATTAGTAGTGAATAAGCTTCTAAGATTAGAGTCAAATCTGCATTTGAATTTCAGATGAGAGACCTTGCATAATTTACTTGAACTCTCTGAGCCTGTTTCTTCATCTGTAAAATGAGAAGATGAGTTATCTGACATGTCTGGGCCTGACACAGAGTAACAGCACAGAAACTGGCAGCTAGCAACAATAATAATAATGTTGTTATTTTTACTATTATTGTTTTACTGGAAACAGTTGGAACTTTTATTCCCTAAAAATTTGTCACTTTTTGGAGTTTTAGTAAGATATACATAGGAATAGATTTGCTCTTATTTATTCTGCTTGATACTTGAAACACTTTTTCAATCTGAGGACTGTCTGTCTTCATTTCTGGATAATGTTATGCCAGTGTTCATTTAAATATTCATTTCCCCTATTTTCTCACTTCTATTTCTCAGTATGCCTATTGAATTTTTGTTAGAGTTGTTCAATGTATCATTCACATTTCTTAACTTGTTTTATATATTTTCTATCTCTTTATGAATCATCGTGAATATCTTCCAATTTGCTGATTATTATTATTATTATTATTATTATTATTATTTTTACCTTTGAACTGGATCAGAGGGCACAAAGAGGTTAAACGTGGTAGCCCAAATGCTCATGATCCCACTTCTGTTACACTGCCTTCACTCTCCTAAATCGCAGAGGAAGATTTTAATAATCAGGTGGATAGAATGACCTATCTTATGGCTATTTAGTCAGCCTCTTTCCTTGCCTCTCCTGTCATCACCAATGAGCTCATGAACAAAGCGGCTGTGACGGCAGTGATGGAGGTTATGCATGGACTCAGCAACATGAATTTGTGCACCAAGACTGACTTAGCCATGGCCACTACTGAGTGCCCAGTCTGTCAGCAACAGAGACTAACACTGAGCCCCTGATACGGCACCATTCCCCAGGGGTGATCAGCCAGCCACCTGGTGGCAGGTTGATTACATTGGACTACTTCCCTCATGCGGGGTGGGGTGGGGTTGGGGGGGTAGGGGTGGGGAGCGGGACAACAACATTTACTGGACTATACACTTACTCTAAATACAAATTTGTCTTCCTTGCATGCAGTGCTTCTGCCAAAACTGTCATCTGTGGAGTTACAGAATTCCCTATCCACTGTTGCAACATTGCAGAAATCAAGGAACTCTCTTCATGGCAAATGATGTTCAGCAATGGGCCATTGTTCACAGAGTTAACAGAATTCTGCATGCTCACAATATTAGTGACTTGCCAGCAAAATTTTTAATTTCTTTTCCCATGACTTTATGCTCTACAGCCTTTAAGTCTTAGTTCCAGAAGGACTTCCACCAGGAAATACAACAGTGATCTCATTGAACTGGAAGTTAAGATAGCCACCTGACCACTTTGGGTTCCTTATGCCTCTGATTGAACGGGCAATGAAGAGAGTTATGCTGTTAGCTAGGGTGATTGATCCTGACTATCAGGGGGAAGTTTTACTACTCCTCCACAACGGACGCAAGGAAGAGTATCTCTGAACTACAGGAGATCCCTTAGGGAATTTCTTAGTATTACCATGCGCTGTATTAAGGTTCATGGAAAACTCCAACAGCCCAGTCCAGGCAGGACTACAAATGGCCCATACCATTCAGTAATGAAAGTTTGGGTCACCCTACCAAGTGAAGAACCATGATGAGCTGAGGTGCTTGTTGAGGGCAATGGATGAGAGAATGGGCAGTGAAAGAAGGTAGTTATAAATACTAGCAATGATGACATGAGCATTACAGAAACAAGGACTGTAATTATCATGAGTATTTTCTTCTTATTTTGTTATGAATATATGTGTTCGTATGTGTGTATATACACATAATATGTGTGTATATATATATACATATACATATATGCACATATTCTATATAATATACATATTATATATAGCAAATATCTTTGTTTTTTCCCTTTTTTACTCCTTTATCATTTAATTTAAGATATATTGACTTTATATCAGAGTATTTAAATTATTAATTGCTTCTATTTCTCTGGAGAACTCTGATTCAGGCTATTTATTGTTTGCTTCTCCTGGGCTAGAGAATTCCATATGACATGGCTAGGTTTGGAGATCTGACTTTTCACTAGTGATTCATTTTCCACCTGAGTCAGTGCGGATGACATGATTACATACCCATTCCCTGGCATTTTTTCTAGTCCCCATTGATTATTAAGAAATTTCTTATTGTCATCTGGGCCACACACTCATGTTAATTCAGTATTATAAACCTAGCCTCTAAGGCACATGTCAGCAGTCTTGATTGCATCTTAAGAGCTTGCCTAGATACTTACTACAACAGTTTCACATCAGCATGTTAGTGCTGGAATCATTGAGAAAATTAGAGTTGTGTAAATTGGTGGGCTGTTGATCCTCTAATTTTTTATTCATAGATGTAGTCATAGTGCATTTAGGGTGATAGGGAAGGACAGTTGCAGGCATACAGAATAGAGGGAATGAAGTGAAATTCCAGTGGCCCTGGAAACTGGAGATCAGGAAGGAACTAGCTCCATGCCCCTGGGAAACAGTGTGAGTTAGCAGGACATAGTCATCACCTCCACAGTTGCTCCTTCAATCGAAGGCTACTTTTTATAAGTTACTAATCTAGCTAGTCTCAGATCCAGTCATGTAGGAAGATTGTGTGAGTGTGTGTCTGTGTGTGTGTGGTAGAACATGAAAACCTGGTGTATTTGGTTCTATCATTTCAACCAGGAATTATTTTATTAGCAATAAATATAATTATTTTAAGTAAAGTCTAGTTCCAACCCTGAACATGTGAGACTTAATACACAAAAACAAATCTACTCTTATCAGTTATGAATCAATTTCTGCTTGCTCATAGCAAACAAGTAGTTTCAAGTTCCAGAGTTATAAGAAAAAAAAAGTTATGGGAAAGGACTTTGAGAACGGATGTCTATTATTTGATTTTAGCTACAGACAATTGTGGAACACTGGTGTTCCGTGAGAGAAGAATTTAAGAACCACTGAACTCGTCTAATCAGTTACTTTTCACCAGTATTAGAACTGGCCTTTATACACTGACTTACTCAAGATTTCAAGATCACATTGCTTCAGGCAGAACCGTGACTAGAGCTCAGATGCCCACAGTTAGGTGTACTTTCCATCCTTGGAAAATGGCTTTTATTTTTTTAAAATCGGCACTAGAATATCCATCATGATTTGGTTCTGGGGCCAGTTTTAAAGAATTTTTTGTTGGCTTCTTTGTTCGTTTACAGTCCTATACATGGTGCTCATATAATGTAACTGTAAAACTGCATATTTGTACATACACTTACAAAGAACGTTTTAAAATAACATTTTGGCCTACATTTAATATATATCCCCAAAGTTGGGCTTGGTTTAACTTAACAAGTGGTAGAAATTTTGTTTGTAATCTGCAGTATCCAAAATATTGAGGGAAAATAAAAATATGGACACGTACCTATCTTCGTTATTACTTACCCAGAGCATATAATTATTGATCCTCCCTCTGCCTCCTACTCTTACTTTCAATGATTTCTTTTCCTGTAGGGTTACCTTGAAGATTCTTGATATAAGTGGCTGTATTTGTCTCAAACGACTAAGGACTTGTGAAGGACCACCTCACTATCTCTGGCAGGATAGGGAATTCATTAAGATGGACACACTGAGGGAAAAAAAGCACCCATTAATGCCAGTAGAAGGAAAAACTATTATAGTTACCATATCTGAGTATATGGGTTTGAGTGAAGGTTAGGGGGAATAATTGCAAGGAATTTTGCTAAGCCCTCATCTTTGCTTTTTACCCCCTAGAAGTCAGGGCAATGATCTTAGCATCAATCAGAGGCATCCAGTGGGCTTTTACTAAGGAGGGACCATTGTGATCTGTGATTCCTACTGAGGTTGGGAGTTCCTACATTAAGGTCATCTGAAGCATTATCATGTAGGAAGTATTTTATTTTGGCATGTAGATGATACGCATTTGAGGTTGATTGGAAATTTAGCTTCACACTTCTAATTTATTTTTCAGGAAAAAAAATTGTGACAGGACATATTTATGCTTTAATTTTCTATTCTATTCTTACCATACTCTAGAAAATGTTCTCTTACTATAAATTAAGGACTCCCTCTCAGAGAGTTATTTGAATGTGGACTGAGATAGCCTTTTGATTTCTATGTTTCCACTATGTATACATATAAGTCAATGTGTGTGTGTGTGTGTGTGTGTGTGTGTGTGTGTATGTAATATTACTAGTACTGTGAAGGGAAAATAAAATTTGGAATTAGCAAGGTGATGAAAAGGCCACTGTGTGAGTTGAACATGAAAGAATGGTGCTTTCAAAGAGGAGGGAGGTATTGATGTGGTTTGGGGCTGAGGTTTGTTTTTGTTTCAGCTACCATCTTAGAGACAATTGTGAATCAGAACTGTATCAGACAGGCAGGTTTTATTGCCCATTTCCAAACAGATGCCTCTCTTCAATATACATAGAAAGGCTAACATAGACAGTCTATTTGTCTATTCGTCTATTTGTCTAACAAAAGAATCCTGCTAAACAGTGCCAGCATTAGTTTAGGCTGAAACACACAATTGTATTTGGTATAAAAGGAATTTAAAAATTCTTGTTTCCTCCCTTCCCTGTGTCTCTCTCTCACAAAACATGCTAATGGTGAGATACTTCTGTAAATGTTGTCATTCATCTCTGAGTGATGCAATATGTGTAGTGGCTTGCAGTTTCCGAATTACTGAAGTCCTAATTTCTTTGGCAACTTTGTCCTCTGTAGATTTTTTTTTTTTTGACAGCAAAAATATTTGTTTACATAACAATAACAAAATGAACACCGGCATATCTGGTCAGGACATCTGTGTGTTGAGATTTGCTATAAGATGGGTGATCTTTAGTATTCACAGCACCATCCTTGGTCAGTTGGGCTGAGGCACACATACAGTTTTCATCTTGTTTCCTGGATCACTTAAAATGAATTTGAGACTGATAGCTCCATTGCACCACAAAAATTACTATATCATAATGTCTACATTCAGAAAGTAGAAAAAGAATTTGAATGCACTTAAAACTTGAGCACTTGTCCTAGGGGGGGTCTCTGGAACCTTGCTGCTGTAAGTGTGGTTCACAGATGAGCAGGGCCCTTGAGAGCCTGTTAGAGATGCTGTCTCTGGGCCTGCCCCATCCCCATGGAATCGGAAGTTGTATCTTAACAGATGTCACATTATTTGGAGCACAGTAAAATTTGAGAAGCTCTGCCCTGGAACATATCGAGTCTGTAAAGACAATCTGTGTTTTAACTGTGTGACAAATAGTTTTTAGTGGATTTATCACTCATTTCCGCACTTTCCACAAAAGCTAAATTCCTCTGAAATAAAAAAAGGAATAAAAATTTATTATGCATCAGTAGAGAAAAAAAATCTGAATTAGTTCTGTGTTTTTCTTTAATAATAAGAATTTGGTGATAATTTTATGTTCTCTTCTAGAAGTTTAGCAATGTGCGCAAAGCTGTGGCATTTGGCTCTCTTATTTCAAACCTGAGTGCTTTTGAAAGCTTTCTTCTCATTTTAATAGAACATTAAAGAATGTCCTATTAAATGGGTTAATATTTGATGTATGTTAAGAAAATAGCACATTCAGAATAGCAGAGACAAAAATAATATCTACCCCAAATATGTTTATTTTTTTTTTAATAGTGATATTTTGAAACATATTCTGTGTTTCTCACCTGACTTTAGGATAAGAAGAAAGTAATTTACTTTGTTGGTCACAATGTAAAGTTTTAAGATTTTTTATTTATTTTTATTTTTTTAATTTTATTTTTTTCTTTTTATTTTACTATTATTATTTATGCCTACAGCACCTGGTCTTTCCAGGTGGTCTCCCATCCAAGTACCAACTAGGCTCAACCCTGCTTAGCTCCTGAGGTCAGACATCAGGCTTGTTCAGGGTGACATGGCCATAGATTATGGACCATGGCTCCACTGGGGCACAAATCCAGGACCTTCTGTGTCCAAGGTCCTGGATTTGTGCCCCATGTCCAAGTTTTCTTATTTTTTAAAAAACTAAAATATCAATAGTCTTAATTGTCAACTATTTTAACGTGTTTTAAGACTATTTTGAAAAACCGAAGACTTTTTAGTTTACTGTGAAAGTCATTGTGTGTATGCCTAATTCTAATTAGTTCATTCATTTACCTCATTTATTTATTGAGCATATGCTATGGAATGACACTGCAAAGCCTGGGCCTTTCTCTTTTAGGGCTTAGAAGTCTTTATTAGATTTTCTTAGTAAAAAAATGAATATATTTTTTTTAGTAAAAACATTTTTTTCAAGTTTGCAGTAGGAACATATACATATAATTGAATTATCTCCAAAAGAAGTTTTTCGAGTGATTGAAAATTTCTCTGCCCCTAATATTTATCCTTCATACTTTGCCTTGAAATTATGATACACAACTTACAAATATGGGGGAACCAGTTTTTAAGGTATTGAATAATTAATATTCTAAGCCCTAGGATAGAAAGTAGTATCAACTGAAAAGATTTAAAGGAAGAAAACACTATGCCATCTATTTAGATTTTTCTTAACATTTAACAACGACTTGTAAGTATCATACCTTCTTTGAATCTCTTTAGCTGTTTGATTTTGCTAACAGGTTGGTTTAAATTGTCTTTTTTAAATCATTTCAAATTATGGTCTTTGTATTTGATTTCACAGGCTTAACTTTCAACTCACATTTGTAAAATCTTTACAACTTGATTAAAAAACACCTTTCAACAGAAACACTGATGCTTACCCTCCACTACAGAAAGAGAAAACAACTTGATGAAACTATTGCTTAAGAGGAAATGGGCATTGTGGCTGTTCTTCTTGCACTTCATTTTTCTTAAGGATATGGTATCCCCACATGTTCTTTTAATAAAAAGCTCCTGTGAACATGGTGTCTGAATTTGAAAATTTTAAAACAATTATGTTCTTCTTATCTGCTGCTTGAGACACATTAATTTTCTCTTGTCAGATGCAATTAGGTTGAAAGATTAAGCTCTCATATATTGGTGGTAAGGAAATCAAATATTTCTTTTTAAATGGGAAAACAGTTTATGAGAGGTCTACAATAAATTTTGGATATTTGGTCACAAGATTTAGCCACAAAAGGCATCCACCCAAATGGAAATTACCTTTAAAGCCAGTCTGTGAATCTACTTAATTTTTGGAAAATGACCAATTTTCTGATTATTAATTGTCTAATTAAGAGAAAAAAATTATTGTATTTTTTTGTACTTTTTTATCTCGTTTTCTGTTTCATCTATTAAATATAATTTCTGGGAAATAGTAAAGATAAACTTGGTTATATATAAACTTTTAATTGGTAATAACATAACCTCACGACTAATCATCTGCCTTATGTCATATTGGGCATATAAAACCTCATATAAAGAAGTGTATTTCTCTTTTTGAGTTGACAACATTTATTAAGTACTTGTGCTAGTATTATGGAAGGACCTGAGACTAAGCATCCTTTGAGGAAGAACCTCACTTCTGGTTTGGGAAAAATATTTCAAAAATATTTTGTGAGTTGAAAATATATTGTGAGTTGAAAAAAAATGAAATGTTATAAAAGAATTAATTAAATTAATCAGCCTCATCAAGGTTTAATAGGTTGAACCATACATATGAAATAGGTAAAAAGCTATAGCTAAACTACTGAATACATTTCATATGGTTCAACCTATTATAGTACTCTGAGAATTGGCTGGTTTGGTCTGAAGTAAATTTGTTTATTTATTTTTTTGCTTCTTCTCCATAAGAAGCTTTTATTGAACTCACCTTTAACTAGATAAAATTCAGCACAGGGTTGGGTCTGGCCAGATGTTCTCATCCTTAAGTAATAAATCTTTTGAAAAGTGAAGCTCTTCCTTACTCTGGTCATTTATATAATTGTATTTCAGTGCATACATTTATTCCTATGTTAAAATTATTAGTCTAATACAATAAACTTAGAATTAGTCAAGAGAAGAAGTTTTGGGTGGTATCAGACAATGAATATCTGGAAATTGAGTGATCTAAGTTTAGGTGGAAAAAATCTTTTACTGAATTAAAGTTAGAAAATGACTTGGTGTACACTTGTGGTCACTAACTTTCTTTATATTTTATATGCCCAAATCGGAATTGTATATTCTAACCCCAGTATTTTAATGTAATTTTGAGTATGAGTGCTTCTCAAACATTTTTATGTATTAGTTGATTAAAATTTCTAACAGCAGTCTGAACAGAAAGGAAAATTTAATATGCTATTTTGGTATCGAATAGAATATCTGAAACAGAGATAAAAGATTTCCCTAATAGGATCACTGTATGTTCACATACCATTTTCCCTTTAAGACTAAATATACATAATGTTCTTTTCTACTTTTGTATCTAAAATCTACTGTGAAATATATTTTTAAAAAACTTTTCAGTAAACATGATTATGATTTGGAGTTGTATGTGTCTTTGGGAAGAATAGAGAATACTTACATATGAAAACATTGAAAATATAAAAGCAGCCTTAATAAATACTTTCTTTTATACAAAAGTAATATATAGACAGGCAAAAATCAAACTGTCTAAGAAGTTGCTCTCATTTTATTTATCTCTAGTGCTCTATTCTTCCCTTAGAGTACATTTTTCGGTGTACATCTTTTCAGAAATATTTTTGTGCACATACCAATACATATTCTTTGACAATTTGCGTAAATGTTATACTCTTCATACAATTCAGCTCCTTGCTGGAATAAACATTCTTGTTCATGCACATGTATGTAACTGGGTAAAAAATATAATATTGATATCTTATTTTGATTTATATTTCATTTTGAGTAGGAGTCAATATCTGTGGATATATATTGTACGTTTATACATGTTTTCTCTTAATTACTTGTTCATAACTACCTTTTTTCCTTACTGGACTATTTGTTTTTCTTCTTAGACATGTTCTTTGTACATGTGGATATTAGCTCTTTTTGTCATATTGAAGATATTTTTTTTTCCATTTTCTCATTCGCTTTTTAATTGATTGGTATGTTTTTGGCTCTACAGAAAATTTTAATTTTTCTGTAGTCAAGTTATCAATCATTTTCTCTATGATCTGGATTATGTGTCTTGTTTAATATATTCCCTGTAAATATATATATTTATACTTTTTCTAGTATTTTTTAAGAGTTCATTTTTAACATTTGTTTGTTGTGCTTGAAATTTATTTTGGTGTAAAACATGAAGTAGGGCTGTAGTTTTATTTTTTATTTTTTCCTAAATCTATATTTTAGGAAAAATGCTACTTCCCAGCATCATTTATTTAATAATCCATCTTTTCTCCATTGGTTGACATGTGCTTTATCTTAACTATATTCCTGTATGTATTTGGGACTGAGTCTAGGTTTCGATTGTATTATATATTATGTTTTCATAATCTATAATTTTCACAACAGGATTCTATCCTTCCTACTGATCTTTTTCAGAATTTCCAGGTTTTTCTTTTATGTTTGACACTAGCATATAATTTTTCACCTTCTGTCCAAAAACCTATAACCTGGCATTGAATCAAACTTAAGGTTAGTTGGGGTACAGGGGATATCTTCATTATATTGACTCTTGTAATCCAAGAGCAAGGATTGTCTTTCAGTATTTTAAAATACTTTTCGTTTGTACATCTTTGAAGAGCTTAAAGCTGTCTATGATTTCTATTAATATCTTGTTAACTTTATCTTTAGGTATTCAAATTTTGTTCCTAGTATAAATAGGATAGTTGCCACAGTATAATTTTCTTACATATTATTATTTTTAAATTGGAAAACTTTTAATTTTGAGTAATAATTTTATAACCAGATATCTTAATAGAGTCTGTGTTTTAGGTATACAATTACATCATCTGCAAAATGATAATTTTTATCTTGTACTTTCTCATCTACTTGCATTCACTAATAGCAGGAAGCAATTCTTAGGTTTTTAAATACTTTCCAAATTGACC
Source organism: Eidolon dupreanum (assembly GCA_028627145.1). NCBI lineage: Eukaryota > Metazoa > Chordata > Mammalia > Chiroptera > Pteropodidae > Eidolon > Eidolon dupreanum. The sequence continues at coordinate 79,404,564 of CM053502.1, forward strand.
AATAAAGTATTTTGAATGTATTTAATTATAAGTAGCCTTCTTAGGAAGATAACTCTTGAATTTAGTTTTCTGTTCAATAAAGGGAATTTAAATACCATTCTTAAAGAAATAAAGCTAAATTATAAGAAGATAAAATATAGATTTAGGTACTTATTTACAACATCAATATTTTCATATTATAACACTATGTTTATGACATTGAAGCTTATGTGTATCCTTTAAGTATGGTGGACTTTGTGTCAGATGAGAAGTTTCATTTGGAAACAGCACAGATTAGCAAATGCCAGTTTAGTTCAATATTTCTCAAAACTGTTGGTAAGATAAATATTTTAAGGAGTACATTTTAACTTAATAGTTATATATTTAATTTATCTTAGGAAAAAATTATTTACCCCCATTTCTAGTGCGTTTTCATGTTTGACATTTGCTTAGAATGAGGTTAAAGACACAGCAAAATCATTTAGAGAAAAAAGTAAAAAAACAGTACATAAATGTTGTAGAGCTCTTAAAGAGTAAGAGATTGAAATTTGTAAAATTCAGTTTTAGATTAATGATATTGTAAATAACATTTAAGAGATTAAGAGCAGTCTTTTTACATACTCTGTTAATAGCCATGTTTAATAAATAAAACAGGTTTATTTATTAATGTTTAATAAATACTTGTATAGGTAATAATAAATGTACAGGTAATATGTTTAATAAATACTTGTACAGGCAATAATAATACTGATGATTTTTGTGAACGAAGGATTACACTAAGAGCTTTTTATACATTATTTCACATACTGATTATCAGAATTCATCTTCCTAGTTTTACAGTCTCAAAGAAATGATGCAGCTTACTTGCACAAGATCATACGGCTATCCTGCACTTTATTGTAAACTTTATTTACCCAGAATGGACTCTGACTCATATTTACATGACATAATTATTTTTGAAAATTATACTTCCCTTCATGGATCTTCAATTAAAATAAAATTAAGTGTTTTAAAGCCAGTTTTACCATGTAGACAAAATATTAAAAATACATTGTCTCAGCACATCCCAGTATATCACTAATCATTCAGGCATCTCTAAGGGAAATTTAACAGTGTAAAAGCAGTCTAATCATATTCATTCAAAATTGCTAAATATTCAGACTAATTAGAAGCTGTGAACTTTAAACCATGATTGATATAAATTTTCTTTCCATTCCAAAAAATTATATCAATCAAAAAAGTACTACATTTAGCAAATATTTTGAAGCATATCAATACCTCTTTGATTCATGATTACTTGATATCTAATATAAATTTTCTCTTTCCATTTCAAAAATTATATTAGATATCAAGTAATCATGAATCAAAGAGGTATTGATATGCTTCAAAATATTTGCTAAATGTAGTACTTTAAGTTTACTGAGTGATTAGACTCAATATGTATGGCCAGTATCTACAAAGTCTGCAGAAACAATCTCTTGAATATTATTTAGTTTCTATTGTGAATTTTAATAGGAAAGAATTGCTTCTTATAAGTGGAAATAATTTCAGAAATTATTTTAGAATTAATTTCCAATTTTATAGATGAGAAAACTGAAGCCAAAAGCAGTAAGTGGTTTTCTCATAGGACAACATAATAAAAAATAAAGCCAGTTGGATGGTGTAATCTATATCCCTAGAATTTCATGGAGATAGTTTTGTATTCGTGGGAGAAGTAAACTTCAGAGCCAGAGGAATCCCACTCAGTAAAATTAGTCATTTATTTCACCTCTGTAGGAAGTTTTGATTTCATAGTCATCCTAGTCATTTCCTACCTAATACTATTAATCTTTGTATATCTGTTTCTAAAAGAAAATCATTGGGCAAGTTATTTATCTTCTTTAGTAATAGGTACTAGATAGGAGGAACATTTTCTGGCAAAAATAATAAAATACAAAAGTTAAGAATATTGTATCATGCCAATATTTGCCTTGAGCACTTGTTATTAACAAAAAATGTTTCAGGGCTCACCATATGTAGCAAATGCTCATAAGTATTTCTTGTTCTCGGGATACAAGATCATTTTAAGACACTCTGGGAAAAGTGTAAAGCCACCTGCAAAAGAATGAAATTAGACTGTTGTCTACCACCACACACCAAAATTAACTCAAAATGGATTAAGGACCTGAATATAAGACTTGAAACGATAAAATGCATAGAAGAAAACACAAGAACTAAACTCAAGGACCTGGGACTTAAAGAGGATTTTATGAATTTGACCTCAAAGGCAAGAGAAACAAAAGCAAAAATAAATGAATGGGGCTTTATCCAACTCAAAAGCTTCTGCACAGCAAAAGAAACCATCAACAGGGTGAAGAAACAGCCATCCAAATGGGAAAATATATTTACAAGCAACGCCTCCGATAAGGGCCTAATATCCAAAATATACAAAGAACTCATACAACTCAACAACAACAACAACAACAAAATCCAATCAAAAACTAGGCAGAGGATATGAACTTCTCTCTAGAAGATGTACAAGTGGCCAAGAAATACATGAAAAGGTGCTCAACATCGCTGTTAGGAAAATGCAAAGCAAAACCACAATGAGATACCATCTCACACCTGTTAGAATGGCTATAGTCAACAGGACAAGTAATAACAAATGTTGGAGAGGATGCGGAGAAAAAAGGAACCTCATACACTGCTGGTGGGACTGCAAATTGGTATAGCCACTATGGAAAACAGTATGGAGGTTCCTCAAAAAACTAAGAACAGATCTTACATATGATCTAGCAACTGGATATTTACCCCAAAGACTTGAAAACCCATATCTGAAAAGATACTTACACACCGATGTTCACAGCAGCATTATTCACAGTGGCCAGGGCATGGAAGCAACCAAAGTGTCCTAAGATAGATGATTGGCTAAAGAAGTTATGGTACATATATACAATGGAATATTACTCAGCCGTAGGAAGAGATGAAATACTGCCATTTGAGACAACATGGATGGACCTTGTGATAATCACGCTAAGCAAAATAACCTAGACAGAAAAAGTTGAAAATCACACGATGTCACTTATATATGGGATATGAACCTAAAAGCAAATGAGCAGGACAAACAGAGACTCATGGGCATGGACAATAGACTAGTGGTTACAAGAGAGGAGGAGGGAGAGGGGAGGAGGGAGTTAGACGGGGTAAAAGGGGTCACATATGTGGTGACAGAAAGAAATCTAACTATGAGAGGTGAACGCAATGTAAATGTGTATATATATATATATATATATATATATATATATATATGTGCTCTACTGTTAAAATGTACAGCTGAAACTTATCAGATTTCATTAACAATGTTACCATAAAAATAATTAATTAAAAATAAAATAAAACAATAAAAAATAAATGTAAAAAAAAAAAAAAGAAAGAAAGAAAAAACTACGACACCAAAAATCCTCGGGACTTAATGTGTATAGCTCCGGATGGCATCTGCCTGTGTACTCAATCTCCCCACAGCTTGTAAAGTCAGTTAAATATAGTCAGCAAATAGGAAAAGAAGGGAAAACTGGAGGCTTATTAGTGAAAAACACTTCAAAGTAATTTATTTTGACGCTTTTTAAAAGCTTCTTTGTAAATGCTCTTTAAATAGTAATTCTGTTTCCTTTAATCCACATAAGAGCATAAAATAGACTGGATTCAGGAGAGCTGGCGTGGGAATATTTTCAGCTCTTTTAACTGCTTGTATTGGGACAGCTATTCTCCTCTGCACTGCACAGTTTTTTTAAGGGATCTAAATTCAGGTGACTGAAAAAGCCATTCTGTGATACACACCTTATGTGCACGTTCGTTGTTTGTGCCTATTCATCAAAGTTTTGTGGTGATTATACTGTTCATCTCTTAGGTTTCCAAATGAAGGAAACACATAAATGACCCAATATTTGGTAGCAGTTGAGTTAGTAAATAAAAAGGTAATATACCTTGTTGTTCTTACATCCATTTCAATGAAGTTAGCTAAGCTGATTATCTCTTCAAACCAAACCACTGGCTCTTCAATGATTTTCCCCAATAATTAAGAAAATAATTATCTATTTTTTTCTTGTTAGTTAATTACTCTGATAGAAAGCCTGTAACCTCCTTTAATTGTCTGAGGCAACCTTGGACAAGCAAAAGAACAGTATTGTTTTTGTGTTTTAATCTTCTCGTATTGTCAAGATTTTGGTTTCCTCACTGGTGAAGTAATTAGATTTAATTGGTCTCTAAGGCCCTCTCCAAGTCTAATTTTATGATTCATAACTGTTTAAATGGTGCTTTGGAAGCCCAGTGCGCCAGCAGTATCTTAGGTGTCGCATCTGAAGGGTTCCAGTATAATCCACATCAGCAATATCTTACCTTCTTTTTTACCAAATTTCTACACATCTGTGAATGTTGCTCCCGGGGACTTACTCAGCTTTAGACTTTTCATGAAGCACAGTTCTCTAAACTCTTTCTCTTTAACAAAATTGATGCAGCACACTAGAGTGTGGTGAGAAACCCTACTCTCATCTACCAACTTCATAGATGTGAACACAAACCCAGAGACCAGATGATGCTTTTAAGTCTTGTATTTATACTCCGCTGCCCTACTTACGACTTCAATGTACATGTTGAGTCACTGAATAGATCTCTTAACTAGAGGTTTTCACACTACAAATCAGAATTTACCACACTCAGCTTAGTCACACCAGGATTTAATTTATTTTGGATCAGCCCCTTTAGCAAGGAACTTAAGATTTTACTGCTTTCAAAATCCTTTTGAAACGTTATTTACCCTGTTGCTCACTCAACATCTGAGAAAAATGTGGAAGCGTTTCCAGGAATAGTAAAAATGTGTTTCAAAACATTGGACTGAAACAGGGAACTTAGTTCTATGGTATGGGTGCCCCACTTTGAGAATGTCTAATATACAACAACCTTTATAGAAGCTTTTTCACAGAATTCTTTTAAATAGGGAATACTCTTAACATATTTCAAATGTGAGTCAATATATAAATATTTTTTTAAGACATCTTGTCAGCAACACATCTATTTCATTATGCATAAATGTAACCACTTTTAGTTTCTAAGTTGCTGAATTGTCTAATATGCTCAGGGGAATTTCTTTAAAGCATTTATTTATTAGGCGTGGGTACTCTTATGTTTTTAAGACTCTTACAGAAAAGTTCTGTATTTTGTAGGATAATCTGCTTTGTAAGCATCTCATTAAGAGTTGAATCTCTGTGAAAAGTACGAGATTGTTGCTGTTCTCATTTGATAGATGGTGATGGCATGCACATATGTGGGAGGGGATGAATAAATTGATAAATGTTTAGGACTCCAGAGTGATGCAGAGGTTTCCAGTATCATGATGCCAGATTAGAGAATTAATTCTAGGGTTTCATAGTTACAATGATCTTATGTCTAGGTCTTTCCTCCTCTTCTTGGAATATTATAAAAATATATATATTTTTTATGATACTTCTAGACTAAGTCACTAGAAAATTTAGGTTCAGAATCTCACGCATCTCTGCTGGGCTAGCAATCAATGTTACATACCACTGAAATTAGGGACTCTCAGCATGTGTGTGTGAGATTGGTTTTCTAATCTTGGTAGAGTCTGCTGTAGCAGAGGTTTAAGCATTTTAAGCGTCCTTAGTAAACTCTTGAGAAACTAAACTAAAATGCAGATCTATTCATATTTCTGTTATTATACTCCTAATTGAAAATTGAGGATTCTTGCCCTGGTGCTAGTGGCCCTTTCAGACTCTGTGCTTTGCCTCATCTCTACCCTTACCCTGCCATGCTCTCCCAGGACCTTCGCTCTAGCAATATCTAGGCACTTGTAGCTGACTGACTTGGGCAGCTGACATTTTCATGAGTTAGTCCCTTTTACTGAACAGTCCATCTTCCATTCTTATCCTCTTACAAGTTTCTACTCCTCTTTTCTTACCCACTTCAAGTTGCTGCCTTTTCTGTGGAGCTTTTACTAACATTTCTATGTGTGTTGTTGTGTCCCCTCCTAGGGCCATACTTTGTCCCTGGTTCTGGTGTTACACCATTGCTGCAATGAGGATGCAGCAGGCATAGAGATTGGAAGGTTTGAAGTCACATAGTTTGATATATTGTTTATATTTTTAATTTTCTGTATATTAGGATGTTTCGACATCTTAAGAATCTGGTTTTGGAGAGACTGCCCCTTCTCACGGCCAACCAACTCTTAGAAATAGTGAAGGGCCCAATTGGGAGTATATCTTTGATATAAAACTAACTGATCCAGAACCAGACTTCTTGTATATGGCCCTGTACATCCAGGAGACAATATTCCTTTGCCTTAATCATCCCTGTGCCAGGTACCAGGCATCTGGGGACCACTTCTATAATTTAGAGCCGACTGAAATTATTCTAACTAGCCAAACCTAACCTGCTCTGCCCTGTCTTATGTTTCTGCGGGAACCCCAATAAAGGTTCTAGCCATTGCTTTCCTCTTGCTCCTGCTTTCTGTTTCCTGACCACCCTGAGGCTTCCCATATGGCTCTGCACAGTGTGCTGTGCTTCCTATTTCTAGGACCTGAGAGTATTAATACATTTTTTTTTTTTCTGAGCCTCTGTGGCTACACTGAACTGACTGACCATCACATAAAAGATTACAAAAGAGCTTATTCCAGGCCCCCCCCCCCAGTTTTATCAAAATATAATTGACATACAGCACTGAACAGAGATTTAAGGTGTATAGCGTAATGACTTGACTTATATATATAGTGAAATGACTATTAGAAGTTTAGTTAACATCCATCATCTCATATAGATACCAAAAAAAGAATGTTTTTTTCCTTGTGATGAGAACTCTTGGGATGTACTTTCTTAACAATTTTCACAGAGACCATACAGCAGTGTTAACTATGGTCATCATGTTGCATGTTACAACCCTAATTCCTTTTTTTATTTTATAACTGGAAATTTGTATTTGGGAATGGAAGTGTTAGTTAATTGGGAGTTTTGAGGTCTTTACTAGAAAATTTAGGTTTAATTAGATGGTCCAGTGGTTTCTAAACTGTGTTTTGAAGAGTCCCAAGTGTGGTGGAGATGCATCAAGGTTTGCTAAGGGGTTGGGGATAGGGGTATGACACAAAGGGGAGTGGGAGGCCAAGTGCATGGGAGGGACTCTCACCTCTCCCAAATCCCTCCACAGCTACCCCCATCCTCAAGGCAGATTGTTCTGTGGTGACCCCTTTTATGTGTCAGATGTTCGCTTATATTTCATTGGAAAAGGAATTTAGTTATAGTAGTAGCAAAGCCCATTTACTCTGGTGTGCTGGTTGTATGATGGCTTAGATACTAGAGCCAGGAAGACCAAAGCAGTGCCCAAATGATGTGGATAGAAGGTGATGGTAGCTGCAAATCTGAGAAGCACCCTAGGGAGCTCACAAGGCACTATAGAGAGTCTGTGATGCTCTTCAGTTGGCAGTATGGCAGAAAAGAGCCCATTTGTATCTTCATGTTTCAAGATAAGGAGGCCAAACTGATTGATGAGACGGTTTTTGATATATAAGTTGCAGACAGGGCATTGGCATGTCTCCTGGAGTTTAGTACTTGTGAAATTAGATACCCAAGGACATTGAATTTTATTTTACTGAGCAGTTATGTGCTGCATGCTAACTACCAATGTCTGTGAGTGGTCATGTGAGCATGATGAACGTGTGGGTCATGATGAGCAAAGTGGTTGCGATCCTGTCTTCATGGATCCTAAGGTCAGTGGGGAAGGCACATAATCCATTGTCACTTACACATAATGAGACATGTGACAATAGCTGTGAAAGAGAGAATTGTGTTTTGTTTCTGGCAGGGTTGTGAATCTGACTCAGGGTTTAGCAAATCAGGAAGGAGTTTCTGAAGAAATGATTGTTAAACTGACATGTAGAATTAAGGGAGTAATACTAAGTGGACATAGGAGGGACAAAAGTGGTCAGGAGAATTGAGGAAGAGGGAGCAGCCTGCGGGAAGCTCAGAAAGGACAGATTATAGAGCCGGAAGAAGGTCAATGTGGCCTGCAGGTGGAGCACTGGGAGGAAGGACTGGGTTAGCCTTGAACCATGTAGTTCCTGATAGCTAACTATAAATGCAAGAAGTGGAAACTCTTTCCTCTGAACTCCACCCCTCCCACCACCCTTGCCCTGTCTGACCTTTGGTTTGCCAGTCTCATTCTTTTGGGCCTTGTATTAGTTTGCTAGGGCTGCCATAACAGAGTACCACAGACTGGGTAGATTAAACAGAAATTAATTTTCTCACAGTTTTGGATGCTAGAAGTCTGATCAGGGTGTTAGCAGGGTTGATTTCTTCAGAGGGCCATGAGGAGAATCTGCTCCAAGCCTCTAATCTCATTTTTGCTGAAAAAAAAAATTTTTTTTTGTCGGGGGGACAATAATTTGTGAACCTTGGCTGGTGTAAGTAAGCATCACTTCAGTGTCCGCCTTCATCTTCACATGATGTTCTTCTTATGTGTGTCTGTGTCCAAATTTCCTCTTTTTTATAAGGACAGCAGTCACATAGGATTAGGGACCACCATACTCTAGTGTGACCTCATTTTAACTAATTTAGTCTGCAGTGACCCTATTTCCAAATAAGGTCACATTTTGAGGTACATGGGTTAGGACTTCAATATATAAAATTTCAGGGGGACACAATTCAACCCATAACAGGTTCTATTTTTAGCCTGATATTATGTTTTTAGAAAATAGCCCTTTCAAATATAAAAATGAGTTTTCTCTCTTTTTTGTCTTAAGGCCTAGAAATGGAAACATAAAATTGAAACTGACTTGTAGTAAACGTGCAGTAAAATTTAGATAGTAAGGTCCTTGTTCAAGTGCCACAATTTACCTCCACCTTATAAGAAAGTACAAGTGCTCATTGTTGGCCATTAACCTATTAGACAGTTGCTGCCAAATGGATATTATTAGCCTGAAACCACTGGGATCCAAATTTATGCTATAGAAGGGTAGGGGGAGAGAAGGAAAAGGAAGGACACAGAGGCAGAGACAGAGAATGTAACCCAAACTAAACCCAGATGTCCTGGCATGGAATTAGTGTTTGCATAATGTGCCAAGTAGACACTTGCAGACTGTGGTGCCACAGTGTGTGCTGCTGGGCCACGACTGTAGCTTTTGGTAGGTAAATGTCAGATGTTCTGTGTATGGAAGGTGGCTTCCAGGCCACCTGGTCATCCTTCCTTTCCATTCTGTGGTTTCCTAAGACTAGGGACCTATTGGCAATTCAAATAGACAGTTTCTAGATGGTGTTAATTTTTCTCTCCTTTCTTTGTATTCCTGCCTGCTCAGAATTTCTATCCAACTACAGGTCACCATTAATAATTTTATGAAGGCAAAGATTTATCTGGTAGGTTCCCACCTGTAGGCATATAAGCTGGCAACTGTTTTTGTGGATTAGTGTCTGTGCTGCACATGTTATTAAATATTTTGTATTTCACCCATATGTATGTGGGTGTGATAAACAGGTCTGTGACCCATTTGGAGCATGGAATTAGAGTTGGAGGAAGCTTGTTGGTTTTCTGGACCAACTTCCTACCCAGTGTGGATTTTTTTCCTCCTACAGCAGTTTAACAACTGATTATACAATCTCCCTAAGAGTATCCAAATTGACTAGAAATTTCTTACTGCAAAAGATCATGGAGGGCTTCGTGTTGAGCCAACCCTACCCCTCTTTAGTATTTTTTGTTTTTTATTGAATCCTTTGTAGTTAATTTTTTCTGTTTTTTTTTTTGGGGGGGGGCCTTCAGTTACTTGAAAGTACTGCTATTTTGTCCCCCCTTTGAATATTGTTCCCTGGGAAAAACACTTCTTTCATTCTTTTATGCCATTTCTTACTTGTCACCCTCCAAAGCCACTTTAGCTTGTCAGTGTCCCTGAGAAGACTTGAAACACCTTCTAGAGGTTGTAGTTTCATTAGGGTAGAGTGCAACAGAATCTACTATATTGTTAATGGGATGTTTAGCTCAGTTGGTTACATGTCGTATTTCCCAAAGCAGTGTGTTCTGCCACTTCGAAGTCAGCCGGAATCCAGGTTCATAGCGTCTTAGGTCACCTCACCCCAAATGGTTAACTTCTTGCAACACTTCTCAAAAAACCCTGAGATTCTGTATTGGTTGAATACAGTTCATATCTTTTTGCCTTAGGTATGTATTAGTTTCCTTGGGTTGCTATAACAAATTTGTCACAAACTGAATGACTTAACAACAGATTTATTCTCTCCTAGTTCTGGAGGCTAAGTGTTTTCAGGGCGGTGCTCTCTCTAGAGGCTCTAGGGGAAAATTCATTCTTTGCTCTTCCAGCTTCTGGTGGCTGCTGTCATCCCTTGACTTGTGGTGGTATCACTACAGTCTGTTTCTTTGGTCACATGGTCTTATCCTAGTCTGTGTGTCTTCTATCTATGTGAAATCTCTCTGTTCTTCTCTCTTAAAAGGACACTTGTGTTTGAAATTAAGGGCCCATCCAGATAATGCAGAATAATCTTCCCATCTCAAGATGCTTATCTTAATCACATCTCCAAAGACTATGTTTTGATATAAGAGCATTCATAGATTCCAGTGATTAGGATGTGGCTATGACTTTGGAGGGCCATTATTTAGCCTACCACGGTAACTAAACAGCTGATCAACTTTTATCCATTCATGACCAAGTAGCGCTTTGGTCATACCTCTCATACACATTCCTCCTTGCCGCAGATTGCTTTTCCTTTTCACCTACATTACAGAGTTGCCCAACCCTTGGGCTGTGGACTGGTCAGTGGTCTGTTAGGAGCCGGGCCACACAGCAGGAGGTCAGCGGTGTGCCAGCAAACGAAGCTTCATCTGTATTTGCAGCTGCTCCCCAGCACTAGCATCATCGTCACCCCCACCTGAAAAAGATTGGGGACCACTGATCTACAACATTTATCTTAAAGCTCAAGTCTTTCTCTTCTTTCACAATGACTTCCTATCAATCTTGGCTCCATATTTTTAATTGGAAAATAGTTTGGTTTATATTTTTTAGCATGCCTTGCCCCTCTTGTGTCATTTCTCATTAAATTCTGTGCTATTGTTGATCTTTGGACATATTGAGATAGTGGGCAAGAGTCTCTGGAGTCAGACTGATTAATAGCTTTGTGACTTTGGGTAAATCATTGTGATAAGAGGATAATTTGACTAAATACTTTAAAGAACTTTTGTGAAAAATACATAAGTTAATAAGTGTAAACTGCTGAGAACACAGCCTGTGACTGCACTGTCCAAAACTGTAGCCATAAGCCATATGTAGCTATTGAACAATTAAGATGTGGCTGTCACAACTGAGGAATGGAATTTTTGGGAGGAGGATGAAGGAGAAGTAGATAAGGATAAAGAGGGTTAAATATATGGTGATGGAAAGAAATTTAACTTTGGGTGGTGAACACACAATGCAATATACATATGCCATATTATTGAATTGTATACTTGAAACAATTTTTTTAACCAGTGTCATCCCAATAAATTTAACAACAGCAACAAAAAGAAAACAAGCAATATAAAATATATTTCTGTCAAGCATAATGTTCTTTTGATAGGACTACATTTCACTTTAACTGATGTATTTCACACAGTTCTTATTGGTGTCAACTAATTTATTTGAATGTTTTTTCTTTGTTCTAACAGTATAGTGTGTTTATTTGAATATTTTACACAGGAAGCATAACTTACAATGATACATGTTTATTGTATTAAATCAAAATGTTTATAATTTTAATTAAAACATGATTCTTTTTCTAGTTAAAAATACAGGCCAGTTTAAAAAAATTAAAACAAAGGCATTTTACTACTGCAAAATTGAATTCAGATGCAGAAACTAGTACTTTGATCAGAACAGTGAAGACAAAAAGAAGCTGGGAAATATGACTACTGGCATTTGTAATTTTCTATGCCACAGCAAAACAGAAAAGCTGTTTGTCGAGTAAAAAAAAAATAAAGAAAATAAAGTGGGTAATATTAAAAGTTATTTTCAAACAAATCCATAATGGATTTGATAAGGAATTTTCTAAGGTCAAAAACAAATTAACCCATTTGGTTGCCCAAAATCTGAATTAAATATCCAACAAATTTAAAAATTTTAACAGGATATGAACTTGTAACTTTGGCCACCTATAAAATGGCTTGGATTCATACACAAAAGAGGAAACCATTTTTATATGTTGAGATGGCAAAAGAAATCATTTTAGTTGCCGAAGTTTTATTAGAAAATTATGAGAAAACACAAAAATATATTTTACAAAAACTCAGACTCATAATTACCTGTAGTAAAAATGTTGTAAATTTGCGGCTCAAAATAACAGATTTGTAGCATAGTTATTTTTGGATGTCTTACATATGATGGATATGAAAAAATTAATTTCTGTCACAACAAATAGTACCAGCTATGTTATGTCAAATATCTACATTTATTAGAATTTGAAAGCGAGAGTGGATTTCTCTTATTGCTTTATTTTATTCTATTCTGATGCAAACTGTGAAAAGTGTCATAGATACCTTAGTTAAAATTGTTCAATGTACACATGAAAATCTATGAATCATTGCCAGTTTACACACCTGTTAAAGGAAATAGAAGATAATGAAGGCAGTGATCTTGTGCTATTAGCCAGCACTCATTGGTAGAGTCATGGATGAGTCTTAGAAAAATTTCTGTAATATTTGCTCCAATATAAGATTTTCTACTTTGAAATAAAATGCTTGTGAAATTGCATATAAGGGGGGACTACTGTACATGCACACAAAAGATCATTTTTTTTTTTTGTATACTTGAGTTATTTTAAGCAGTTATTCTTAATAGTGGATTATTGCAAAAGGAATTAATACTTATTTAAAAAGTTATTTTGCACTAAACTGTATGTTTTTATATACATTTATTAGTTAATTGTAAAGCTTTAAAAAAGCTCTGTAATCTTGTTTTGGTTGAAACATTTTTATTGTGACTGAAGGAGAAGTTTTGTGGAAATAATACTGTAGTTAGGATTAGACAAATTGGTTTCATATTCAGCCAAGTTGTCTAACTACCTCTATGGCATTGAACAAAAGATTTAGCTTTCTCAACTTCAATTTTCTAATCTGGAAAAATGGGAATAATATCAGCTACTTCACCAGGATTTTGTGAGATAGAAATGGGAAAAATATTTTAGAGTACTTAGCAGACATAAGGAATTATAGAAATGCAAGATATTATTATTTTAATAGAAATAATAGTATATACTTTTAAGAATATATGTACTATAATGTAAGGTTATGTCTTTTGAAAAGTGATACCTTATCTGAATTTTAAGCCTAGTGTTTTGGTAGAAAAAAATACTTTTAATTTTTCTAACTGTGTGATCTAAATCTGAAAAAGTATAGCCAAACATCTCAAATAAGTCATAAATATTAGGAGAGAGAATAACTGGGAAACAAAGCAGTAGTTAGATATTTAAATATTATAACATTAGATCAAAAGTGGATGTGATCAGGTTAAACTGAATTAGAGACACTTGATTATCAGTCCAAGACCCTGGCAAGGCTGGAAGTTTGGAGCTTGGTGCTACTGTGACCAAGATGGGAAGTTGTGTACAATTCCTGTTAGGATAGGCATGGTTTTTTACCAGAGAATATCCATATCCCCACCTCCAGGCTCCCTAATCACCACCCGCCCCCGTCCCCCCATCACCACCACATACACACTCCCCACCTCTGTCTACCCAAACTCTGGTCTTCAATGGAATGTAATTTTGACAATGTTTTCTATCAGTCCTTTTAAGTAAAGATTTTAAATATACAGTTGAATAACAGCTAAGCCTCATTGCTGTTTGTGAAAGAAAGCAAAATGACAAAATAAAAACAACTTAAACCACAAGCCCTATAGAAGTTCTGTCATTTGAGTATCTCACAAACTATTGCTTTCACCCTCTCTGTTTCTGTGTTAGGACTGAGCTATCTAGAAATGAGCCTAGATTTTAAGGCCTAGAAGGCAGTGGCACTGAAGAGAGAGCTGCAAGTATGATGGAGGCATATACTTTTAAATATGTGATTTTCCCCCCCTAAAATGGTTTTTGAAACCTTCTCTTAGTGGCAGAACCCTAACAGACAATGTATAGAACAACCTAACAAATACAGAGATTTCCTAGCCCACAAATTGAGTTTTACCAGCTGAACCTACTCGCAGACTCCACACCTCAGTGAAATCTACATTGTTTGTACCTGTTAGGAACTCTATCATCATTCCTTCACATTTCATTCTTTATCTGTCCTTGGGCTCTGAATGTTAGTTAGCTATATTAGTTTTATGGTATGCTACTTTCCGGGTGGATGCTTACACATTTCTGCATTTACATTCATGTACATATGCTTCATTTGTCTTTCAATGATTGTAAGTTATGCAAATCACAGTTCTTATTGTGAATCTTCAGTGATTTACAGGGAGCTAGTAGGTGACATTTCTGTCATAGCATTCACTTACTTTTAGAACATTCTTAACTGGATTGTGCTAATTAATTATATCCCTGAAAGAAATTGGCATAAAAAGAGCAAGAATATTTATAAATAGTTAAACTCTGTATATCACCAACAGTGACATTTTAGTAGCAACCTGTTAAATGAATGTACAATAAAATGGTGAAAGATATAGTCATCAATTTTTGTTATTCTTATGACCTTTTAAAAACAAAAAGACGTTTGTTTTGTCTTCCTGAATCAGGACACAAATTATAAAAAGAAATGTACAAGGAAAAGTTAATAAATCAGGTAAATATTAAATTTCATAATTCTCTTTAGTACTGTTTTTTTCTTCCAAATTTAAGGTGTTTTTTTTTTGTTTGTTTGTTTTTTTTAATTTTGGCCTTGAACACTGGACAAAGTGCAGTTCTGTTTTAGTGTGAGTACCTGCAAAAAATCACTTCCTCTATAAATCACTTGGATGATTAGAACTACATAAGCATGTACTTTGCAAAGAAACAGCCTTTAATTGTATGGCCTTTCACTTTGAGAGATAATGAGAAAGGGAAAAGGAATGGTAGAGGAACTCTATTTTTAAAATTTGTACAATTTTAATTTATATGTGCACATATATATGCACACATATTTACTACAAATAAATTATTTAAAAATTTAAAAAAATTTCAATTACAGTTGACATACAATAATATATTAGTTTCAGATGTACAGCAGAATGATTAGACATTTATATAACTTACTAAGTGATCATCCCGAGAAGTCTAGTACCCATCTGACACCATATATAGTTATTACAGTATTATTGGCTATATTCCCTATGTTGTACTTTACAGCTCTTCGACTGTTTTTATAACTGGCAATTTGTACATCTTAATCCCTTCCCTTTTTCACTCATCCCCTCAACCCGCCTCCCATCTGGCAACCATCAAAACGTACTTTGTATCTATGAGTTTTTTTGTTCGTTTGTTTTTTAGATTCACATATAAGTGAAATCATATGGCATTTGTCCTCTCTGACTTATTTCACTTAACATAATACCCTTTAGGTCCATTTATATAGTCACAAATGACAAGATTTCATTCTTTTTTATGCCTGAGTAATATTCTATTGTATACATGTGTCGCCTTGTCTTTATCCATTTGTCTATTGATGTATACTTTGGTTGCTTCCACATCTTAGTTATTGTAAATAATGCTGTGGTGAACATAGGGGTGCATATGTCTTTTTGAATTAGTGTATTGGATTTCTTTGGTTAAATACCCAGAAATGGGATTGCTCAGTCATGTGGTGGTTCTATTTTTAATTCTTTGAGAACCTCCATATAATTTTCCATAGCAGCTGCACCAATTTGCAATCCTGCCAACAGTGCATGAGGGTTCCTTTTCTCCACATCCTTGCCAACACTTAATTTTTGTTGTTTTATTGATATTCTGATTTCTGACAGGTGTGATTTTAATTTGCATCTCCCTGATGATTAGTGATGTTGAGCATCTTTTCATATTTCTGTTGGCCATCTGTATGTCTTATTTGGAGAAATGTCTATTCAGTTTGCTTATTTTTAAATTGGATTGTTTGTTTTTTTGGCTTTAAGTTTTATGAGTTCCTTGTATATTTTGGATGTTAACCCCCATCAGATGTATCATTGGCAAATGTCTTCTCCTACTTAGTAGGTTATCTTTTCCATTGTTGCGCAAAAATTCTTTAGTTTAATGTCCTATTTGTTTCTTTTTTCTCCCTTGCCCCAGCAGACATATCCAAAAAAATATTACTAAAAGCAATGTCAAAGAAGTACCTCCCTATGTTTTCTTTTAGGAGAAGGAAACTATGTTTTTTATTTTTATTGTTTTGGGTTTTACATTTAAGTCTTTAATCCATTTTGAATTTATTTTTGTATTTGGTGTAAGAAAGTGATCCAATTTTATTCTTTTGTATGTGTCTGTCCAACACCATTTATTGAATGGACTGTCTTTATCCCATTGTATATTTTGCCTCATTTTTCATAGATTCTTTGATCATATAGATGTGGGTTTATTTCTGTTCCATTGATGTATATGTCTGTTTTTACGCCAGTACCATGCTGTTTTGATTACTGTACACTTGTAGTATAGTTTGATATCAGGTAACATGATAACTCCAGCTTCGTTCTTCTTTTTCAAGATCACTTTGGTTATTGTGGTTCCATATACATTTTAGGATTATTTGTTCTAGTTCTATGAAAAATACCATTGGTATTTTGATAGGGATTGCATTGACTCTATATATTGCTTTAGGTAATATGAACAATTTAGCGATGTTAATTCTTCCTATCCATGAGCATAGTATATGCTTCCATCTATTTGTATTTTCTTCAGTTTCTTTCTTCAGTGTTTTATAGTTTTCCAAGTACAGGTCTTTATCTCCTTGGTTAAATTTATTCTTCGGTATTTTATGTATTTTTTTGATACAATCGTAGATGGGATTGTTTCCTTAATTTTCTTTTCTCATTGTTTGTTATTGGTCTATACAAATGTAGCCAATTTCTTAATATTAATTTTGTATCCTGCTACTTTACTGAATTCATTTTTCAATTCTAATAAATTTTTGGTGGAGCCAAGAAATTATTTTTAAGCAGGAAGTTTACCAGTAATTTATTATTAACTTCCCTATTGATCTTTACATGTCTTTGTCAGTATATTTGTAGCTCTGAGTTTGAAAACTTTGAGTTAGAATATTGTTCTAAACTTGAAAGGAGTTATTCACACTAGTACTGAACTGGCCAGTTAGGCAAGTCTTTTAAAGGTTTTTTGGAAGAAATATGCATTTTGTATTTCACCTGTTTTTTTTTCCCACCTTGATTTCATGCTCAAGTGTGGTGATTTATGTATCCAGGGCACTGTGCCATCCAGTATAAAAGGGGTCTGTATGGTAGCATTTTATAACTTTTCTTTTACGCATACAGCCTTGCCACCCTCTCTCCATGACTTGTGTATTAACTGGTTTTCCCGGATAGCAGAACGTTTGGATTACAGGTTATCTGTACAAGTTACCTGGTTAATATTCTCATCCTGCCTCCCTGTGGGTTTGCTGATGCACGTGAAATGTGGGGCCCCCAGCCTGTGTTGAAGTACAATCCTTTCTAGGCCAGCAAATGCCTGGGTTCCCAGATACTTCTCAGAGTGATAGGGCAGGGACTAAATCTCTTCCTTCCTGTCTTATATTCTATAAGACCTATATCCCAAGTGACTGTTTCACGTTCATTAATCTGGGATACTTTGCATTGTTAATAAATTCTATAAAGACCAAAATTTATGTTAAACTACTGTAGGCCTATCACTATAGAGTAATTGATCCCATTAGTGAAGCAAATTGCCATATAAATAATTCATTGCAAATATACACAGTTCCAATCTTTGCTCTGGCTACTAACTAAGATCTTGGGTAGTTACTTAGTTTCAATTTACCTCACTTTGCTCATTTGTAAAATGGAAATACTAATAGTGCCAACTATGTAGGGTGAAGATTTAAAAGTTAGTGTAAAGCATTTAGAGCATGTCTGTTATATACTTAGTGCTATGTAAGTGCTTACTATTATTATTACTATTATTACCATCATTTGTAGTAATAGTAGTTTCTTCTGAAGGATAAAAACTTCAGCATGTCAAAAATGGGGGAGTGTGAGAGAGAAAAGCACAAGAGGGTCAAAATAAAGGAGCTTACATTTAAAAAAGGAAAGAATCAATGGGATACAGTATTCTTTGGGCAGACTTTTATTCATGTGGAGTTGTAGCTTTATATTATGTATTCCTAGCACATGTATAGGCTCTTAATAAATGCCTTTGGATTTGCTTTGAGACTTTTAAAAACATTTTTTGGAACTATGTGTGGAATATCTCCTGTGTGTTGGCTTACTTCTAACCATGCAATTAGAATTACCTTTCTATGCTTTATTAATAACTATTTCCTTTCCTCACCCTTATTTTATTTTAATCCCATTTTCCTTATAGCATTTGCCTAAACTACAGAAATTTATTTTTGTGGAAATTAATGATATTACAAATGCTGGGTTGTGCAAATATGCCTGGAGTTCAGATTTTGGTGTTTGCATTCTTCCTTGCTCATTAAACTAAGAAATTACAATAATCATTTGCAATTTGATGGGAACTTGCATTTTAAGCCAGGTTATTGTGGGAGTTCTACCACTGAAAATCTGCTAACCTGTCTCAAAATAGTTTTTGAATGGCTTTTATTGGAGATAAAAATTAGTCAATTTTATATATGTTCTAGACACACATAAGAGCAAATCAATTGGAAAAATACATTAAAATATATTAAAAATATGAGATAAGAATAAATAATTCCCAGAAGAAATAGACTATGTGGTTACAAACAAACACAGAAAACTCCTCGGTCTTAATACTAATCCAAAACTGAAAAGAAAAACAGGTCACTTTTTAACCTATCAAACTGGGAAAAAATGTTTTCTAAAAATTAACCTTGTAGGTCACTTCTTTCCTCTGTGATTTTTTTTCACATGTAAATCTTTTTGAAACATTTACCATGGGCATAAAACTTAACATTACAATCTTTTGAAATTGAGGATGTTTTGGGGGAAAGAATTCAAGGTGCTGTTAGACCAATATGTAGGATGACTGGAGGTATCTGGCCTCTTTCTAAAATACTGCTTTTAACTTTTCAGCTCATTACGATTTACTGGAAGGTCTTGTGTTTGGCAGCAGAGCCATTGTCACTTCTTGATATGTGTAAAGAACTAATAAGCAACTACTTAAAGGGCTCTTGGCCTAGCAGACAGTTAGAGGGGAGGGGTAGTTATAGAAAGAGTATCTTAGCTGCTGGGCACAATCAATTCTTTATTCTTTAGAGTTTGTTGATCACATTTCTGGATTCCAGTGTTCCTCTCTACCAGGAACAAAGAATGTGAAAGTCAGTTCTTTGGCAACTGCAGCTCTTATGGGGAAATAATTTTCAACGTTTAAAGACTACAGGAGATGTGAGTTTTAAATATTGATGGTGTTCTTGTTTATTGTCTACCAGTCAATCAGTTAATTATCACTCTACTGGTAATTGTTGGTTATATTCTTGTTTTGTACTCTAGTAATGCATAGGTGTGTTTTACTTGGTTTTCAGCTGTAGACATTAATGCAGTCTCTTTATTTTTTAGTCAAAAATTCTGGGGTCTGGGAGTCCAGAGACTTGTGTTGTTTTTTTTTTTCTTCCATGCAGGTTGTGCTACTTTCTGACTGTGACTGTACACTAAACATTTAACTGTTTTGAATCTCAATTACCTGATCTGTAAAATGAGAGAGTTGGATTAATTAATCCCTATGGTCTTTTGAACTCTGTGAGTCTGACAAATTTTATCCAGTGATTTGTGTTACAAACATGAGCCAGGTTAAAATCCTTTTCAAATATATTCTGCCTCTGGGTTCTTCACACTACAGTGGTTAATCTTCCCATTGGAAGTTTTCATTTTAATTCAAAATAGCATCCTCTGTTAATTATTGAGGTGTTTATATTTCTCTTATTGGAGATATAGATTACTTTCATAACTGTAATTGTGATTAGCCTGAAAGATGCTTTTTTTTTTTTTTAGAATAATTAGAATACATAGAGTTAAAGAGCATGAAAGGCGGTATAAATTAGCGCTTTCTCTTCTTACAGGAATATTCTATTTCCTGATGCTTGAGATGGTCTAAACAAAGAAATTCATTTTATTAGTGGTATGATTTCTTTTGCCCAATACTACTTATCTTATTCTGTTCAAAGAAGCTGCCAAAAGGTGCTTAGGCAGAAACATACAGTATGATTTAGAATGTAGTTCAGAGGGACCATGTTCTCAAATCGTATATGAAAAAGTATCCCGTTCATTTTGTCCTTCTGGGCTAAAAGTGAATCCATGTTTGAACAGAGAAGAGAAATGCTAGTCTCTCTTCTTTGCGGGCGGGTAGGCTGCTTGGCATGCACATATATGTTTGGACCTGGGGTGGGAACGAGGGTCAGTCAGTGCTTATTTCAGCCTTCTATGGCCATTGGGAGATGGAGGAAACTTTCTGTGCTTCCTTTAGTTTTTTGTAGATGTGAAATTTTAGGTAGTTTTCATACTACAGCCAAGATATAATTCAATTAATTTCTGGAATTACTCTTAATTTTTATAGTTATGAAACATTTCTGAGTACTCCATGAAAGGTATAGAAGAGATACCCAAATATAGGGACAGTAGGCATCAGGCACACTTTAATCTGGCCCTGTTGGACCCTGGGCAGTCGCCCTGCCCCCGTGGCCCTAGAGTCCAAAACATACATTTACTACAAACCCAAGTCCACGTCCAAACAATACTATACTGCTTCCTAAGTAGTGCACGTGCTCAAACAAGACCTGAGAAATCTTAGACACTGTGTCCTGTTTGTCTCCTCTGAACTCTGGAGTGTTCTAAAATTATGTGATGTCTCTGGGTTTGGATCACCTGATTAAAACTAGAAGTACTATTTAATCACTCTGTAATAGAAAATGACTAAAAGAATTTGGTTTAAAAATTAATCCGCTTATGGTCTTTTATTATTTTGTTAGGTTTTGACATGCTTTGGTAGGTCCCAGGTAAAGGAGGGTGAGAAAGGAGGTTGTTTCCTAAGTCAAAATAATGGGAGACCTGGATTCTAGTCCTGACTTCATCACTAGTAGTATATTAGGCAGGTTGGCTAACCTCCATGTGCCTCAGTTACCTCAGATGCCACATGACTGCTTGCCTTCTAGGCCTGGTTCTTATAAGAATAAGAAATATTTCTTTCTTGAAAATATTAAAGCCATGACAGTTATTTAAAACTACATAGCATTTAGTTGGGTACTCTTAATAACCATGTGTAAAATAAATTTAATAGTCACGATTGGGACATTATTTCTCCAATTAAAAAGTTTTCTATAACAAGAATTGAACCCAGGGTGGAATTTGTATCAGTTTAATTGTGTTCATAGCAAATGAGTTGGAAATTTAGTTCATTAGCTCCTTGATTTCTGAGGAGTTAAGTGTCAGGATTTAATGTTGATTGCACATTCTCAGGTGCCATGACATTTCAGTTGTCAGTCTGATTGAAGCATTCTCTAACAGCCCTTTTCTTCTAGAGGAGGCAGAAATAATAATCCCTGCTGGCTTGTTGCATGCCTGCCTGCTTAGATACTGTGTCTCCCCATGGAGTCCCCTCAGGGACCTGGGGAGAGGACGAAGGGAGGCCAGCTGGGTTCCCTGGGCCAGAGACCGGGAGACTTTGCTCTGCTCCATTTCCCACTCATTGTGTAGCCCTGGCCCTATCACTTGAGAGACCTGGCAAGGAAATGAGGAGGAAGTGAATGCCACTGCTGGTTCAGAATGTTCCAGTGTTGTTGGAAAGTTTGAGAAGCAGCCTGGGTAAGAAGAACGAGACCTTACTGACAGAATTTGGTCCTGGTTAGGTCTGTTTCACATCAGCTTTCTAAATAATCGCAGCTCTCCCTGTCCCCATGGATTTCCAGCACTTTCACCTCTGCCTTTAAAAAACAAAGAAACAGAACAAAACAAAACAAAACAAAAACATTTTGTGCAACCAAGGAAGAACATAAAGCATTTTAACTTTTTATTCCAAGAGAAATTATAAAACATGGAAAGTATAGGTATTGCCTGCTTCAAAATGACACCAAGAAAAAAACGAAACAAAACATTTTCTAGGGCTTTCCAACCTACTGTAAAATTATTATTCTTCTTGTAAGTTCTTTTTCTATTAAGCCGTTTTCTCATTGATTGATTTATAAGACTAGTGACTATTCTCACATTTCTCATGGTCATGTGGAGCAACCTGGCTTGTCCTGGTCTGAATTATTTAGCCTTCTTATCTGACTTACTTTGCATATTAGGTATATAAATATTATGCAATTGTGTATATCATAAGATTGAAAGGAAAAGGAATATGCCAAACCTTTTCTCTTCTCCACATGAGTCTGTAAACCAGAATATTTATGTCAAAAAGTTAAAAGAAAATCTTCTGGAGATTTTTTACAAACCACAAAATATGTCCTTTGTATACCTTGCCTTATCATCCTGCCTGAGTTTATGCATACCTTCTGCATTACTGTGGTAAACATTCTCTTGGCAGTCCTGTCACTTTCAGGACCCATAGGTGTCTCCAATTTCTGCCTTAAGTCAAATAATGATAATACTAATGCATTCTTGATTTTTTTCCCCTAATATATGTGGTAGGAACTTTCAAGGCTCAAAGGGATTATTTTAAGCTTTTCAAATGGAAGAAACTAATGAAAACCCAAATATTTCCAACTACTGTGGAGTACACAAATTGAAGTCTGGATGGGATGGAGGGGACCTACCTAGACTAAAAGCAGAAGAGCAATTACAGGATTACTTGCAAAAATGTCTACACAGTTCATTTTCTGAGCAAAGCTGGTGACTTTTTTATAGTACCTATAGAATGATGATTTCTCACCTTTTGTCCTTTCACTAGTTGAATTAGGTGACTCCCATACTTTCCCTGAAAGTGACCCATGAAATATTTTAGTTTAAATGGACACCCCCCCTTACCCAGCAAATTTTTAAAGAATTATTAAAATCCAGTTGAAAAACCTCTGTTTAGTTAGACAGCTTCATCTTAATGTAGAAATTAACTGCATGATTTAAGAGACATGCAAATGAAGTACTTATTATTTTATAAAAGATAAACACCCTCCTTTTATTTAAAGTTCATGTGCATGCACACATACATATTCAGTGATAATAATATAAATCTGGTCATGACCACCACCCCCCACCCTGACTCTTGTCTTGAAACCCTTTCTTTAGTGACTTTCCATAATCTTTGGTTAGAAGCAAACTCCCACCAGTGCCTAGAAGGGCTCCCTGCAAAGGCACTCACCTTCTTATTCTCCACCATGGTGTTTGTTTGTTTGTTTTTTTCAGTAATGTTAGCACTCTGGTATTCTCTGCCTCCTGCTCACACTGGCCTTGCCCTTTCCCCAAGTCTCCATAGCTACCATTTCATCCCTTCCCCAGTGATTCTTTTTTTACAGTCCCCCAGAATGTCAGATTTTTGTTTTATCTTCCTACAGTACCAAGGCCTTCTGCTTTGCCTCCCATATTTTGCATATTTTACACAGCTAGTAAGTGGCAAAACCTAAACTAAATCCATCTGATTCTGAAGCGTCATGTTCTCCCTGTTGTCCCGTATTAACTTTCTGTATTTCAGTTTCTTTCTCTGTGAATATGACTATGATAACACTTTACTGTGCTTCTGAGGCATTCAAGGTTTGTTTGCCATGATCCTTAATTTAAGGTCACATGGTCTCTTAAATGCTTTTCTCAAAACTCTTCGTCTTGGCTGATTTGGCTAGCCATGATGAGTCTGACATTTGTCAAATTTTCTTTTCTTCCCAGGATGGTTCATACTTGGCCGAGTTCCTGCTAGAGAAAGGCTATGAGGTGAGTGACTCAATGAGCAAGCACAGGCTGGTGGAATCACTTAGACACAGTGGCCTCCTGCTTCCTCTGCTGCCATCCTCTTGTGTGTGTTTTCCACTGAAACTCTGATAACAAATCAAAATCAGGGGAAGAATGTTCCTCTTGGCTTGTCACCATGCCAGCTCATTGTACTATTTATCTGCTGGTGAGCCCTGATGGCTTCCCCCGTTCCTTAGTGTTTAACCGCTTTGCACGCTTCCCACATTCTCAGATAAAGCAGCAACCTGTGTAAGCTAAAAGCTTAACATTATTAGGGTTAATTTGTGATGTAATTTGTTAATAATAAAGTTCCACTCATAGGGAAGTCACTTAATTCAGAAATAGCATGGAGCAATAAAAACTAAGTTGATCTTTGGCAAACTTGAATGAAAAATTTACGCTTACGGATTTTGCTTAATCGGCAGCCATATATTTTATGGAAGCTGAAACTTCTGGGTTTGCTGCTATCATCATTGCCATTGTTGTATTCTTTTTCTTCTCCTTCTTTTCCTTCAACAATTTTCTGCTTTCAATAAAAGAAACAAGGGTATGTATTAAATTTGATATGGCTTAGTGTGTACATCTTACCTTTTTAAAGAACAGTTTTCAGAAATATATATATGTATGTATGTATAAATTCATGATGTACAGAGAACAAAACCTACATAGCGACCCGTATGCTCCAGTCTGATTTGGGAATGTTTATGTTAATAATTTTGGATTCTCTGTTTATCCTAATTGGAAGGGCATTGTTTAAAAAAATGTGCACTGGGAGCAAATGGATAAACAGCAAGGGATTTAACATCTAAACACCAACAGGATTTGAAGAAAAGGAAACTATTTTCCTTATTGTAACTCATAATCTTTTCTGAGAGCCTTGTCTTTAAGAAGTAATAGCAGATATGTTTATCACTTTCTGTACCCTTATCTAATAGCTAGTTCTATCTCGTGCAATGAAATCAAAATAAGACAATGAATTATGATTGTATTATACATACACATATGTTCATATACATAGGATCTTACAATAATTGATAAATACATATTCTACAGCTCAACGAATTTTAGGGTGGATTATACATAGTGCAGAAGAGTTAGTTTTGGGTGCAGACTGATTTTTATTCAGGCTCTGTTAACATGATATAATAAATCTAAAAGGAAAGGTTTGGCAGAGAGACATAATTACTTTGTTTTCAATGCTGGGACTTGGTAAGAGGGCTAAGAGGTCTTTGGTGGCTAGAGAGGAGTTGTGGTTTGACTGTGTATCCAGTAAACCAAGAGAAGTTGATGGAGTTCAGGATATGCTACTCCAAAATATGGCACTTTGGCATATTGAATATTTTAAGCTGAAGGACTTTGAGAAAATAGCAGACGTTTCTCTATAAATCTGTCTGTTTAATGTAGAGGGCAAAAAAATTTTCCTCAACCCTCTTAAAGCCCCTGACTGGGTCTGAAAATTAAACTGAAAAGCATATAAATTTACTTAATATAAGTTTTACATGACAGGGAGCATTCACGAGGAAATGAAGATCCAAAGAAACAGTAAACCTAAGTATTTTTATGTTAGGTTTGATGGAGAGTGCACAGTCGTGGGGAGATACGATAGGTCAAGGAGTGTGAGGTAAGTGTAGTAAGCAGGGGGGAAATTTGACAAGGTCTGTTTGTTAGAATTCGTTTTGATATCCCCTTGTTTTCAGAGTTAAAGATGGTCCTTTCTTCTCAGTATAGGAAAGGTACCTCTCACGGGAGGTTTTTGACTGCCTTTGGGGAGAAGGGCAAGGGGAAGGTCACAGTGGCCTTCCTGCCTCTGCCATTTTCTCAAACTCCTTCAGCTTAAAATATTCAATATGCCAGGTGCCATATCTTGGGATAGTATGTCCTGAATTCTTTCGTGATCATTGCAGTTTTGGAAGAGAGAGATGATATATCAGAAGGAATGCTTGAACTGCATGGATGCTGAGATCTACTTCCAAGGTGAACATGGAGGACTGAGACTTGAGGATGGGGGGAACAAGTAGTGTCTGTAGCTAGTCCAGAAAAAAAGAGAGTGGCAGTGTGAGATGTGGTGGTCTCTGTGATAACGTGGTAGACTAGTAATAGGGTCTGGGATTAGTCAGGATATGATAGATGATAAACATTCTCAGTCATCAGGATGGTGCTGTTAGTGTTATTGGGAAAGACTAGGAAGAAGACATGCACAGAGATGCAAAGCTCCATTTAGGTGTCTCATTAAGGAACTAGCAGACTTCAGAAGACAGGTAGTAATATTCCTAAATGGATGCAAAACTTAGAAATGAATGCAATAAAAACCTAGGACTGCCAGGTGGCCCACAAATATTGTCATTTGAAATTTTAAGAGCAGATTTGATTCTGATAAAGACAGACAATAGAAGTCCCACTTGACAAGTCATAGTTAACGGGAGGAATGAATCACTCAATGATTGGCAAGAGAAGAGAGGGTTAGGAGTAAGATCCATAAATTGATAGAAACAAATACTATAGACAATACAGGTGGAAGGTACATAGCTACAAAGCCTAACCAGAAATGATTCCTCCTCATAGCACAGGAGAAATGTGAGTTTTGTAGGAACAGAGGGAGGAAAAGGGTATTTATTCATGCTGTATTCAATTTTAATAGGTTGCTGTGTTCAGTTTTAAGAGATTAATATAATTGGAGGATAAACCCTGAAGAGGAATCTCACTGTGGCACAGGCTTTATCTTTTTGTGCTTCTGTCAAAGTAAATGTGAAAGTGATTTTTCTAAGAGCCTGCATTGGAAAATTTCCAGAATTATCAGCCTGCTGTCCCTGGTTGCTCAAGACCATGAGCAAAATGACAGGGTTAGTAAATTACATGCAATAGGATAAGAGGGGGACATACCTGTCCATACCTGAATTGACAAGGTCAACAGCAGCAGTTTTGGATGAGCACTCAGTAGTTTCTCAACCTTTAGAATGCATCAGAGTCACCCAGAGACCTTTGAGACACAGGTGGCTGACTCAGGTCTGGGATCTGCCTTTCTAGCAAGGCCCCAGTTGTTGCTGATGCTGATCTCCTGGGTACTATAGTTTGAGGACCACTGAAACTAAAGGTTCAAATGAGGTCATTTAATCATAAGATATTTTAATTTGTGGAGCCTTGCTTCTCAGAGCTCTCCTATTATTTTGAATCTTTGTAAAAGAGATATCACTAGGTTCAGAAGTAACTGGAAACAATATACTTTGGGGTAGCAAAGTACAAGCCAAGAGCAAATAAACACTGGAAAGAAGAACTACAAATTCTATGAATAGGCTTAATACTGAGACTGAGTTCTTCCTAGAAAGAAAGGGGCAAACTTTAATTGCCTAGCATGGCAAGATCAGTCTTTCATTATGAAGATGAGGGAAGCAAGGTGAAGAGTAGACAGCATAGTGATGATGGGACTGAATAGGCAAGCACAAATGCTGTATGAAGAGTTAGCATAGCACAGTTAGGTGTGCTTGTCAGGTATACTCCTTTACTCCTTTCCAATGAAAAAAGCAAAGTAAAGGAATAAAATTTTGGCTAACCTTAAAGCAAAAATATACTACTAGTTCATTATAGAATACAGGTGTCATTTTATGATGGGGAAAACTAAGAATTGTCAGGATTTATAGAAAATCACCCTTTAAAAGTTTATGTATTTAATTCTACACATCGTTGATGTGCAAAGGATATTTCTCTTTTATACCTTCTCAGCCCACTCAGAGCAAGGGAGGTGAATGAGTCAGTTCAGCTCACTGTGGAGAGGAATCCCTTGGGCTCTGGTGCTGGATATCCTGTGTCCTCTTCCTCCTCTGCCACTTGTTGGCTCTGTGGCCTTGGGCAAGTCATTGGGCCTCTCTAAGACTTAGTTTCTACACATAAATGGGGATGTCTTGAAGATTAGGTAAGACAATTCATGGAAAACAGTCTAGGGGAGCTGTGTGGGAGCTGTGGGGCTTATTGATACAGGAGGGACAGATGACACAGTGCTTGATGCTGACAAGCCAAGGGACACAGATTCTGTAGAGGACTGCTTAGTCCAGTTAATTAGCATTAGCAAACAGCAGGCATGTTACATTGCCTAGGATCCTAGCATATTCCTTGTCATCCTAAGGGCAAAAGGAAACGACAGAAGTAAAACTTCTTGTGAAACTACATTCTAGTTTCAAATGCCTTCCTTAGCATCATTGTTAGCAGATAGACCAACAATATACTTTTGTCCCCATTTTGCACAAAATACAGAAAGACGCCAGAAAAATGAAAGGCAAAGTTAAACTGCAAAAAAGCTAAAATTTGTCTGGGAATATATGGAAAATCTATGTTAAAAAACTTGGAAATAACTACAATATAGCATATTGGAATTATAAATAAAGAATAAGTAAATTGCGGGTTCCCCTTCCAGGAGATAAACTATAACTAGGAAGATCAGGAGAACAGAAAAGAAATGGGATATAAAGATTGTCCAGTTGTTATCTCAGATAAGTTATTTGTTAGAACATGGAATTTCTATGATTCCATTATTTCTTGATCTGTGAGAACCTTTGAAATACTTTTTCTGGGTTGTTGGATATCCCAGAAGCTTCGGTGAAAAAAAAGGCAAAGCTTTTTATGGATTTCATTTCGAAACCATACTGAGTGTTGGCACAATGGACCATATTTACCCTTTAACATGACCACTTACTAGCTGTGTAGTCTCAGGCAGCATCCTCAGCCATAGAATGGGAATAGTAATAGGAAGGTTGTGGTGAAGATTAAGTGATTTAATGTTTATAAAAAATAGTGACTGGCACATTGTCACTGCCATGTAAATGTTAGCTATTGATGTTATCTACATAATCTATACTTTTCAAAAGGCAAGTGGCATTAACATCCCTGGAAGTCATCCTTGACTCACAAGAAAAATCTAGGCACTGAAGTATTTGAAATCCAGTGATAATACGTTCTATTTTCTTGACATATATACATATATACATACAAATGTAAATGGAGGGAAGTGGAGGCAGAGAGGGAAAGAGGGAGAAAGGGAGGAAGAAAAGAAGGGAAGGAAAGGAAGGAAAGAAGGAATGAATGAATGAATGAACGAATGAACAAATGAATGATGGATTTCTTTAAGTATTGCCTAATCAGATTCTAGGTTTTGATATTAAACCAACTTTGTTCTGACATTGAGAGAATTTGAAATTTTTCTTTTCATCTCTTAGTTAAGTGAGACATGAAATTTGTGGAAATACTTCCATTTATTTTAAGACTTCAGTTTTTCAGAATTATATTTTGTTTTTGAACTGTAATTTAATAAATATTTTGATTAAGTTTATATGGAGTCACATTTAGTTCATTTATTTTTTCACTTTGGTTTTCTAACTCCCCATCTCATTTCCCCTAATAATCCTTATAAAAACAAACAAAAAGCCCACATACATTTCTTTGTAAAGAGAAAGCCGCTAATCTCAAATTCCTAACTAGATTATCCAGTTTTCACAATTTTGGCTTGTCTTAAAGTTTGTATTTCACCTGTCTCAGAAGCAGACAGACTTAGCTTTCATAAGTTCTTAGAACAATACTTGCTGTCATGGATTAAGCATTTGGCTGGTCTTTCTTTCCCTGTATACATGTACAACAAGTTGGGAGTGAGGGAAAATTAGAACGCCTTTTTTTCTATTAAAAAAGGCAACCCCAAAACTAGTGCTTAATGCTTTATTGTCACAAATGCAATATTAAAGTCCTATATTATTTATTTGCTGTCTGATATTTATACTGAATTCATCAATATCATTTAATTTTTATCAGAGCCTTATATGTTTATGCACAGTGTGTATGTATCTGGTATTTCTCTTTGTTTTGGGTTGTTGGAATATGGGTCTTACCCAGAATTCAACAATTAAGAGCAAAAATAGACAACCACATTTTTATTGTTTTTAATTGTCAGTTAAATTATCTATTTTTAGAACATATAAATTCATCTCTATCCAATGAAATAAAGTTCTACTTACATCTGAGAAATTTGTGTTTCAGAAGAAACTTTGGTAGTAAATACCAATTTTGCTATGTAGAAGCATACATACGAACTTGCTTTTATTAAATAATATTTATTAAGTTTGTAGAACAGTTCAACTTTGCAATCAAGTGACAATTTGAAAAATTGGAGACTATTTAGTATAATAAATCCTAATATGTTATTTTCTTCACTTGTAAATTAAGAGATGGATATGTATACCCAAATCTCAACTTAACGTTTCCCAGATTTTACTGTTTACCTCCTAAAATTTCAACTAAGGTTGTTATGTTCCCTTCTTAAAATATTTTTATGTTTACCAAATTTTCTTGGGTTTAGTTCTTTTGGAAAATAGAGTAGATGAGTGCTTTTCTCTTTCGCTAAAGCAACTAACCAACAGAATTATTAATTGTGGGTGTGTTGTATCCTTTTTGCAGACATTAATTTCTCATGTATGCCATATAAAGTGATGATGACATTTCTTTCTGTTTGAAAGAAAGTCTTATGTGCTTATAATTTCCCCTTGAAATTGGAATATTTGAGTCATGCCAAGGATTAATTTTGGTTTGAAATAGACATAAAATGATTGAGTTAAAACACAGAAGTGTATTCAGCTGCAAATGAAACTACCCAACATTAGAAGGAACACTTCTAAAATAAGTGAAGGATTAAAACTATCACCAGTAGAACTGGAACTTGGGCAGCAGGTGACATAAGCTAGTATTAGCATTGGCAACACAAAGGGAGCAATCTTGACATAAGAAGGAAGTGATACTAGCTCTTGAATAATTTCTCTTATATATCAGACACAGGTAGTCTTTTCTTCAGTATTAGAACAGGTATGCTTTCTTGTTCCAATGATTTTTTTTTTTCATTACACTTATCATGATTAAGTCAAAGATAAAAATAAAAATCCTCTCTTCATTTGAGTTTTCTTCATGTCTTAAATCTAGTAGTACATAAATCTTGTCCCCAGACTGTGCTATTTAGCTTTCTTACTTTTCCACACAGCTGCATAATAGCAACAGTTCTCTGATTTTATTTGTGGACCCAGATACATGTAAATAATAGGTGCAGGATGCAAAAGTCTGAGGACACTGGAAAGATGTGGTGGCATTAGAGCCTCTTGGACTCATGTTTTGTGTTAAAGAGGCTGCAAGGCTGTTTTACTGATATGGCTTAATGTGGTCTGTCTTCAGTTTCAAATTTAGGAGATATTTTTGTCAGCAGTAGGACTGTAAGTGTGCATGTGTGTTTGGAAAAGGAGACATTTGAGTATCTACAACTAAGCATTTGCTGTGAAGTCACATAATTATCTAATTACTTTTGTTGAGATTGGCAGTAAAAACACTGGTGAAAGATGAAGGTAGATGGTACTGTTGGCTAGAGGGCAGTGGTTGGGAAGAATGTAAGCAGTGGAACTATTTCTCATAATTTAAAAATAATTTTTATAAATGTTATATATTTTTTCACAAAGCTAAACATAAGCAAAAGAACTTCTGAGTTGCTTATTAATTCTCATTACACATTTATAACTTATTCTTATCTTTCACACTATAAAAATACAGGTTCATGGAATTGTTCGGCGATCCAGTTCATTCAATACAGGTCGAATTGAACATCTGTATAAGAATCCCCAGGCTCATATTGAAGGAAGTAAGTAATTTTCTTTTTCTTTCTATAACTTCCTACATTAGAAAGTATTTTCAAATGTCATTTTTCTCAAAGTCTATCAAGTTGCAGTTATTTACCCATTAATTACCTGCATTAAATGCTATCTGCATGTTTTGAAAACCCTTCATTGCTTGCTGCCCCTGGATCACCGTGTCATCTTGGTTCAGCTGTTACAAGGATATTGGTCAGGTGATGCTACTCCAGAGACCAAGAGTAGACATGCCATCGATCACCTATCTCCAGGTGTCACGATCCCCTCAAGTGAGATTAGTTCCATATTTACAGAGCACTTCTTTGCTTTTTACATTTATTCTAATTAAGTTAAGCAATCTTTGTACATTTTTTAATTTTTTAAATAATTTTTGAAGGCAGGTCTAAAAACAAATGACAGTAAAAACTAATTTAATTGCTTTACAGATTGTTGTCAGTCTGCAGTCTTTGGTATTTTTGTTAATAAAATTGCCTGCATGTAGCTGTACACTTTACATAGCACAGTCACAGTGTTTTCTCATTTGATCTTTCCAGCAGCTCCTGAGGCTGTGAATGAGACCATTTTACAAATGAGGAAATGGAGGCAGAGAGAGGTTGTGACTTTATCAAGGCCACATATTGTGTAAAAGACAGCTGAGACTAGGATACAGGGATTTTTTACTTCATGTTTAGCCTGCTTTACCCATTGAGTTTTTCCAGCTAGCAGGAATGATTTAGTCATCTTGTAAACTGTGATTTTTGTATTCACCTCAGAGCCTAGAATATTACTTGTACAGGTGGTGACATTGTCTTCTAGAAAGATGACCCAGTTGTCCCTGGTAAGGGGACAAGATTTATATTTAGGTTAACCTTAATATTTAGTTATTCAGTATATCTTCCTTGAAAATCATTATTTTTATGTAAATTACAGAATGGTACTGCCGTTAGATCTAGATATAGACCAATATTGTGTAAAAATAACGAAAAGATCAAGTTAGCAGATCACCCATATGTATGTGTCAAATTCTTGTACTAATGAATTCAATGTATGGCTGGCTCTGCTTAGATTTAGGGTTAGACTAGGCTAGTTGTCCTTTAATCATTTATGTCACTACTTCAGGCATTTCATGGATAGCTTAAGGATTGATTACGAAGTACTTAAAAATTCTTTGATAAAAGTATCTAAACATAGATGTCTTCACTTTTATCAATGTGTTAGATTTTTTTAGAGATTATACATATTATGATGAGATTTTCTTTGAATCTCACCCTTATGTAACACATCTTATAACCACCTGGGAGCCATAAGCTATAAGCTATGTTAATTGTATAACATCTGTCATGATATTGAGATTTTTTTAAAAAGTCTATCTGGGTTTTACAAATCCTGTAGAGACAAAGGCAAGAAATGTGAGTATCTTTCTACTACTTAGGTTTTTAAAGACTGCTGCTCCCTACCAGTCTGGTTTTCAAAGTTTCAGGATTTGTATTTCAGTTTTTATATTTTGAAAAATTAGACTTATGTTGTTTTTTTTTTCTGTCTAATCCTATGTTTTTGAATTGTAAAGACATGAAATTGCACTATGGCGATCTCACTGACAGTACCTGCCTTGTGAAGATCATTAATGAAGTGAAGCCTGCAGAGATCTACAACCTTGGAGCCCAGAGCCATGTCAAAGTAAGCCATTTTCATTATCACTGGGTTCTCCGACTGTGTTCATGAGTTATTCTATATTTTATTTGCTTCTTAATACAGTAATACAACCACTCGTCCCAGTCCTTAAGTTTAATCATTAATATTAGTTTGGGTATTACTGAATACTAATAGAAATACTAATGTATTTTTTAAAAGTACATTTTCTGTTATTGAACAATATAGTAAAATCTTACTGCTAACATTAAAATAGCAGTATTCTATTTTGGGGTTGCTCTTGTAGTTGTGAGCTGCACTTGGATGTATTTTCTCCCATTTCAAATCACATTGTAAATGAAGTGTTTTGTTAAAATATTGGAAAATGTAACTCAATAAAACTTCTACTTTAATATAAACTTGTTGGTAGCAGTTATATCACTGGCTGAAAAAAATAGTATTTTGGAGTCCCAATAATATGTTAAAATTAGTGGAATTAACTTTATTATAAGTAGTAAAAAGTCACTGGAAGAAAAACTTTGTAGCCTTTAGTCTTCTCAGTATGATATAGCTAATGTTGATTTCTTTTCCTTTATTCAGATTCTAGGTAGTCCATATACCTCTCTTTAGTTTTTTTATTCTGGAACAAATTGCAGTAAACCTGAGAAGCCCATCCCTCGGATTCTAGTAGTGCTTAATTCAAGTTTTTGTTTCGCAATATTCTAGTGCTCAGTTGAGTGAGTGAAATCTGAAGCCTGAGATGATAAGAGATCTATTTAGATACTTATTCAATCAGGATAGTTAGTAGAGCTTTGAAATAAAAGCAGACTAGCTCTAAGTTAAAGCAGCCCCCAAAAACAATCTATCAGTGTTTTTTGCTGTTTGGTGAATGAATTTAACAATCTTTCAGAAAGTATTTAAGGTGATTTGCTGTTTCTCCATATCCTCAACTTTAGGCAGAATGGAAGCTATGTGCCTGTTTAATATCTCGGCTAGTTTAAGGGAGAAATTATAAACTAGATCAAATGAAACCAGGTATAGAACATAGAGAAATATAATGATAAGCCCAGTTTTATAAGTGATATCAAATGTAAAAATTGAGTGTAAATCCTCATAACTTTCAAATGTTAACCTTGAAGGATTGCGCACGCTTTCTCTCCCTCCCCCACCCCATATATAGATGTATATAAACTTCTTAATTGTCTGTGGTGTCTCAGAAAAATAAAATTTTTACCCCTTTCTTAATCTCTGATGATTCTGTTTTGTATCCAAGCTTAAGCTTTGAGCTGTGAAAGGTATCAAGGTTAGAGCTGAACGGGTTTTCTAAATGATTCTAAATGTATTTTCTCATTTTGAAAGGGTATCTTATGCATACTATCCTTTGAGAGATAATCACCCCTTTTTTTTCTATAGAGAAGCAGTGACTCTTTATCACTCCAGGAATGAAGACTTTATTTATCTCTAATTGAAGCAACCCGTCTATCTTCCACATTGCAATTTATCTAGCTGCTTCTTGGCCTTCCTGACCCACCACGAAAGTATATTCCAGATAAAATAGAATGTTTTGGAATGAATGCTTCATTATTTAATTTCCTTCAGATTAAGAAGTTTCCTCTGTGATTGTAGACAGTTTATTACCTCTGGAAGCTATTATAAACTGGTATGGTGTGTGATTCATGAAATTTTATGAAAATTTATTTAAGGTCTTCTCCCTGCCATTTTGGTATTAAATGAGCCAGTCTTCTTTTTATAAAAACATTTTTGTTGTTCAAAAATTCTGAAATATTTTCCTTATTTGAAGTGAGCCTAACAGTATCTGGTTATCATTCTAGGGTGATTGTACTATAAATATAGAGGATGTAGGATATTGAGTTTGATTCCTTCTAAGTTGCTATGTATGTGAAGTTTATCTGTTTTTATTTTGTTTTACCTACTTCTCTTAAAGGCTGGTTAATTGGCAGAAATGAATTTTGGCTTGTGAGATCATTTAGCCCTTTGACAAATATTTGCATGCATGGCAGAGTAGAGGACACAGATGTGTACAACCCACTTCTGTTGTGGAGGGTCTTAATGATTTGTGGCAAGTGACAGATGCTGGCATTAATATTTTTGAGTCCGTAGAGAAGGAGATTATGTGTGGAGTCAGAAGGAGGTTTAGGGAGGAAATTTATAGACATAGTTAGTGGGAACTGGTAGTTAAAAATGGAGGTAATAATATAAGACCTAGAGTTAGAAGTGAGAAAACTTGTGATATGTTTGCAACATGATGAGCATTCTAAATTATCTTAGCAAAAAGTTTGAGGAGAATTGTGAGGTAAGGCTAGGTAGGACATTGGGCTACTTTGGAGCATTCTCTACATGTTTTGAACAGGGAAAAAATAGATTCAGAGATGAATTTTATAGATAATAGTCTATAGGGAGGGCTTTAGAAGAGATGGGAAACTGTTGGATAAAGTTGGTGGCATTAGAAGTGGGAATGATGAGGATGAAACAAGATGCCTGGTAGGGTTACTCCTCTGCTGACAAGATATGGAAGCCAGGGAAGAAGGAAGATGGTGCTCCATTGCCCAGAGTACCAGACAGCTGATGGTACCAATACTAGAAGCAGATATTCAGGGAGGAACTGTAGGAATTGTGTAGAGGAAATGAGAAGTTTTCTCTTGCATATGTTCCACTGGCAGTATTTGAGGACATACAATGGTGAAGCAGGTCATGAGATAGTTTGAAAAATGTGAGGTTTGTGAGAGATTTGGGGGTATGGGGATGTAAATTCAGTTCTAGGAGTTCTTGAAATGCCAAGGTGGCAGATGGAAAAAGAGGAGTAGAAGACTGAAGATTGAACCTTGGGGACATGCATGTATTTATAGTGTGGAAGGAGCAAGTGTAGTCACTGATGATGGGAAGTGTAGGAGATGAAGAGGCAGGAGGTTGGAATTGTGTTACAGAAGTAAAAAAAAAATTAGCTCATTCAAACAGGAAGGGATGTCAGTGGTGCTAGATAGTTCAGATACATCTAGGGGAACGAGCACCAGGAAACGGTCATTGGCTTTGACAATTAGGTTAGAAATGATTTATGACTTGTGAAAAGAGCAGTTTAGCACTATTATAGAAGAGTTGGCCAGAGTGCAGAGGGTTAGAAGTTAGGGGGTTATGAGGGAAATGTAAATTGAGTAGATTCTTTTCTAGAAATTTCTTGGTGTAAGGAAGAAAGAAAATTTGATAAAGCTCACTTCAGCATCAGCTGCAAGTTGCTGGGTCCTTCCCCAGAATTTCTGATCCATTAGGTCTAGAGTGGGGTCTGAGAACTTACATTTTTAGGATATGTCCAGATGATGCTGCTCCTAGTCTGGGGACTTCACTTTGAGAAATACTGCTCCAATATTTGAGGTTTCTTGGTTTATCCATATATAACATGCCTTAAATGCATTCTTCTTAGGACTTCTTCCTTTAATGTATCAGCCTTTGAATCTGATATAGAATAGTCCCATTCTTTGCTGGTTAATGACTACATGCACTTTTAAAGCCTCAAACTATATATACCTACAATCAGGAATGATAAGAGTGTAAAGAGTTTATGGTGAATCCGACATATGTTTATACCAACATTCTTCACATTCAGAAATCTTTTTCTGAGCAGTGTGTAGTCCATGAGAATAAATGCTGCTTAGGAACTCCTCATATATTAGGGGAATAGTATGACTACAGGCTGTCAGAAAGTCCTTTAAAAGCCTATGTTCCATGCCACTATTTCTGCTGTGATCTAATGTCAGACTGATTCCTAGTCGTGGAAAGAGTGGGTGTGGGACAGGGGCTAGCATGATGGCAGCTGGTGATGACAGGCTGCCAAGTTGCTAGGCAGGGGTGGGGGTGGGGTAGATGGGGGATGTTGGTGTGTTTCCTACAACTCCCAAGCTCTGTGCACTGGGCTTCAGTCTGCCTGTTCTCCTAGCAGCTTGTTAGGGGTTAGGATGGAAAATACACATTTTTTTTTTTGCTTATAATTAATGTCTCTGTATTAATCAGCTTTGTAGGATTTATTGTATTCATAGACAATAGTTTTTTTAAAAAATTCTTTCTGACAATGGAATGCTTGCAATAATATTAATTAAAATACATGTCTTATTATTTGGTTTGGAGCCCTTTTGAAAGAAGGTTCTAATATTAGCACACTTTGAATTTAATTTTGAATCCGTGACTTCTAGACTGGGCATTGTTTGTTTTGGCTACTCTTTGCATAGAGTAGTCTTCTATCACTCTCACTTCCAGTTAATTTGATGTGGGCTATGGTATACTAAAAGTAAGGAAAATAAAATAATAGGAAGTTGGTCTGGTTTCCTGTAGGAAACCAGTGAAGATGAAATTGGTTCTTGGAATAAACCCACAGCAGTCTGGGAAATACTGACTGAAGACATTTTTTTCTGAATCATAAACAGAAAAATTATGACTCATAAAGTGTAGGTCATTGAAAGGCTGATTTGATCCTATGTGGGAGAAAGTGAGAGGTGACTGAAATGTACTAGTTATTAAAAGTAGTTAAACCTAGCATGATGACGTCTTTCAAGTAGGAACAAATTATCCAATGTATAGTGTTGACCATTTTGATGGGGAAATATTTTAGGAGTCTGCTTTATTGTTCTTTTTTTCTCTTTAAATAATATTTTTTAGTAATTCCTGTTTTAAATTTCTTATCTGTTCAACATTCATTACTGATATAATTTTTGATTTTTCTACTTTTTCTCACAACTTCTTCGATAAGCTTATATCACTCGTGAAGTTATAGTGTTGGATGAGATCTTTCTACAGTATATCTAGTTCATTTCTCCCTTTCATCTTACAATGTCATGTTGGAATTGCCTTTGTTTCAAAGAGTGAAAATTATGCAGTCATGGAATTTAACTCTAATGAGTTAAAAGGAACTTTAGAAATAATTTAATATGATTTTCATTTTATAAATGAAGTTACCTGCTGAAAGTCACACATCTGGTTACTGGCCAATCCAGGACTAGAACTTAGATCTTTGAATTGTATAGTTTATATTAAAGACCATACAAGAAAATGATTATCACTGCTAGTAACAATCCTAATGTAAGATAGTCCTCAACTTAAGTACTTTCTTTTCCCACATATCTTTCTTTATATTTTTCTTTATATTTGTGTCTTTAGTAGAGACAGTCATATACACTTTTTTTTTTTTCAGTTTTGAGAAGAATTTTCACATTCCTTCTCAGTGTTGAAGATCATTATTAAGTTTTTCTTTAACTTTGTTATATTCGGATTGAAGAACTCCATACTTTTCATTCATTTTCTAACTCTTTATCTTTATTACTGTCCTTTCCAATTCTCTATAAATGATTTGTTTAAGTTTGTTTCATGGCAGTTAGGAGGTATAAGTGCCTGGGAGAAAATTGGGGCATGGCTGAGTGAGTGGGAAAGGAATTTCCTCTTCTAGGTGTATAGGACCCGTTAGCAAATTCTGAACATGGAAACATAAGAGCCGAGTCTCAATTGTCCACATAGTGGTACTTACAGCCCAGAAAGCTAGGCAAGAAGCAGAGTTGATTGTGAGCCAAGTAGCTAGTGTAGTAGCCAGGCATCAAGTTAGAATCAGGGAAAGATGAGACAAAAAAAGCAAGTCTAGAGAATGAAGCTGGGAATAAAAACATGCATGGGAATTAAAGAATGGCCCCTGGAAGGGGACTGGGCAATTTAATTACCTGAATTAAAAAATTGTCATCTCCAGTGGCTTTTTTTCTGGCTGGTTCTGAGAGTTGAAATTTATAGCTGGATAGCTAACCCCTATATTTATCTCCAGGAAGCCTAAACCTCTTGTGGCTGCTCTAATTGAGGGGAGAGGGGTGGGTGACTAAATGCATTGGGAGAATTGCCTTATGGTAGGGAAGGGCAGGTGCCTAGGTTGAACATCTGGTTAGTTCCTGAATAACCCAGTTATAGAACAAAACAAAATTGCAACAATGTGGCTCTTTACTGTGTAATTAAAGCAAGGGTAGGGGGTGGGCTATTAAAAACCCAGAGCAAACAGCAGAGAGAACTGTTCTCCTATGTCCTTGTTCACTCTTTTGTTTATTTTGGATCTGGGCAGCCTGACAGAGAGGTGTGAGTAGAGCAGGAAAATGAGGACTAGGCAGGGGCATAGCTATTGCTGTGAGAAAGGGAACTGTCAGAACATCTTTAAACATGGGTGAGGCTCTAGCCCCACATCTCACACAATTGCTTGTTAGAGTCAAGTTGTGTGAGTACAGCTATTAACTCAGGTTGCTCCCTTTTACCAGGCCCTGTGCCAGCAGGATGCACGAGGGGGCTCACAGATGAAAAGCATTGTGTTGAGTGTTAGAATAGATGACTGTGTCATGGGGCAGAAGGGAGGAAGCTTTTCATGAGACACTGTAGTATAGGCAAGAGTTCTCAAATCAGGGGTACACATCAGAATTCCCAGGACACATTCTAAAATTTCAGATCCAGGCCCACCCCAGGACCTGGCTGGGCTTGCTGTTTTCCCTAGCTTCAGATCCTAGCCATGTCACATGCTACCTATGTGACTTTGGCATAGTGCTCAACCTTCCCAAGCCTCCTTAGGTTGTGGATACTGTTACCCTCTGCACTTGCTTTTGTTTGTAATACTCTTTCTAGATATCCACCTGCTTTATTTCCTTAACTTGTCCCAACCTTTACTTAAATATCAGCTTCTCAGCAAGGCCATCCCGACCATCTTATTTATAACCATAACTCTCCCGGAAGTGGCTGCATGGTCCAATCTGAGCGAGTACTCTAGGAAATAAAGTAGTAGGAGCTGGGAGAGTCGGGACAGGAAATGCAAATTGGCAACTCTGCTACTCCTGTCCCCCGCCCCCAGTTCCTGTGTGTTCCTTGCTCATAATTTCAGCTAACATGAGAAAATTATCCAGAGAAATGAATGCACTAAGGTAATACAGTGAGTCAGTGTGCCATTCATTTTGGCTTCTGCCTGTGATGGAGGCCTGCCCTTTGCCACAGCTGCTGTTTGAAATTGTATGCAAAAATGTTTTCCTCACTCAAATGTCCGTAGTTCCTGCCACCGAAACTTTAACTTGTTATGACATATTATAAAGGGAAAAATGGTGTTTTGGAGCCTTTGTTTTTTATTAAATGGGCCATAGAATTCTGAAGCGAAAGAGATCTTGGCAGTGAGCCAGCTCAAGCCTTTATTTCAGAAAGTGCTGCCTGGAACTTCCATTTGAGGAGCAGCAGAGCTCACTATCTAGGCTGGAACCCAGAGCTGACGCCACTTGGTTTTCTTGTCATACTACTAATCTGAGACTGACGGGAGAAGAAAGTATCACTGAAATATGAAGGAAAGATAATACAAGACTCTCATGTTTGAGGTCTTACCTCTCTCATCATTCTCACCATTTATTACAGTGAAATGAAGTTTTGATGCAGTAGATTTGAGTTAGTAACATTGTTTTTTCCTTGCTGGAGGAACTGGTTATAATTAATACCATATGAGTAGTGATTGCATAGCTAGAAAGATCCCCAAATACAGCAATACAAGGTGTAATGTTGTTATGTCAGCGATACTAAAATAAAATCAGTATAAAGTTAAGATAGAAATCCACAGTACTAATTCATCAGGAATGATCACAGTTGTTTTGGTTAGGATAGTTCAATTCAATTCAATATAAATTTTTTATACCGAGAGCCTGTACTGTCCTGGTGTTTAAGTTTCCCTAAAGGCTATGGGAGACTAATGATATTTGCTACTTATGTAATCAGAAGAATCAGTACCTGAACAACCAGAATGAGTAACTTGTTTCTATTCATATACTTACTTTTAAAAAAGAAATTGCCAAGTCAGTTATATGACTGTACTGTCAGTTAATCTGTTTCCTAAGATTTAAAAATAAACATTTGTTTTAATTATGCAAATATATTTTTGTCCACATATTAGTATATACCAGTTATAACTCCATGTTAGGTCTCTAAAGATAATTTATTTTACTTAGTAGATATATAAATTGATATAGGCTTATGTATTTTATGAGATTTAAAGTTAATTCTTATGTTTTCATATGCAATTCTTATATGTGCACAGAAATATAAAGTCACTCTAAATAGCAAATTGTTAATATTGAAATCACAAAGGTACCTATGGGCAGAAGGCTTTACTTAGTAAAGAACATTGAGTTTAATTTTGAGAACATAAGTATTAATAAGGTATGTTTGTATTTAGACCTAATATCTATGCATACTATAATGTGTCTGTTTTTGGAAAAAATTAATTCCCTTACAGGTAAAGTGAGTAAGGTGAATGGAGCAAATAGTGGATGCTTTTACTCTCCACTGATAGGCAGCTTGGGTGATAACAAATTTCTATGCTTGTGTTTTGTTTGTTTTTGTTCTCTCAGACTCTGTTTTTTCCTGATCGATCTTGTTGTCCATTATCTGGGCAGGCACAGTCCCCTCGATATTTAATAAATTTGGTAGCTACTTTAGTTTGTTACAGGGTGAAAATGCAGTATATAACCTTTAATTTCATAATTTGATGTTTGTGCTTATGGTGCATAAACTGCACAAATGGTTCTTAGTAAGAAGTTTAGCATTTTTATCTTATATTCATGAGGGTAAAGTAGGACTGTTCGCTGCTGGTGGGTCCCATGTCTCATCTGGCTCAAATTCTTCTTGGAAGTCTGTTATGGATTTGAGCAATTGAATTCAAATCTAAAACTACTTAAAAAGTTCTTTATAGTCCATTAAGAATTTATATGAGAGAGAACACTCTATGAAAGTTCTCCTCTCCCTGTTCAAACGGATTGTTTGCTTTATTGGATCTAGGTGGTATTGTAATTTTGATAACAGCTAATAATGTTTGGAATTTTGCTTATAATTAGTGGACCACACAAAGGTATGTTTGTTGGGTTTTGTAGTTTTAATCCACTTAAAATAGTGACTTTTTTACAAAATAAAATTCAAAGTATTATTTTAGCTTTGCAAAAATTAAGCTAAAATAATGCAAATAGCTAAATGTACATATTTATCTTAACATCAATTTCTAGATGTATTTATAAGCACAAATACTAAACAAATGGTGAGTCAGTGAAGGTACTGTGAGTGATATTTTTTGTTTTGGACTTGTAATGATGAACAGAAAAGTGTTTTTGGATTCCCAATTAGATTAGAATATGTGAGTTGCATAAATTAAAACGTAGGCATAAATTATAACTTGTTTAATACCACAGGTTAGATATATCTGTCCCCCTCCTCACACACAAAAAAACTTGTGTGTAAATTTAAGAATTTAAACTTAATAGGTCTTTTAAAACACCCAATAGATCTTGATATCAAATGTAATTCCTACTTCATCCTCTTAGTACGAGTGGAATTTTTAAAATTCTCTGTTAAACTGAATTCTTAAAGTTGGTGTAATAAGATAAAATGAAACCTTTTCTATTTCAAAGAAATTTAATGTGTAAAATGTTTTATTAACTTCTATAAATTGTTGATTTACCAGTTTCAGCAAGAAATAAATTCCAAGAAAATCGCTTTAATTTACATTTCCATGTTTTGAAAAATTTCTAGCATCAAAGATTAGTAGGTTTCATTATGTTACTCTTTTTAGTAATATTCACATAATGTATACATTGTTTAGAGATAATAAAATAATCATTCATGGTGAATTTGAATTTGCTTTATTTACAAGTAAATATGCATTCAGGTTTGGTTTTACTTGTTAAACTGTGTTAAGTACATTGTATTGATAGCAATTATGCAGTTACTATAAATGACAAATTGGTAGAGGGAAGGCAGCTAGTGTGAGCTTTTCATTTTGTTCGTTATGTCAGGGTAAAACCTTTTCCTGAGTCTCCTTTCCACTCCCCCGCCTGTATTTTTTATTGGTGCCAGTTTATTTAACAGTAAAAAGTGTTTTAGAAATTGGTATTGACAAAATAAACCTTTAAGGAGCATTCTTTAGGACTATTAACACATCATTGGTCCTGATTGGAAATATCAGTCTTTACTGTGTGGATTAATTGTTAACTGTTTTAGTAGAGGAAAGTTTTGTTTGTTTGTTTTGTTTAACGTTCCCATATGGCTCACAATAGAGTGTTTTTTCTTATTTGTTTGTTTGACAGTGATGTTTGTCAAGACAACTTCTAACAAGCATAGTAAGTACTTAAAGGAGAAGTTGAGAGGTTCTCTAGTGTTCTGATATATTTTTCCATTTTCCCTAGAAAAGAAGCATTTGAGTGTTTGACAGAAGGTTAGTTGATTATTAGGTCACATATTTGAGTTATTACTACTTTAGATAACATCAGTAAATACTTTTACATGGTTGCTTAACATTTATTTCATATTAAATATTGTAAAAGTGTTTTGGCTTAGTGATCGTTTTTATCATATTGTTTGACAAGATATTTAAATTGTAATTTTGCAAAAATTAATTTATGTTATTGTAACTATTTAACGACTTAATACTTAGCTTTTCTTGTTATCTTTTTTTAAAAAAAATCTTAACATTAGAAGTTTCCATATTAGCTAAAGTTTATCAATAGTAGTAATGGAAAAAAACTATTGGTTTCGGTTTATGTTAAATAATGCATCTTAAGTACTCTTTCAGTTTTAGAAAGTTGCTTCATCAAGAAATACATAGAAATTCCTGGTAAGCTTCTACATTCTTGTGGGGAAGCAAACTATTTCTAACGTTCCCCTTATCATCTGTCTAGAGACGCGATTGTTTTTGGAATGGGGAATTTCTGGTGCTTAGAAGAGTGTTGTACTCTTTTATACACATAGATGGCAGCAAAGTGTTATAAGAGAGCAGAAGTCAACCTTATAGTTATAATGAAAGATGAGTGACAATATAAACTGACTTCTATCAACATAACTGCCAGTGTCCTGTAGTTAAACATAAAATAAAAAGAAAGCCACTATTGATAACCACAAATATAGGAGAATGAAGAAGTCTATAAGAAGCTATAACACACTGAATTTCTGGACAAATCCCAGGTGGGAAAGCTTAATCTTTTAAGGTATGTCATCGACTCTTGTAAGATGATAGAAATCAGCTAAGATAATATGCATGTCAAAATAAAGAGACAGAGAAGGGCAGGAGGGTGGTAGGGAAAGAGGGAAGTAAAAGAGAAACCATATACAAGTTGCAGCAGCAAGTAATGGCCTGCTGCCTGTGGGTACTGCAGAGTTTGGCCTGCATGTCTCCTTAGTTAAGCAAGTTACAAAGAGGAAATGTCAGTCCCTGAATCAGGCAAACATTCCATGGGAACATTTGCTCAAATGTCAGCATTTTAGAAAATAGAACTGCAGTCTATTATGGTCTGGTCCCCATGCCGGATTTGCTACTAAACATACAAGTACAAATATATTTCTTCAGAATGCGTTTGCAGTTAACAGGTAATTTTATGTCTTAATTAACATTCCTAAATAATGACATAATCACTATAACATATGACAGTCATTATAATTAATATTTAATATGTGTCTGTTTCTGAGGACCT
Source organism: Eidolon dupreanum (assembly GCA_028627145.1). Classification (NCBI taxonomy): domain Eukaryota; kingdom Metazoa; phylum Chordata; class Mammalia; order Chiroptera; family Pteropodidae; genus Eidolon; species Eidolon dupreanum. Next base: position 79,449,282 of record CM053502.1, read on the forward strand.
TTCTGTGGCTTCCCACAAATTTCCAAGGTAATTTTCAAGTTTTAGAATTGAATTTGGTAAAATTACAGACATGAGGCTCTAATGAAATAAAATCATATGTATTAGAAATCTGAGATATGGAAGCATGTTATAAAAAAGCAATTTATAATATTTTCTGAACTATCGAATCATGTCAGTATCTTAACTACTTATAAACATAATGAGTAACACCTCTGGAATAATGGTACTAGAGTAATGGTAAGGGAAATATTTCCCTTACCCTTTAGTGTTTTTCTGATCTACTCTCACGCGATTTAGTACCACAGACTAATCTCTGTGTCACAAAATTGATTCCAAAGGTGTGTATAACAACTAGCTCAAATGCAGTGTCTGGCAAGCCTCTCTTGTGACAGCAACTTATTTCTCACATAATTATTTTTTTAGTAAATTTGATATCTTAACAACCTTTTCCCTCATTTCTGTGTTCAAAAATAACACTTAATATAATTTATTTCTCATACTTAATAAAGGCTTACTTGAGAGTATATTGCCATTCACTTTCTAGCTGCTTCAAGCAAACGAAGTTAGGAGGGAATGTGGTTTGCCAGGGTGTGCGGTGGTTTCCAGCCCCATTTGCTATGCACTGTAATGGGCCTCAATGTTGTTTTAATGAAGCATAAAACATATTCCGGCTGTTGCTACTTGCTTATTAATGATTAAATGGTTATACTCTGTCGCATATCAGTAGAAGAGAAGGAGATACACACATATATATGTTCTGATTTTCTGTTTTAAACAACTATTGTGTTAACTTCAATTTGTATGCACGCATAAGTCTGTCTTACTCTGATTTTTTTTAGTAGTATGGGCTGTGTAGACACAAGAACTAAGAACTAATCAAAATTTGAATTTGACTAACTTGTAATTATTTTATAATTTTGTGGGCTTTCAATTTCATTAATTAAATGGAATTTTATAAGATGAACTTTCGCCATCATATAATTCTTAAAACCAAAGTCTAATATGTGTGAATTATAGTTATATATAATTTCTTTTATAAATCATTTCAAAATATCAAATATATTTGTTTTAGAAATAAATTTTAATATATATAATTTTAGATTATCATCTGATCCTTGATAACAACTTTTGATTAGAATATAATATGTTTTGCAAAAGTATGATGGCATACTTTTTCTTTTATACTTTTTATTCCTCTTTGTTGATAAAATATTGTAAATATTTTACATAAACAATTAAATGTTGAATAATTAAGTTTTTTCAATTTGCTTATAACCTTTTAAACAGATTTTAGAAAGAATGCATGCTACAAATAATTTTGATGCACTTCTTAAACTAGAAAAACAGATTTTATATCAGTTATTTTATTAACATTTTATTGCCAGTTGTAATTTGTGATGGCTTTACATTTTTAAAATGACGAAATCTTCCACTATAATATGGTGTTAGCTTATGTCTTCAATATTTTTCCTAATGTGTTAACTTTCATGTAATTAATTAAGTAGCATCCAGTTTTGATCAATAAAATAGAGTACACTCTATTGTTTGAAATTATACTGTCAAAATATTTGTGCTTATAATTCTTAGCTTTTCTTTATTATTATACCTGAACAGTGCTTTAAAAAAAAATCTGATAAAAATAATTTAAAATATATAAATGTTTTAAAAATTATGTAAGTTGGTAGAAAAGAGAGACTGTACTCCCAAAGCATATTTTCTCTTGTGACCATTGTTTTTCATAGAATATTAATAATCAGTGGAAAAATTAATTTTATATAAATGTCCTAATGTCCTTCCAGTTTTGACTCAAAATTAATCTTTTAAAAAATTCCTTTTTCTTTTTTACAGGTTGCATCTTTATTTTTGGATTAAACACTTAAGTTCATGAATGTATTGCCCATAGTTTGTATTCTTTGAGGGACGATTTTACATAGATTTGACGTGCTCTCTCATTTTGTCAGAGATTCTTTTATATCCCTAGTTCCCTTCTCCCCTACTTCCTCCTCTTTTAGTTTCTTCTTGAGGATTCTACATATCAAGTTTAACATCTTTTATGATGATGAGTCTTGGTGGTGCAACTTTCTTGGTATAGAATCCAGAGACTAATCGATAAAACAGTTAAAAGTCTGCAACGTGTAAATACTAGCTTGTCATTTTTTTTCTTGAGTTTTCTCTTTTGACAAGGTTCATTAAATTTTCTTTTTCTTTTTTTTTGTATGTTTTCTGCCATGCTAATTCTGAAAGAATTTATATAGATTTATCATTTGGGAAAAGATGTATTTTAACTGATGACATAAATATCCCAGTTATATAGTTAGTTATCTGGTCAAAGATTTCAAGTTGCAAACCAGTCAAAACTCATTCTTTATAATGTAGCATAAATTATATTTAGTATTTTTCCTAAAAATTTTTTAGTAAAAGTTTGACATTTGAACATTCACATTTTTAAAAAAGAAATGTCAATCTCTGCTTATATGCTCATAAAATATTTAATAGAAACATTACAGGTTAATTATATCTTTTTCATAATAAAAGTTTAAGAAGAGTTTTGATTCATCTTACTCATTTTCTTTCATTCTTGAAGAAAATACTAATACAATTGAAACTTTTAGCGAAATCAGTTCTCAGGATTAGAATTACATTTCTATGTGTACAACAAAAATAAGTTCAGAGATTTAATGCTTGTCTTTATTTTCAAGGGCATTTCTTTTTCTCCACTCTGGTAATCTCAATTCCAGATGTTAGCACATGACAGTCATGTAGTGTTCTTGTCACATGTTTGTTTGTTTGTTTGTTTTTATATTATCTCTGTGACCTGATGCTATATGTAGTACTTTAATTTGTCAGTTATATCGATTTTGTTGCTGTCATTTACTTTTTATTTGTAGTCTTCCATCTGTATTAAACTAATGACATATGTTTGTTGCCACATCAAAGTCCTTACTGAATAATATGTATTTTATTTAAATTGTATTGTGACTTTTGACCTTCATGAATAGAGCTTCATAAAATTAAATAAAATAGTTTGTTTTATATACATATATTTTAATGAAACATCACTATAGTGATAAAAATATTGATTGTTGGAACATTTACAACATTAAGGAAACACCTAAACGTTGATAATGTCTGAAAATTTACAAATTTTTTATCTCTTAGAAATTTGTATTAAATATACAAGATAACTACATGGTTGACATGTGAGCTGAGGATTCACTATATTGACAATTTATATTTACATTATTTATTTAACCCATTTTCAATTATATAATCTATGATTTCAGCTTCTTCAATCTTATATCTGTGATCGATATATTGAAATGTAAGACATTCTAAATACTAGCATGGGATATTTTTCTTTATGAAAAGAAATAAATCAGACTTGTCAGAGTCTTAGTGTTTTTAGTCATGTAAAGCAAAACTTATGAAAAAGAAAAATAACTTCTCCAGGCCTCAAGTTCCTCATTAGTAAAAATAGAATGTAAGACTTTGAGAAGGAGGGAAGAGTTAGGTTATACACTCTCTAAGATCACTTTCAACCCTAAAATTCTATGATTCTATGATAGGTTTTTGTAGTGGTATTATGCTTATTAATATAAATTATGTATCATGTTTAATATAAACAAAAGTTAATAAAAACTAAAGTTGAAAAGTTCAAACAATCTCTCAAAAATCATACTTTTGGGGAAGAATCAATTAATAGATTTTAGTATATAACGGTTTTCTCAAGAAATATTTGAGATCATTTAAAGTAGGCTTATACCTTTTCAAAAATTTAATACAGAATAGTGGAAACTTTGGGATGGAAAGAATGTTATGTTCCATTTTGTCAGAAAATTCAGAGTAAAGATGAGTACTCTGTAAGCTGTTGATCACACTCTTACCATGGGAATATCTTATCTAGAGAAAATTAATATGTGAATATTTTCTGTAAAATAGAAATTTGGTTGAATTAAATAAGTTGTTTTTGCAAATAATGCATGCTAATTTTTATATATATGCATTTTAATAAATTGATTATGAGGCATATAATAAATATAGGTGCCAGTGTTAATTTGTTTCTATATTTCTTTTTAGTAGTTATGTCTTTATTTCTTAAAACTTTTAGACAATTTCAGTACAATCTGATATGTCCCAAATTTGACCATCAGGGAAAAATAAACAAACCTATTTTTGTACCTTGGATATGTTGAATATGCAGTTTGTAATTATTTAAACTAAGCTTGTAAGTATTATAAGTAACTTTTATTAAAGTACAACTTTCCATAAATTCCAATTTAATGAATTGTTGCTGTTGCAGGGAGTGGCGGTGGGGAACGGATTTATTTGGAGAAGTAGTTAAATTTAAAGTGTATGTTTGATTTGTAGTGTTATAGAGTTTGTCACTTGTCATTATTGGGGCTCTACTAAACGTTTGCTAAATGGAAGTTTATAATGTAAAATGTAGTGATTAAATAAAGACACTGATTTTAGAAAACAAAAAGTGAAAGTTTAAAAAATGTATCTTTAAAAGATAACATTATAATTTCACTGGCAGTGCCCAAATTCATTATCTGGCAGAAAAAATAAATAAATATAAATTTTAATTTTCAAGATGTTTATTTTTTGTTAATTTATTTGAATAAAAAATTGCTGTTTATTCCTACAGTTAATAAAAGTCAGAGAAAAATACTACATGCTAATAAAACCATGCCTTTTTTTTTTTTTTTTTTTTTAGCTACAGTTGTATTTAAATATTGTATTCCCAAGTGGGAGAATCCAACGTAACGTTATAATAACTAGCATAGAGTTAATTATTTTTAACTCATCCAGATTCCTTTTTCATTTAGAAGAATCTCATACATTCAAGGTGGCAAACTTCTTTTTAGGTTGGTGTTTTCTTAAGCTTATTATCAGTCTTATTTTAACCCCAGTTGGACATTTCTAAAATATTTACTCCGAGCTTTCTGTGTTTCCTTGTATGAATTGTGGAAATCTCAGAAGTTTTTTATAGGGATTTGCTATAAGTGTAACTCGAGTAATCATGTAAAAATTAGATTCCTCCCTACCTTTCTTCTGTATAATTGTGGTAAGAAGTTAAGAATTTGTTTTTAAATGAAGTTATAAATGACAGAAATTCTTAGATTGGTCTTTATCTTTTGCTATCTACAATAAAAGCTAAGCAATTTTTAAATAGATTACTTTCTTTGTGACTAAATTTTCATTATTTGAAGAGAAATTGTAAACGTAATTTATGTGTGATTTTCTTAATATAATCCTAGTTGTTTTGTTTTGTTTTTTTTGCTGATAAAAGGAAGCGTTTAATTAGCTTTATATTGTGTTTTTTTTTTCATGCTTTTGGTAGCTTATTGAAGTTTTTGTTCTTAAGCTGCGATTGTAAATTTGGAAGATACCTGAAAATTAATTATAGACTATAATTAATGACAACAATTTATTTATTTGACTTTTATTTTGTCACTATTCTAACCATCTAGACTGGTGACTACCTTCTTAGAACTGGAAGACCCTTCTTCTTATTCCTTCATTTTACATAGTAGATAACTGAATTTCTAAAAAATAATCTCCTTGCCTTGGGTTACCCCAGGTCAAAGAGCTAGGTTATGTGGGGCAGAACTGAGACTAAAGTTAAGGCTTTGCTACTCTTCTTTCAGAGATAAATCTTCTCTACCCATTGCCTCTCACTTGCTTTGTCAAAGTATGACATGGATGGATTGCTTGGAATTCTTTCAAAGTCTTTCTTGTGTAATAATGATGGCAAAGATCTCAAGCATTTGTCAGGGGCCCTTAATACATATTGTGACAGCAGTTTAAGGGAAGGGGCAAGGTGGATTTATTACTAATAAAATATTAAAATTCTTATATTAAAGCCAAACATAATTTACCTTCAGTTTCATCCCTCACTGCTCTACCTGTCCATTTTTGATTTAAATTACCACTCTCTCTTCACTGCAGCATACATACCTGCTCTTCCTAGCCATCCCCCACACCACAACCCCCTTCAGTAGATAGGTGGTAAATACAGAAAGTTGTTAAAGGGCTTTGACTGGAACCATCTGTTTGACTCTCTCTCAAAAGTAATAGACTGGGCATTATTTCATTGGAGGAAGCGTGGTATATATACACTTATCAATAATAATAAAATATAAGAATAAAAAATTTTGAGATTCCAAAAATTTGATGATCTTTAAAAGCTTCTTTTGGACTTCTGAGTATTCGTGCAATTCTTTTGTTCATTTATTACTTGGAACTTGGAAATATGTATGTTTTATTTTTCCTTTAACTTTCAAATAGCATTATTTTCTTTGTAGTTTATACAGCATGAGATAACATTAAGATGAAACTGTTAAACAGATTCACATTGTCAATATGTACACTGACAGTATGTATCCATCTTTACTGTCCTTAAAGATAAAAAACTTATTCTTTGACTCTTAAATATATGGACATTTTGAAATCTAAAACTCGAAGTCACTAACTTAAATAGTCTCTAGATGTGTAGACACACAACTAAAATATAAAGCTGATGTTGAATTGTTATGGCATGTGTTCACTGTGACTTGATTGGGATTTTAATGAGATAATTACTTTAGAACTGTTATCCATCTATTTGAGTTGGGAACCTCCCTGTTTGACACAGGTCAAATAGGTTTTTACTGTTCCCAGGATATTGAGAATTATTTTTCCCCTTTGCTTTTGATTAGTCCTAGAATTTTTGAGCAATACGTGAACTTCACACCTAGAGAATCTATTTAAATATTTATTAGAAATAACCATACATTGCTGTTAATGATTTTGAATTGAATTTGACCTAGTAACAGCTGTTACCAAACTTGACATTTTCCTTAAAATGACAAACCATTGATGTAGTAGTTTCCACTACATCGTTAACATGAAAATTTTTACTTTTTAAATAGACACAGTGAGTGTTTCCCTTTCTGAGTTGTGATTAAACTTTGCTTAATTTACACAACTGTGTGGTGTTTTCTTAAAACATAAACAAATTCTGTTAATGAAGAAAAGTGAGATAAATATATATTTTATTTGGAAATTATGAAATATACTTTATTTCTCTGTACAGATATTATGCTACTTCAAGACAGCCTGAAGTGTAATTTAAAAAGTAAATTAAGATGATCATTTTTAACTATAAAATGAATGTTTACTTTATAAAATAATTTATTTTGGGGTTCTTTTTGATAAAGTTCGTGTCACTTCAAAAAATTAAAATTTATTCTTTTGTTCTGTAAATGAAAGAACAATAATGTAATGTCATAGCTATATCTGATTAATAATAAAGTCAAACTTTCTTTATATGGTTATTAGGTATTCTGATATTCCTTTCTGTGAAATACCTTTTCCTATCATTTCTGTCTTTTCATTTCTTCTATCATTTTTATTGCTGATTTATGAGAATATCTATAAATCTTTTATCAGTTATATGTTGTAAATACATTCTTCCAGTTTGTCGCTGCTATGCTAAATTTGTGGTGTACTTCACTGAACATTAACCTTAAATTTTCTATTAAGCTTGATCCCTTTTTTAGGGGATGCTTTATGTGGTTTGAGAAATTTTCTTTTGGATAGCATGCTTTCTCATTAGCATGCTGGAAATCTTTCAGCTTCTTTAAAAGTTGTCATTCAGTACATTAGGTAGATTGTCGAAAGGATTTATACATTAGATTGAGTTAGACCAAATGAACTCTATGGCTCCAACTCTACTGTTCTAAGATTTCATATATGATATAGATTAAAAATAAAGGGCTGTGTGGTATAAAGTATGCACCAAATTTGCAAGAAACATTGTATTTCAATGAATCTTAAGACACCACTGATTTTCAGATATATCATTATTTTACTTTAATGTACCATTAGGAAAGGATAAGCTTTTCTAATTAAACTGTGACAGAATTCTTTCTTATCACTTTAAATTCTTTGACTTTATACTTATTGAAAAGGTCATTTAGATTTTTAAGACATTTTAAGACATTTTAGATTTGTATTGTATTTTACTCTTGTGCACACATCAAAAAATAAACCGTAAGTTAAATAAGTTGGTTACTTTGTAAGAAAATATGGAATTGTAGACATTCCTCCAGTGACAAATATCTGCTTTGGTTAATACAGAAGTTATGCCCGAGTGTGTATTTCAGTTCCTTTTGTGTACGATAACTTTTTGGTTTTACTGCTGAATGATAGTATAATTAAAGGTAGCAATGATAGCATGAACAGCGACGACCAGCTGTGCACATGTTCAGGCATCGACAACTAAAGCATGACCATCACCTGGTGACTGCAGTTGTACAATACCATGGATTGTAAGGCATAGGCTGATTTTAGAGATATTAATATGTGAACAAATGTCCTCAGTAGAATGTCTGACATTCTGTGCTACGTTTTAAAGCCAGGTGCATGTGTTTAGTGCCTTGAGGAAGTGTGCCATCTGTTTTACAGTTTCCAGATTATCACAAGAAATAACCATTTGTCTTATTTTTAATGAGAAAATTCATGTAGAATTCTGTTTTATTTTTAATGTTAGTAGAGTTGTGGTGCCTATACCGTAGTATGTTAGTTGGCTTAGCAAATCATGAAATCTAGCAATTGGAAGAGATTTTGCAGGGAGTCTAAGTGTTGTCTTTTACATGGTGCAAGAATTTTTTCTAGAGCTTCCCTGCCTATAAGGTCATTTACACTTCTGTTTGAACACTCACGCTCATGGAGCAAACTGCTTTCACCAAGAAGCCTGCTTTGTGTTTGGACTGCTTTCTTGTCAGAAAGGTCTCTATAGTAAACCCAAACCTGCTTCTTTTAGATCTTTGCCATTTATTCTAGATCTCCGAGACCCCCAACTATACCAAAGTGTCTACTATTTTTGCATAATTTCCACTTAAAATATTGAATATAGCCTTAAATTTCCCCCTTTTCCTTTGAGAGATCTGTTTAGTAATGTCCATTGTAGAATGTGGGATTAGTAAAGCATATGGTCTTCCAGGGCTGCCATCTTCACTTTACGTGTGACCTGGAATCCTATTTGCTTAATTGGCAGTCGTTCCATGCTTTTGAGTGGCAATTAAAATACCTGTTTTTCTCAGGTATTTGGCCCATTAACTGTGTTTTCTACTGCCCTACTTTTATAGTTTAATATTTGGACACAGTGGAAGATTTCAAATTCACCTTTTTTTAGGTTGCCATCTTGTAGATCTAAGTGAAGTTTTTCCAGTTGTAATGATTAAACAAATTTAAAAAGCTTTATTCTGTTTTACAATATCCAGCGTAGTTGTAGTCATTTGTATCATTGTCTATTTCTAATGTGCTCAGCATGTTTTCTAAGCATGCATCCATTTTACTGATGTTTGTTAAACAGAACAGACTTCGGCAGAGAGCCCTTGTTAACCCAACAGAATTCTTTCCTGTAGATATGTGTGCACATGGGTCTTAAGCTCCCTTGGGGTGTGGTCATTTAGACAGTTTAAAATCTCCCTGGTTTCTCACAAGGGCCCTGCGTTTCATTATCCTGTCTACATGAATATCATAAAAAACTTTATCAAGGCTTGAAGATTGTTGGAAATTTTCACAGGATTGTTTCTTGAGAAATCTGTTCCACCTTTAATGTTTTCTCACTATACCAAGTCTTAAAATTTTTTTTTCTTTGAAATTTTGTTCTTCAATTATAAAATTAACATGGCATTGCAACAAGTATGGAAAACTGAAAAGTTACCTAAAATCTTAATACTGGAAACTATGTTTTGCTGGTTTTTGTTTCTTCGTTTTGTTTTTCTTTCTAGTCTGTTTACTTACATGGAACCATAATATGCATTCAATTTTATACCTTTTTTATAATTAAATTTTATAAAACTTATTTTTACAAAAAGCAGCATTTCAATGGCTGCATAATCTCACGTGTCTTTCAATTTGAAGAATCATGCAGAATGATTTTTTGACTTTACATGGAGCATAATTAAAATACTTTCTTTGCATTTTTATTATTTATTTGGATCTTCTCTCTGATTATCTGTAATTGGTATTATTATAGTCATTAATTACTATCTCTAGTTAGGAGATTAGGTTGAATCTGTGCTGACGATATCAAATGCCTTGGATATTACTTTTAAGACAAATTCATGTTTATTTCTCATCATTTTTTCTTATTTTACAAAAAAATAGAGTACGTCATGCAAAAAAAAAACCACCTGGTTTTTGTTCTGTTTATTTGTATTTTTTCCATGTTTTTAAAATTTTCTTTTAAGTATGAAAGAATAGTTAGTGGTTTTGTAGACCTTTGAACATAGAGATTTCTAAAAGCCTGGCAGGAATAGCATAGGCTAAATATGCTTAAACTCAATTTTTAATATTTAGTTACATCTGGAAAGACCAGTCACATTGGAAATAGAATTGATGGTGAGACTATGGATTTCCTGCTTTGCCTTACTTTCATAGTTTTGACATATTTAAGTGAGCATTTTCAAAATATAGCCCAGAAAATAAGGTAGTGACTAACTTTTGTTCTATACATTTGTATAGTCTGATAACTATTGGCTTAATACATATACCTCTCTGTATTTCCTGATAACCTTTCAGTATCTTTCCTTATCCATCAAACATTCTACTTTATTTAGAATATCATTTATCTTGCCATTAAATTAAAAGTTGTTTTTATTTCCAGGATATGTAAAATACCCAACGTTTACCTATGGAGGTCTGGATGCACTTTTTGTTTTTTACTGTTAGGAGTAGTACATCAGATTCTGAGTGTCTCTATTTTATTTTAGGGGTATGTTTTTAGTATTTTTTTCTTTCATGCTCATTGATAGAGAGATCCGTAATAGAACACCTCTATCTTCACTGGTAAGAGGCCTTAAAATGTCTCAACATTTCCTAGAACTGTAGAATCCCATTGTCTTAAAAAGTTATCTAGCCTGACTCTACATCTAATATTTGACTGTTATTTGTATTTCAAAACATATCTGTTGCACTAAAACTATACAGGCACTATAAGATGCCAGGAAAGAAAAAATTATGGTATTCCCTGTCTTCTATTACCACGTTATAGTGTAGGTAAATATTGCACTAGAAGAACACAAAAAAGTGCTACATAATCTTGGATGAGGAAATGATTAATTCTAAGGACAGGAGGGGTTTGGAGGTAAGAGTGGTATCAGAAAATTACAGAAAGGGGACTATATTTGAGCTAGAATTATTGAGGCTATATTTTGCCAGGAGGTCAAAGAAGGGAACTGGTTCAGAGAGAACAGCACAAGTTGAGAAGCCTGATTGTGTGAAGGTTCATGGGCTACTCAGTAAGAATTAACAAGTGTGCTCTGAGAGTGTAGTTTAATAACTACACTACTACTTGTCATGGCAATCCATTTCATTCTCAGATATTTCTACTTGAAAATCTGTCTCCCTGTAGCTTGTTTTGCATCCATTGTTATTAGGGCTTTCCTTAGGAATCCATGCAAAACAAATCCAATTGTTTCATTATAATTTTATTCTCTTAATTTGGAAAGGCTTATTATTTCCATGCAGACACCCTTTCTCCCAACTTTGCCCCTGGTCTTCTCTCCTCATGGGCATACAACCCTATTTTCCATAGTTGTTTTTTGCATTATGTGGATTTAGGTTCCCATAACTGTTCTGATTCTTACCTGGCCAACACATTCCTTTTGTCTTTATCCTTCTTAAGATACAGTGCTTGAAATTAAATATCTTATACTAGGTTTGTGGCCTTACTGGTGTGGTAAAATAAGACTATCATTTTCTTTGTTTTAGTGTTAAAATTCTGTTTTTCAGACCAATCTTGTGAAAGCCTATTTTGGTAACCATATCCAACTGTCCCATCGTCCAGTCATATTAAGTACTTAAACTGTACTTGTAGCACATTATCACCTGACATTTATGGGGTCTTGATAGTAAAACACACATACACACACAAGAAGAAGGAAAAACGAAGAAAAGGAAGAACAAAAACGACATAATTTGAGTACCTGGCAATAGGAAACTGAAAAATTTTTGATGTGTTCTCTTCGCTTGAACTTGTTAATGTATGAGGCTATGTATTACATAGCTAATGGTATTTTGGATCTCCTTTTGATATGTGTTGGTTTCACATCCATCCAAACATCTGGTGAAGATATTTCAGACCACATTTGGTTTTCTATCAGCATACTTTAAAAGTAAGCAATTCCAGCTAAACATTATGAAGTTTTCTATACCATAAACCAAAAAGCAATTTAGTTGGCAACTCAGAAATGGAATGTAGAATGAAACTGAAATGAGATAAATTCCCCCCGAGGCAGTCCACATTGTACACCCTACAGGCAAGAATGCTGTTATTGTACATAAAGTGTGCTTTTATAAAAGCTTGGAATTTCCAAATATTTATTATGGCAGTGTTTTATAGTTAAATCATATAATGAGTATAGTGTCATTTTTCCTTTTAGTTCTTTTAGGATGATAGTTTGAACTAATAAGTGATGAGACCTTGAAACTCCAGCTAAATCTTTCTTTGATACTCTAAAGTATATATTCCACTTCAGTTGTGGAGGATTGTTCAGATTATTTTATGCCATTATAAACATATAAGAGTTTAGATATTTTAAAATATTTGTTTTAATTTGAACTAGTATCAGTATAAATCAAAATACTATTCCAAAAGCTTTTGATTTTTATACCATTATAATTGAGATTGAGAAACAAGGTTTTTTGGTTTTGTTGTTCTAACTTGTGGCTGAAATCCTAGAAAGCAATGTAAAACAGGTCATTTTATAAACTTAAGGGTTTTTAAACCTTTTCTTGTTCATTCAGATTGAATGTTGCTTTAAAAATTTAAGAGATTTGTTGATATTTATGATGTATATCATGATGAGTATTTTCTATGTAGTCATTGTTTGCTGGCCTAATAAAATAATTTAATTTTTAATAGTAAATGACTTCATTTACAACTATCAAATGAATATGTTAATTTTAGTTTTTCAAAAACTTATATTTTTCTATGTATAGGAATTTCTTATACGTGTTTCCTTCTTATTGCCAGCAGAGTTTGGACCAGATCGTGTCTTAGTTTACCACAATACTTTATATGTATAGAGACTTGAATTCATTGTTTTGTTTCATATCCAGGGAAATTGTAGGCTAGATTATTTGGATCAAATCTTCTATTGAAAACAGCTAAAATTACAGGACAAAAAAATCTTAACCTTCCTTAAAATAATTGAAGAACAAACAAAATAGTAAGCAGTTATCAGGCTCATACATACTGGAAAATAGGGGAGATAGGCCATACATTCAGGCTGTTTTAATCTTGAGAGCATTTGTCAATTTGGGAAATTGGAACTTCATTTTGACAGTCTTGTGATGAGAGAGGCAGAAATCAAAGGGCTACATTATTAAGTTTAGGATGAATTAGTTATAAACCCTATCTTCACTTCCAGGTGATTCTATAGGAAAATTGCTCTGATGCTAAGGAGCACAGGGTGGAGGGAAATTTCTGAGAAGATGTGACCACAGTATGCCCTTGAGAAGATTATAATTCAAAATCGTATCACCTGGGTAGTCCAGAAAACTTTAAGCCCAGGATTTAGTTTTAGGAGTTCATAGACGTCTAGAACCCTTAGGTTCCTAACAAAACCTAACAGTTATCATAAATAAGCCTCACAAATAAACTTGCAAAGGCAGTGAGCAGCACATAGTAAAAAATAACCAGGTACACAAGGAAAAAAAATTTCTAATGAAACCTCTCTTCTCACAGCTTTTCTTCTTGCTTCTGTTTTGTGTACTATTTCTCTTTTACCTTCTCCTTCTCTTTTCTCTCTTTCTTGCTATCTACCTTCCCTTCTCCTGTTTCATAGCAGCTTAGAGTATTTTCACTGAAAATCATCCTCTGCTTTGTAGACTCTCAAAGCATTAGTTTTTCATTCTGGTGCTATTGCTTTGGCTAAGTCTTTCCTTACCATTTCACAAATGTGATGTTTTTAGAGCCTTCTGATTGACTTTAATTTCATTTTTTTCCCCCTAAATTCAATAGTAAATCAGGGTCAAGCTAATTAAATCTCTTCTCACAATCCTTTAGTAGTTTCTGTATGAAAATTCCATTTGATTTCCCACTGATCTGGCCACAGCCAAACCTTCCTTTATTATATGAAGGTAGGGCTGAGGTATTGGGAACTGAGAAATGGTTGAGAGCCATTTATTCATATGATTCATGTCCATACTAGATTACTATATTACATACTAATATATAAGCTTTTTGAAGGATGAGGGTTCTTTAATTTTCTTTTAGTATTAGTGCTGGCTCTTCATATAGTGAGTTACACATAATAGTTGTCCAGTAAACATTTTCTGAGTGAATCAATGACTAAGAGAAATTAGATAACAGCTTTGCTGAAAGAAATTTTTGAGTTATTAGGTAGGTTAAAGCTGATAGGAGGTGCTTTGTGGTGTACAGAACAATTTCCCAGGTATTATCTATCCCCTTTTGTCTTTATACCAACTTTGATATATAGACAAAGCAGATTCATGTTATTGCCTTTTATGGTAAGTTAACTTCTAGCCATTCTTTATTTTTGCAAATGAATCACTTAGTTCACTTCCACAGGCATTGACTAAACACTTACTGTATCCCCTGTACTCTGCTTTTGAATGTATTTTTTTTCCTGATCTTGACCACATTTCTTTTACTGATACTTGACACTGTCACTAATTTAGCTTTGTAACCTTGGCAAGACATTTGACTTTTTTCTTTCATAGCATTCTCATTTATAAAATTAATACTTCATATTACAGTGTTTTATTATAGCTGTTTCTCATTTTGACCTTTTTTTTAACCACCTCTCTTTCCTCCTCTCCAGTGGATAAATATATTATGTTACTTTGCAGACAAGTAAAGTAGATGCACCTTGAATTAATTGTTAAATCTAAGCTCCTATTTCAGCTCTCTGGAGTTAGGAAAAACATATTTGTTTACATATTGTCTAAACAAAATATGTCAACAGAGTATGTACAATAATGTCAATAAGAATCTTAGGACATAAAATTTGGGTGATGTAGATAATCTATCTTGATTATATAGATTTCTGTCAATATAAAATTTTGGCAAAAATAAAAATTTCTTTGAATGTTGATAACATTTAAGAACAAAGAGTCAAACTGTGTTAGGTCTTTGGATCATTAAAAGTTCAAGACACAGAACTTACTTTCAGTTCCATTGGAGAGACAGTGGCCCTTAGGGATCACTGTGAAGTCACATGTGGTTAAGTGCTAATGCATACAGTTGAATTAGCATAGCATTTATTGAGTGCCTACAGTTTACCTGTATTGGGGTCAGTATAGCAATCAATCTGTTCTTAAATTGAAAAGTGAAGATGAAATCAAGGGCCCAAATGCAAATATAGTCTCTTCTGTTGGAGATTTTCTTAGTGAGATGATTTGTACTAAGATCGTTTGGAGACAATTCATGGATACAAAAGAATTATTTACTAATGTTAAGCTAACCTCTTCTTTTCTAGGTAATTACTACTACTGGTAACTTGTTAACAGTTGCAAGGCCAAATCCATAAACTGGAGGAAATCAGTCTACAATTGGGATGATGGAAAGAAGGAAAATGTACCTACATTTTTCATATACAAAAGAGAAATAATTATTTCTTTTGAATAAAATTGTAAGGGCTGTCTGTTGGTTTATTAAATGCTCTTTTATTCTAATATGTTCTGTCAGAATTGTGAGGATCCCCCAAATCAATTTATTCTGGTTGGTGGCATCAGTGTTGTATGAAGAACAATACCAAACATGTGCTTTTATGGGAATGGAAAAAGCCTTTACAAGGCTAAGGCACTCAGATCCTCATAAATTACATCTGTGGTAATAATTCTTTAGTATTTTAGCTCAACATTTCAACAAGTTTTTTATTTTAATATTTTATTTGGAGCAATATTGTGATTTTCCAAGTAATTTCTCTTATGGAAACTCTTGAGACTATGAAGGACACAGGCAAATATATCAGAGCATTTTTATTACTCCAGACAGCAGCAAACACATGGCAACAATAATGTACTAAAAGGAAAACTATAATAGTCAGCCTAAACATTCGTCATCAAAGCCCTTCTTCCATAATCTTGACCATAGAGAGCCTGGAAATGTGTACTACCACCTCTTCATTGTGTTATTCTCTGCCAGCACACAGCCCAGAAGGGAAATAAGACATATTTAACTGATGTGCATCAGCAGAATAAAGTCTATCAATGCTGTCTTTAAATGTCTATTGTATGAATCAAAAAATATGTAAGTGCTGGGAAACAGCCCTCCTTACTACTAGAGGAAGTTTCAGAGTCCCTGAGGTAGCTGCAGAACAGCAGCTTAGGGGAGGAGCAACATCACTCTGGTTTGTTATTCTCTTCTGACTTATGTGGAGATACTTGCCAGTGTGCCTTGAAAGGCCTAGATCTTAGTAAAGTGTCTCTATTGTATTAGAATGATGGGAACCCAAGATATGTGGGACATGATTTTCTATTGTGGGAGACCAGATGCTTCTTTGAATTATGTCTTAAAAGCAATGTTGTTTCTAATAAAGGCATGAAAGGAGGGAAGAGAACTCAGAGTTTTCATAGATTTTTGTCAGCAGCCAGAAAGGTCAGTGTTCATACAGAAAGAGTTGTTACCTCAAGATGTACAATTGCTGGGTAAATGATCGTACACAAAGAATTTTAGATTCTTTGTTAGTGGAGAGCTCTTCTAGGTGTCAGCCCTGGAAAGAAAGGAAGCTTGTTGGTAAGACAATGTCTATTTTCATCTTGGTGGATCAACCAAAGCCTGTTAAGTAGGGGAGATTCTGAAGTTGAATACAGGTCTGTTTGACTACACAGATGTCTAAATTTCATGGCAGGTTTTATTCATCTTCTGATGAGATTGACATGTGAAAAAGAGAAATTAGAAGTAAGAGCGTATATATGCCTGTTAAAATGTAAGTGTATAGGCAGTTAATTGAAGGAATGTTTTAATTTCATCTTGAATTTAGAACATCGTCCTTCATTTATTTCCTTGACTAAGTGAGAAGACAACTTGATTGAATTGCTAGACTAAGCAGCTATAGGTGAAAGAAAAAAAAGCAAGAGAAAAATGAAATAGTATGACCCATGTTACAGATACCCATGGAGATGGATAGAAGAGAAAGAGAAAAACTTGGGAATATGAAAGTTGAGTCAAGGTTGTATCAAAGATTTCTAAGGCAAGGAAAATGATTTTTTTTTTTTTTTTTTTGCATCTTTAAAGGAAAAGTGAATACGTTCATAAATTTAAGGATCCCATGACATTGGTTAAACATTGTTGAATAGGCAAACTTTTCTAAATATGAACTTATTACTTGAGGATATTTTCCTAGCCTTCATATGCTTTGCCTAGTAAAAACAGTTTTAACCTTGGAAAATGATAGGGTTACTAGATCTGTACTGAGTGCTGAATTTGGCTATAGTTTTATATGACTAATTGCAAGACTAGTTCTTTCACTTTAATAGTGTTAGAAAGTCTTTGATGAAAGGGATGGCCCTCTCTGGTTTACTCAAACTGTATGTAAACCAGCCCTCTTTCTTCTGGAAACTTGATTTCAAGAATTTTATTGGGATTATTTTACTGTAGCTGCTTGCTGTGAAATGAAGGGTGGTTGACTAATCTAGGATCTGGTAGCAATTTTTGAGATTGGAAAATTGGATCTCCATCTGCCACTTGAACAAATAAGGAGCTTTTAAAATATATTTAACCAGTTTATTCAAAACGGTGTATTTACAGGGCTTCCCCTTGTTCACTGGTTTATTATGGTGTGTATGATTTATAAAGAGTTCTCTTCCTTGAAACCTCCCAAACTCAGAAATCCTCTACATTATAAATAGAGATATTTGAAAATACATAGGCTTAAGTGAAAAGTACCCATGAAAACAAAGGAAAAGGTCGAGGTTACATGATCAAGTGTAACTTCTATCATCTGACCTGAGACTATGTTCAGGAAAAGTAAGTTACCTAAATTTACCTAAAATACTGCATCTAGCACAGTATTTTACATATTGATGGCATTTGATAAAATATTTATTAATTTGTTTTTCTCTACCTGGAACTGTCCTTGAGACATATAATTTTGACTGAATTGCTTATGATTCATTATATCTTAAATGCTGTTTATTTTAGCACTAGCTGTTTCTATTTGCATTGTGTGAGACATTGGAATGCCTACCTCTTCCCCAATTAATTGGAATGTTTTGGTACAAATAGACCTCCACCGGAGTATATCTGTCAGGAATCACTAGCAAATGATAAATATACCATAATTTTAAAATTACTCGATGATGGACTTACCCAATAAACTGTAGTTCTATTTAAGAACACTTAAAATGAATGGCATGAAGACTTATGAGAAATCTGAGACCTTATTGTAAAATCAAAACAAAATTAATTTTCTGAGGGCATGGACATGACCTTCAACTCCCAACTCTAGAAAGTGTTGAAGCCATTATTTCAAAGCAGTTAGAATTAACCAAAGTATAATAAGAGATACATGGTTGATACTCTGAAGTTACATTTTAGTTTCAGCATATCTGATTTGATTCTTACTAGTTTGTTGTAGATCTTGTTTTTTATGCCCACTTTATAACCCATTAGAATAACTCGAGGTGTTTCTATGATTTTTGTGTTTTCTTTGGATTGTTGTGGGTACTTGAAGAGTTACAGATTATCTAATAATTCTAGGTACAGCATTTGGATAGTTAGCTTGGTTGTTGTGGGAGATTTTTCTATTACTTTGGGTGATCTGGACTTAATCTAAGCTCAAGCTACATGATAGAAAAGTAAAGGAGGTATGAATAAGGACAATACTAGCATTTATTAAGTGCCAGACATTGTATTGTAGTCTTATGTATTAAATGTGTCTAATCTTGTATTGATTAAAAACCAGTATCTGGTTTCTGGCTTCAGTTTGATTTTACCCTTAGAGCTCAAGTTTGCCATGTGGTTTGGAAATTTTTTTCTATTTCTTATGTTCAGTTCTCTGAAAAATTTGTGAAATACCTGCATTTTGTGTTTTATACAAATACTGATGTTTAATGGTACTTAAAAATATAATTACAGAAAATGAGATAGTGTTTTTTTAAAAAAGATATCTTATGAAGAATAATTAGGTTGCGTGCTTGCCAGTAACAAATGGTGTAATTATGGGAAAGTCTTATAACTATTTTTGGCCTTAGTTTTGTTATCTGTCAAATAAGGATCGATGTTTTCGAACGTTTTTTTTTCAATGCAGTGCACAGTAAGAAATATATTTTATAAAGCATTCTAGCAAATGTATGTGTTAAAAACAAAAGTGTCCTCATAAGTACAATATATTTATTTTTTTATGTCCTCCTCTGCCGGCTATGCCTCACTCTCTCATTCCTTGGAGTGAAAGTCATCAGAATTCAGAAATCAAGATTAGACTAGCAGATCGATCAGGCAAGAGTAGAGGCATGTAACATGTACATTTATGCTACCTTACTTTCCCTGATGATGAAAAGAAAAAATCTGAAGTGCATCAGGGGAAGTGGCAAGTGAACGAATTCTGTGATGTATGCTATTCAAGCATTCAGTCCTTGGAAAAAGTATGTGTATTTTCTTTGTTTGAGTGTGTGTGTGTGTGTGTATGTAAAGTAAGGAACACATTTTATCTTGTGTCTTTTTATCTTAATTCTTTTCTTCATTTTGAATGTTATTGCTACTCATATAACTTTTTTCATGGGTGGGATGAACGGTTTAAATAGTTTTCAATCATGTTAGAACAATAAGGCAGTTCCACATTGTGGCTAAATTTCCTGACGTTTGTGGCAGTGGTGAGACTGAGTTGAACACTGTGTTAGTAGTTACACCATTTTCTGTTCACTTGTCCTACCCCTAGGAGTCAGATCAAATATCCAGGGAGTGCCATTCTAATACAGCTCTGATGCCCCAAAGCCCATCTTCATTTTTTCGCACTATTCTTTACTGTTTCCTTTAAGGAATTTATCACATTTTAAAACTTACTAAATGAGTAGTGTAAAAGCCAGAAGATGTTGTTCCATCATGGTACAAAAGCCTGAGAGCACATTCTATGTTGGCACCAGAAAACGGAAAAGTGAAGATTGAAAGGGATATCTTGTCGAATATTGTTCTGACTAAGTGACTGTTAAGGATTTTGGAGGACAGCGTAACCCAGGGTTTTCAATACAATCATTTCTAAGTTCATTTATTTACTGAAGGTGAGCATACTTATAGGATTGGAATCTGAAGCAGCATACCATTTATTTAATACTAAGTATGTTTATTTCCCATGTGAATTTTTCACATCCTGGAGATTGGTGCTCTGCCCTCCCTAGATGCCATGATGATGAAGAGTAACTAGATATATTTAGAAAAGATGCCTCCCCAAGTCCAGAGCTATTCCTGAGATGTCCTTGTGTACTCAACACAGAAGTGGCATGTGCAGAAGTTAACATGAGTTGTGGCAGGTGGGAGCTGTATTAATTTTCCCTGTGCACTGACTGTCTAATCTAAACATTCCAATGTTGAAAACAAAACCGATAGTTGATATTTCCAGGGAAGGGTCATTGAGCCTCAAATGGATAAAAAGAATATATGCAAAAAGAAAACAGTTTGTTAATGCAGAATATTTGAACCTGAGATAAAGACAGGTCACACACTCATCTAATTTAATGGGATAGAAATTCGCAGATGTGTTTGTGATTTTACCAGCTGTAGAGATCTCAAATATTGAAATGGCATTTGGAACAGGAAGATAAGGTTCAGATTAGAGCACAGTGAATAACAAAGTGAAAATGTTGTTATTCTAGCAGCTTACAGATACCTCATTGTGTTTGCCTCTGCTAAACCCTGATGAAATAATCTCGAAAGAGTGATGTCTGTTGTTCTTGGCTTTTATTGATTTTGTTCCATGCAGTGTGAAGGATCTGCTGCTTGTCCTAAAATAATGAAATTGAGAGAAGATTGATTTTGGATAACTTCCAGTATCTTTCCTTAAACTTCACTTTGCAGAATTGGGCCACTCAAAGATAAAACCATTACTCCCACAATTGACTCCTTACTGTTATGAAACCAAAATTTACAATTCATGTACCTAATAGCTTTGAGAGCATTGGAAATTTCAGCCTATTTTGGAGAAATACTATTTCCATATTCGATCAGTTCTATTTAAAAACAAAAACAAAAACAAAAAACAAACAAACAAAAGGTTAGGTCTTTAGACATCCCAAAGATTTCTGGATATCTTCAAATGTCTCATGAAGAGCAGCTGTTGAACTTTTGGAGAGTATTGAAGGTTGGGGGTAGAGGAGGCTTTCCTATTTTTTTTTAGATTTTAAACATAATGGGGGATCTAGGTTGTAGAAACTAAATAAGTTGCTTTTAAATAAATTAATATTGGCTTTGTCTTATGGTACACATTTTCTGTTGTGTAAAGGAAAAGTTAAAGAATGTATCCATGGCTAAACACACACACACACACACACACACACACACACACACACACACATACACTCTGTCATCCCTACTCTCTACTCTCCCCCACATACATACCACACACATTCACCCTCCTGCCTGGCATGAATCTTCTGACTCACATGTTGATTTCTTCATTAATAAAGACTTGTTCTACCAATTGACAGAAAGCTTCACTGTCATTTTTACTCATTTTTCTTTTTGGAGCCTTACTGAGGAAAATGAGGCATGGGTGTGAACTGTTCAAGATCACATTCAAAGGAAGAAACATAGGCATAGGGAGCTTAATTGGACCATCTTGGGATTGGTATTTAGTCATTAGTGTAGCACTTGCCATTTTGCTATCTTGGAGGTTTCAAATATGGCAGTGTAGGTGGCTGAATGGGGGTTTGGGATTCGAGTATTTAGAATTCTAGTTCTTTTTAAGTAACGTAGTTCATATGTCATTGTTTTTCACAGCTCTTTTAGTCTTCAATTTAATTGTTAAGAAATATAGAATGCTTATTCTTTGTTAGAAATTCATCCTCTGGCACATCTTTGGTTTCCTATATTTACTTTGTTGTTCTTTTAGTCATTCAACATTTATTGAGCTCCTATTATGTAAAGGCAGATGTGTGGGATATATAAATGCATATATAACACTGTTTTTATCCTCAAGGAATTCATTATCTATTCAGGCAGATGGGTTCAGGGAAAGAAATCATAAGAGTGTATCACTTAGGCCTGATTCTCCTCGAACTTATACGAAAGGAATAACAGGAGTCCTTAAGATTTCTTAATTAAGCTCAGTTTACACAAATGAGAAATATATGTAGGGAAAAATTTTAAAAGACTGCTAGTATTCCCTGTACACTGTATCTCAGAAATTTCTAATTTGGCTATTGTAGGCAGTTGAATACGGGTTTAAGATTTGTGGTTTATTCTAGTTTTGACCTAGTTAACATCTGATATGTGAAGCTGTTGAAGTGCACTTGCTGGAAAATCAGGTTCTTATGAGAAGCTGTGTATATGTGGACAATGAACAGAGAAGGCATTGGGAAACGTTAGTGTGTGATATTTGCCTCTGCTTGGTGGATATGTTATTTTGGGTCCAAGGGAGTCATTTCTGAAGCAAGGGCATGGCTTCTGTGTGTAGGCAAGAGTGAATAAACATTACATAAGAGTTAGTGTAGTATGTGGTAGTTGGAGATGAACACCAAGAAAGCCAATCAAGAACTTACCAAGCAGTATTTTATAAGGCGCTGGTTCTGTGATACATACTCTGATAAGAAACCTTTGAAAATCTCTGTGTTCAAAAATTAGAAAAAGAATTAATGGAAGGAGCAAAGATAGGAGTATTGGGAAAATTAGGAGAAAGTACAGGTAAATATGGGGTCTTAGAAGCCAAGATTCAGGGAGTCTTGGTGGTTCAAGAATGCCAATGAAGTCGAAAGAATTGGAACTGAATAAAGCCTTCAGATTAGAAAGCCATTGGTGCATTTAGAGCTGGCTTTTGAGATCATCTGACTTTTGTCATATGCTTTTTTCTTTGCTTTGCTAATCTATTTTAAAAGGTACTCGGTATTAAGAATGTCTATAAATACATGCAAATGTATTTTTGGTTAGTATATTTTATTAGCTTTTTTAGCCTCCGCTCTTTTGTCTTCTTCCATCAAATTGCTGGATCTTAAGAGACAGATATTACTATACCATAAACTTGCTTTTCAAAATATTTCGATAATGGCATTTTGATATAATTTACTTCCTTTGTAACTTCATGTATTTTATTTTGTATCTTTAAAAACATCATTCTGAGAAAGCATCCATATGCTTCATAGATTGCCAAAGAAGTCCATGGCAGAAAAACTGTGTGTTCTGAGCACAGCGGCTTCGTATAGGTAATAAATAGATACCTGATAAGCAACTAAGGAATGGTGTATGACTAAACAAAAAGCTTTTTCTTCTCCAACAAGAAAGACATAATACAATTAAGTTTCAACTTTCTTAGTTAAAATCATATTTTAATAATGACTAGACAGTTCAAGTTGCGGTCCACCAGAATCTCCCTGGGTAAGCTCTTTTTTTCATTAAGAAGCAGTATAGGGTTGGGTAAGAGAATGGCTCTCAAGCCAGACTGCCTAAGTCTGTTACTTCCTACGTGAGTGTACTTGGACAGCAAGTATACTTAACATTTTGGACTAATGTTTTCTATAAAATAGGATGATAAATGAGTATAAAAATTATAGACATTATGATTATGGTATATCCTTGTGCAGAAATAACTAGAAGTAAATAAGATGCTTGGCATGGTAAGAATTTGTGTTAATTTTTTATCTTTCCATTTATTTTCTATAAAACCTCTTAGTTTTATAGCATTTAAAATGTGTATCAGATATAAGAGTGCCTCTTGTTGAATTGTTGGCAATAGAGTTAAAACCATAATTTTTATGAATTAACTTGCTAATATATGAGCTTATTTTGCAGAAATATGAGATTAGTAACCTGGGAACAATTTTGTGATACCTGTTGAAACATGAATGTACTTTTACTTTTAAAATAATCTTTTTTTTCTTCATTGATTATGTAATTGAAAAGGATCTTATAAAAAATCTTGTTCCCCTAGTTCAAGCTATATCCTAATATATCAGTGCCTCTATACAAATGTTGCTTGTTCATACCATGATTATAGCAAATAAAATGGAATGTTGTGATTGTTTAAAAATAGTATATTAAAAAAAATAGAATGTGAGCTTCTTGTTACATTAAATTGAGTAGATAAATTTTTATTGCCAAAGATTCCTTTAGTGCCTAGTGTACATATGGTGGGCATTTGGTAACTTTTGAGTGAATTATTCTTATCTACAAAGTGGTAGAATAGTTCTAGTTACAAGCTTTCTACTTTATATGCAGCCTTTGATATTGTTAGGTATTTATTTGGGGGAAATTTTTGCATGTGTTAAATAGGACACGTATTCATAGTCTTAATTCTAGAGTAACACAGAATGAATTTTCTTCTTTAGACATAAATTGTCCTTCCTTCCATATGTAAATATACCCCTTCCTTTCATTTATTTCAGACAGTGACCCAGAATCTCCTCACCCTGCATACTTCCGGTGCTTCTTGCCATGCTCATGTACTTCTGCTTAGGCAGAATGGGTTCCCAGGATCCAGCAACGCAAATGCCTCCCCTAATCCAGAAAGTATTCCTCAACTTGTGTGGCTTTTAGCTTTAAAAATTTTTACAGCCCCCCTGAAAAGACTGAAATTCTCTGGTCTTTAACATATTAACTGCTGTCAAATCATGTCTCTCCTTTCCTAGATGTGGAAATTTATATAATTATGAGTGTCAGATGTTATATTTTCTCTTCCTTGTTTTGATCCAAAGCTATTTAAAATTGTATGATTGATTGATTAGTCTCACTGCCTACTTTGAAACCCAGAGAAGTAAAATGACATTAGCACCATCTTCTCTTCAAGAGAGTGGATTTTTCATGAATTTA
Source organism: Eidolon dupreanum (assembly GCA_028627145.1). NCBI lineage: Eukaryota > Metazoa > Chordata > Mammalia > Chiroptera > Pteropodidae > Eidolon > Eidolon dupreanum. Next base: position 79,474,258 of record CM053502.1, read on the forward strand.
TAATTTTATTTTGTTATTTTTGCTTTCCTGTCATCTATTTATTATATGATTTATATTGTAGGGGAGGCAAAACTTTACCTCTGCTCTTTTCGGGTCTCCAGCTGGGCCTGAGAATTAAATTGCTATGAGGCAGATTAACAGGAGAAAAGCATGTAGATTTTTACATGTACATGGGAGCTATGTTGGGAAAATGAAGACACAAAAATGAGGTTGAACCAAGAGAGGCAATTGTGCAAAAGTAACGAAAACATAAGGAAGATAAAAGTTATCTTAACAAGGTCTGTTTGTACAGACATTCCCTTGGCTTTCAATTCCCTATTTCTTGTGATGTTTCTTTCCTCCTGCTATCAGGAAGGCATCTTTTACATGGGAGTTTTCTTCGTGCTTTAAGGAAGAAAAGAGGAGGTCAGAATACCCTTTTTGCACCTGATGTTTTTCAAATATACCTTCACCTCAAAATAATCCATATGCAAAAGTGGTATATTTTGGGGTGGTGTATTCTGCCACCTAGAGTATCAATCTGTAATTAAATAAATATTCTAAGAATTTTAATAGAAAATTATTTAAACCCAAATTTTATTTGTTATGCTTTCTTATTTGGTTGGCTGCTTTATGTACCCAAATCAGAATTTCAGAGAAGAGAGTTTCAGGGTGTAGGGTTTAGTGGTGCAGAGAGCATGGGTTCTGAAGCTAGATGGCCTGGACTTAAACCCTGCCTCTGCCACTTTCTGGCTTTTGTAACGTTGGACAAGTCACTTAATCTTTCTATGCCTCTGTTTCTTTATCTATAGCACAGAGATAATAATGATATTTACTTCATAGGATTATTGTGAAGTTCATAGAAATATAAGTGAAGTACTTAGAACGCCCCTCCCCCCAGGCCTGGCAAACAAAATAAAACAGAAACACACTGTATAAGTGGAATCATATGGAATTCCTAAAGAATTACTTGATATGAAATCAGCCTAGCTTTTCTGAAAGCCAGTCTGAGGCAAGACTACCTTTCTTTTTCCCACACCCGCGCTGGCTAGCCTAGTACCCCTCAACACACTATCAGAACTTGTGTCAGGAAGTGTAAATGTAGGCAGCAGGGCTGGAGGAACTTCAAAGACTTGGCCTAAATTGGATAAATGGGGAGCAGGAGGGGATAATAAAGCTAGAAGAAATTGTGAGGAAGAGAGGGCTGCGGGGGTGGGAGGTGGGTTCAGGACCATAAGAAAGGGGGAAAAACAGACTTTCCCTAACTTGTGGACAGAATGTCTTCGTCAGCCAGCCCCAGGGAGGAAAATAATGAGGAATATTCAGCAAAGAGCTAATTTCCTGGAGGTATGTACGTATAGTTGGTTAAAATATATTTTTTTCTTTCTCTTCCTTCACACCTTGTCTCCCTTCCTTTCTCTCCCCACCCCCACCCTTCTTCCTTTCTCCTTCCTTTCCTTACTCCCCCAGTACTCCCCTACCCCTTAAGTTTCTTTTTGAATGTTCTCTTGGCTTTGGTATGTCTTTCCCTCATTTTCAAAATACTTTGATAAATTTTGACAAACTGAAAAATACAGGTATTAAATTTATACAGTTGTGATGAACGGATAAACTACATTTTAAAAATGTAGAATACTAGAGTAGTTCCTTAAATTACCTTTTAAATATCAGTTTGACATATGAAAAGATAATTTATGATAAACAAGGTCTACTTTTCAGGTGAAGGAAAATATGAGATCTACTTTGTATTTTGAAAACCATTTCATTAGATGCCATTTGTTGATGCTTTAAATTTGCAAGCTATCTTTTCCATGGTCTGTAATTAATTATTCATTCTTGTTATATTTATTTATAGGTCACCTATTTATATAACTTAATTTGACTATCACCTGGGCACGTAGTATACTACTATCATCTGTTAATTCATGACCATTTTTGACCACTAAAGTTAGGGGCATTAATGAGTATTATTTATTGCTGGTTTTTAAAAAACTGTTCAGAGCACTTCTAACCTTCAAACAGCTTTTCCCAGCTTGTTCTCTCAGCACATTTGACATGCAACAAAAGTGACTTTTGTCTTGTTATGGAAGTGGGCCAAATCGTTTGACAAAATGACAGGTGGGATATTATTTAGAGCTGCTGAAACATTGGGTTCCACTGGTACTTTGTTCCCTCTGGATTGTATTTTGACTTGCATCTTTCTGACAGCCATTGTGGCATCAACCTCCTTTATTGAATTTGAAACATGCCTGCAAGAGCCAGCCTTATAAAGGTTTTAGATATAGAGTTGCCATTTTCTTGAACATTTTATATATTAGTATTTATTATAGTTTGGTTTTATTGGCAGTACTAGAATTATACGTAGCATTTATTATGGTTTGGTTTTTGTTTGTTTATATAGTTTCCTATTCCAGGAAACACAACCATTGTGTTTATGACTGTAAATATTTGTGCTTTTTGATTCCTTGGACTTTTAAGTCTCAAAGTATGGAATGTCTTGACATGTATTTATTTGCAAATTGGGAAACATACAAGAAATTTTACCACGTTAGACAAATGAATTCCTCAAGAAATTAAAGGTCTTCCTTTTGCCTATTGGATATCTTTAATATCAGAAGTATCAGAGTCTATTACTAGAGCAGGAAGTAATACAAAAGATAAGGCTAATCTCATCTCTGAAGTATATTAAAATTCTCTTCTTCCTTCCAGTCAAAAAGATATATGTTCAAGACCTTTTAAATTCTAGACACTGTGCTATTCATGGAGAAGGTAACAGTGAATCAGACAGACAAACGCTCTTTTCTCCTGAAACTTTGGTCCTGGGCTCATACGTAACAGCTTCTGTCTATTCTTCATTGGGGCAAACACCATGTTTATAGGATCTGACCAGAAACAAATTCTAAACTAAACTAGTAGTAATAATAACTATAATTTATTTAGAGCTATAGGCTTTGTGTATGACACCTCTAACCCTTACAAGTGATAAGGAACTATTAATATCTTCATTTTATAGATAAGTGAACTAGGGTCAGAAAATTCATTTTTAAAAAAATTTTATTTATTTATTTTTAATTGAAGAAATGATTTAAAAAATTTTTCCCGTCTACCTCCTTGCTCCCCGCTATCCTCTGGTAACCACTAATCCATGAGTCTCGGTTTGTTTATCCTGTTCATTTGTTGCTTTTAGGTTTATATCCCATATATAAGTGATACCATGTGATTTCCAACTTTTTCTGTCTGGCTTATTTCACTTAGCATAATTATCTCGAGGTCCATCCATGTTGTTGCAAATGTCAATATTTCACCTATTCTTGTGGCTGAGTAACATTCCACTGTATATATATATATGTACCACAGCTTCTTTAGCCAGTTATCTATCGTAGGATGCTTTGGTTGCTTCCATGTCCTGACCACTGTGAATAATGCTGCTACGAACATTGGTGTGCAGATATCTTTTTGGGTATGTGTTTTCAAGTCTTTGGGGTAAATACCCAGTAGAGGGATTGCTAGATCATATGATAGATCAGTGTTTAGTCTTAGTCTCTACTGTTTTCTGTAGTGGCTGTACCAATTCGCAGTCCCACTAGCAATGTATGAGGGTTCCTATTTCTCCACATCCTCTCCAACATTTGTTATTACTTGTCCTATTGATAATAGCTATTCTAAAAGGTGTGAGATGGTATCTCATTGTGATTTTGATTTGCATTTCCCTAATAGCTAGTGAAGTTGAGCATCTTTTCATATATTTGTTGGCCATTTGTGTGTCCTCTAGGGAGAAGTGTCTGTTCAGGTCCTCTGCCCATTTTTTGATTGGATCATTTGTTTTTTGTTGTTATTGCATGTATGAGTTCTTTGTATATTTTAGATATTAGGCCCTTATCAGAGACATTGCTTGCAAATATACTTTCCCATTCGGATGGTTGTCTCTTTACCTTGCTAATAGTTTCTTTTGCAGTGCAGAAGCTTTGTAGTTTGATGTAGTCCCATTCATTTATTTTTGCTTTTACTTCCCTTGCCTTCGAGGTCAAATTCATAAAATCCTCTTTAAGTCCATGGTCTTTGAGTTTAGTTCCTATGCTTTCTTCTATGCATTTTATTGTTTTTGGGCTTATATTCAGGTCCTTAATACATTTTGAGTTATTTTGGTGTGTGATGATAGACAACAGTCTAGTTCCACTCTTTTGCAGGTGGCTTTCCAGTTTTCATTTATTGAAGAGGCTTTTCTTTCTCCACTGTATGCTTTTGGATCTTTTGTAGAAAATTATTTGCTCATATAAATATGGGTTTACTCTGGACTCTCAATTCTGTTTCACTGGTCTGTGTGTCTCTTTTTCTGCCAATACCATGCCATTTGATTACTGTTGATTTGAAGTCAGGCAGAGTGATACCTCCAGCATCATTCTTTTTTATCAGGATGACTTTGGCAATTTGGGGTCTTTTGTACTTCCATACAAATCTGATGATTTTTGTTCTATTTCTTTAAAAAATGCCGATGGGATTTTGATGGGGATTGCATTAAATCTGTATAATGCTTGAGGTAATATGGTCATTTTAACTATGTTAATTCTTCAGTCCAAGAACATGGAATATCCATTTCTTTGTAACTTCTTTGATTTCTTTTAATAGGGTCTTATAGTTTTCATTATATAGGTCCTTCACATGTTTCATTAGATTTATTCCTAGATATTTTATTCTTTTTGTCACAATTGCAAAAGGAATGATTTTTTTCCCTTCTTTCTCTGACACTTCATTATTAGAGTATAGGAATGCTATGGATTTTTTTTTAAATTTATTTATTTAAATTAGTTTCCAGTATACAGTATATTGGTTAGGCATCTATATAGTTCATAAAACAATCCCCCCAATTGCTCTCTCCCTCCCCTGACTCTCGACCTAGCCAGTGAATTAATGCTAATTACATTCCCTATGTTGTGCTCCCCGTCCCCATGACCATCCATCAGCTACTAATTTGTACTTCTTTAACCCTTCATCCCATTCTCCCAGCCCCATAAAGCCCCCTCCCCTCTGTCCGTCATCAGATTGTCCACTATACTTGTGAGTCTGTTTTTGATTAGTTTGTTCTTTTTATTTCTTAGATTCCGCATATAAGTGAAATCATATAGTATTTGTCTTTCTCTGTCTGACTTAAATACCTTCTAGGTCCATCAAAGCAATATCTTTTTCTATCCCTTTCCTTTTCATATGTAGGGGTCTTGTTTTCTTATCCTTCCATCTACTCTATCTTTTAGTTGGAACACTTAATTCTTTTACATTTAAGGTACTTATTGTTAGGAATGTCGTTGTTACCATTTTTTATTCCTGTTTTTGATACATTTTCTTTCTTCTTAAGGAAGTCCCTCCTACATTTCCTGTAATAGTGGCATGGTGGTGATAAAGTCCTTCAGTTTATTTTTATCTGAGAAGCTCTTTATCTGTCTTTCAACTCTAAGTGATAGCTTTGCTGGGTAAAGTATTCTTGGTTGTAGATCCCGGGTCTTCATCCTGTCGAATATTTTTTTGCCAAGCCCTTCTTCCCTGCATATTTTCTTTTGAGAAATCAGCTGCCAGTCTTATGGGTATTCCCTTGTAGGTAACTATCTGCTTTTCTCTTGCTGTTTTTAATATTCTTTTTTTGTATTTAACCTTTGGCATTTTAATTATGGTGTGTCTTGGTGTGGTCCTCTTTGGATCCCTGATTTTTTGGATTTTCTGAGCTTCTTGGGGTTTATGTCCATTTCTTTCACCAGGTTAGGGAATTTTTCCATCATTATTTCATCAAACAGCTGTTTAACATCTTGATTTTCTGCAGTTATGCTGATCAGATGGATATTTGGATCTTTAATAGTGTCCCATATCCTCCTTAAATTATAGCCTTTTATAGTCTTGTCATCTTTTTCTTGCCATTCTGATTGCCTGTCCTTGGCTTTCCCATTCTCTACTTAGGTCATTTGTTCCTTTTTTTAAAATTCACTTTGTTTATTCTTTTGTTTCTTCCATTTAGTATACTTCTCATCTCAGATAATGTGTTCTTCATTTCAGACTGGTTCCCTTTTTTACTTTTCACTTCCATTTTTATGTATTTTATCTCTTTGTTGAAGTTCTCACTGAATGTATCTATTCTTCCCAAAAGTTCATTGAGCATCTTTATAACCAGTGTTTTGAATTCTGCATCTGTTAAATTACTTGACTCCATTATTTCTGGATCTCTGTTCTGTTCTCTCATATGGTTTCTGCTTCTTTGTCTTCCATTTTTGGCTGCCTTTTCTTATCTGTTTCTGTGTACTAAGCTAAGCTCCTAACTCTCCTAGTCTTATTACAGTGGATTTGTGAAGTAGGTGTCCAGTGGCACAGTCCTGAGAGGGGTCAGCTGCAGGCCAAATTTAGCCCAAGCCTCTGCCCTTTTGAGACCACCTGTTAAATTCAGCAAGCAATTCACAGATCCTGTGCTTATACTTTTCTCAAAAGTCCGCAGCAGAAACCAAAGCCAGCTGTCTCCAGTGTGAGTCTAGGTGCTACTCAGCAAGGAGCAACTGACTCGCTGAGGATACACCTGAATGAGGCTTGCGTGGCGCTATGAATTGGGGGTAGTGGCGTTTCAGGGAATTCTCTAGGCAGAGTGACCTCTGTTATTCCATTTGTTGAGGTCTCAGCTACTGCGGCAGTGTGTCCGCACAATGGGAGGAGGGACGGCTCAACAAGGAATAATGGATTCTGCCAGCACTTTAAACAGAGCGAGTCTTGCTTTCGACAATGTCTCCCTGTAATCCCTGGTGACACCTTTGTGCAGCCAAATCAGCACTGGTGCTCAGAGCAAACAGGTCGTTAACTGTGAAAGTCCGCTCTTGGACATAGCCCCTTTAAGAAGAGTCTGCTGCTGCCATTGCTGCAGCCTCCATCCCATTCAGCCACATGAGACTGGGCAGCCTTACTTCCTTGCGCCTTCCTACCTTCTGCCGTTGCAGGGTGATTTCTTGGATTTCTCCCTAGTTGTCTGGCTTGCTTATCTAGATCGCAGGTGATTTTTCCTTGGTGTTTTCTCCTTGTTTCCATCACAACTTTGATTTGGTCACTAGAGGGATGAACAGAGCCTCTATCATCTATGCCATTTTTTTCCCTCCAGAGTACCCATTATTCTTGTGTTTCTTCTGACGGTATCAGCTAGTTCTTGTATTTCTCTTTCATTGTTTTTTATTCTTTGATTTCTCTCTTCTTCCCTCTGATTTATTTCTAGATTTATTTCTAAATTTATTTCTAAATTTCTGTCTTCGATATCACTGATTTTTTCCTCCATTTTGGTCGACTCTATTTCCCAAGCTTGCTATTTCATTTTTCAACTGTTGCAGTGAGTTCTTCATCTTCATAAGTTCTATTTGGTTCTTTTTGAGGGTTTCAGTCTCCTTGCTAAAAAACTTTTTCTGATGATCTAGTTGTTTTTTCAATTCCTGGAAGTGTTGAAAAGAATTATTTTGGATCTCATCGAGTTTTTTCAGAAGTACCATCCTGAATTGTCTGTCATTTAAGTTGCATATTTCTATTTCTGTAAGTTTATTTTCTGGAGATTTTTATCTTTGTTTCTGAGCTGCCTTGTCACCTTGGATTTTCATGGTGTTTAGTGGACTATTTCTCCACCTGGGCATTAATGGAAGTGTATTCTGCTTTTTTCCAGAAAGAAGATTTATTATATAATGGTCTCTCTAGCTGTTGCAAAGAAGACGGTTTTTTTTTTGTTTGTTTGTTTTTGTTTGTTTGTTTTTAGTTTCTAGTAGGTGGTGTCTAATCCTCTTGTATCTCTGCTTTATATAAAGCTTTAGTAATGCCTTATTTTTTTTCTTACGGATGTTTAATCATCCTCATAACCCTCAGTCTCAGTCTTTGTCAGTGTTAGCAACTGTTTTGGTAGTGTTTGCTCAGATTCCTGTGGGGCCCCATGGTGCTCACAGGGTATGCAGGAAGGGGCTCTCTGGGTTGGGGGATAGAGGCTGAGGCTCAGCATCAGTTTTGCAACCAGGGTTGGTAAAAATCAACTGTTGTATCTGCCGATACCACTTTTGTGCTGTCCCTGCTTCTCTGCTTTCTGCCCTGATGCCTGGGCATTGCTGCTAGCCACGTGGAGTTTACAGCTCTCCCAGGCAGGGTTGTTCAGGGAACTCGCCACAACTTCTTCCTTCCCTACTCCTTCTACAAGGAGTTCTGGCTGCGAGAGGCAGCTTCTTGTATCTCCCAGTTCACCGCCCTACACCTAGGGTTCTGACCTGTGGTAACTCTTATGCACAGATCCCACGCTCAGCCGTGCTGGTGTGCAGTTTGGGTGTTTTTTGTTGAGTTTTAGATGTTCAGCTTATTGTTGTTTCAAGGGGAGAGGTCTCGGAACTTCTCTCACTCTGTCATGTTTCTCTATGTTGTTGCAAATGGCAAGATTTCACTCTTTTTTATGGCCGAGTAATATTTAATTGTATATATGTACCATATCTTCTTTATTCATTCATCAATCAGTGTTTACTTTGGTTGCTTCTATATCTTGGCTATTGTAAGTAATGCTGCAGTGAACATAGGAATTTTTTTGTTTTCGTTTTTTGTTTTTTATTTAGTGTTTTGTGTTTCTTTAGATAGATACCCAAAAATGAAATTGCTGGGTCCTTCTTTGTTTCTGTTATAGCTTTCATGTTAAAGTCCATTTTGTCTGATATAAGTTTTACTACCTCTGCCCTTTTTTTTTTTTTTGCATTTGCATTTGCATGAAATATATTTTCCATTCCTTTATTTTCAGTCTGTGTGTATCTTTCAGCCTGAAGTGGATCTCTTGTATTCGTATAAGGCAGCATATGTATGGGCCTTCTTTTCTTATCCTTTGAGCTACCCTATGTCTTTTGATTGGAACATTTAATCCATTTAACTTTTAAGTAATTATTGATAGGTATGTAGTTATTGCAATTTTATTATTCATGTTTTTTATTTTTTTCTTAAAAAAGTCTCTTTATCATTTCTTATAATACTTGGCTTGGTGGTTATGACCTCCTTTAGATTTTTGTTGCCCATGAAGCTCTTTATCTATCCTTTGATTCTAAATGATAGCTTTTCTGGGTAGTGTAATCTTAGTTGTAGTTCCATGTTTTTCACCACCAGATATTTCATTCCAGTCCCTTGTGGCCTGAAAGTTTCTGATGAGAAATCAGCTGACATTCTTATGGGAGCTTCCTTGTAGGTAACTAATTGCTTTTCTCTTGCTGCTTTTAAGATTTTATCTTTAAGCTGTGGTATTTTAATTATGATGTATCTTTGTGTGGGCCTCTTTGAGTTAATCTTGTTTGGAACTCTCTGTGCTTTCTGGTTTTATATGTCTATTTCCTTTGCCCAGTTAGGGGAGGAAATAGACATCATTTCTTCAAATAGGTTTTCAATTCCTTGCTCTTTTTCTCCTCCTTCTGGTACTCCTATGAGCCAAATGGTACTCTTGGTGGTGTCCCATTAGTCCCTTAAACTGTCCTAATTTTTTGCATTTTTTTTTCTTTTTGCTGTTCTGATTAGAAGTTTCTGCTACCGTGTCTTCCAAATCACTGATTGGATCCTCTGCTTCATCTAATCTATTGTTGATTTCTTCTAACATATTCTTCATTGGCCTTAGAAGTTTAGCAGCCACATAGTTTTTAATATGGTTTGTATGTATATTCACTAAGAGCATATATTTTTTTTTTTATTTTGATACAGACTGATATTATGGCTATCACAGTTCTTGGGATCTTTGTGAATATCCACATCAGTCCCAATAATCCTAAACATATGGAACCCTTCTTACTAATTTTTGCCATAAGCAGCAGATGTTTTAGGCTAGCAATGCAAAAAAACATACAACATATTTATAATATTTTTTTTTTTTTGAATTGGATCTACTTATAGTTCTGTGAGATTTCCTAATGCATAGATTATAGTTGACCCTTGAACAAGGAAGGGATGGGTTAGGGGCACTGACCCCCTCACAGTCCAAAATCTGTATATAACTTTTGACTCTCCCAAAACTTAACTGCAGTTATTCCTTGGGATCCAGGGGGAATTGATTCCAGGACCCCCCGCAGATACCAAAATCTACAGATGCTCAAGTCTCTTATATAAAATGGCATAAAACAATGCTTTTAGTCATCCCTCCACATCTGCAGATTCTGAACCTCAGATGGAAAATACTGTTTTTCATCTGTTGTTGGTTGAATCCATGGATGCAGAACCCAAGGATACAGATGGCCAATTCTATGTTTATTGAAAAAAATCTGTGTATAAGTGGACTTGTGCAGTTCAAACCCATGTTGTTCAAGGGTCAGCTGTATATTTATTGAAGGCAGAAAATGACCAAGTAGAGTGACTGTTGCTCACGACTTTTCAGAGTCTCAAGACTCAAGAAGCAGATGCTCACTTTGGGCTCCACAGACATTTCCCCAGTACTGTTGTCTTCAGGTGACTGCAGTTGTGAAGATACCTCAGGGCTAGGTGCAGAGAATGTTGTGTCTCTGGTTTCTTGTGCTGATCTAGGCATAATTGTGGTCACTATTTAGTGATTAACATTTAGTTCTCAATTTTATTCAGCTGTCAAACTCTAGCACTGAGAAATATACAAGCCTACAATTTTGTACTGGTTTATGATAATAGGTCTTAGAGTCAAAATTCATAGTTAAGAAACATTGAAAGCTTTTAATATACTATGATAATAAAGAATGACTAATGAGATAGAATTTAAATCAATAAAACTCCTTTATCCTATTTTCTCCTGTTGTATTTGTGGCTGTAATAAGCATCCCAACAGAGATAGTTTCAATAATGTAGATTGGTATTTTTAATACTGATCAATATATAACATAATTTTCACTTGCCAGAATAACAACATACTATAGTTGAAGATAGATTCTGGGAAACTACCAATCCATAGAAAAATGTTTTCTTCTGTTTCTAAAATTCCATTATCATTTCTTTTTTGATGTCCTCTAGACTCAGAGGTTCAGGGATAGAGAATGTGAGTGAGTATGGTGTGAGTATATGAGAAAGGCAGTGTACAAGCAGTTGTTAGGTTCTATAAGGTTCTGCACTACCTGGCTCTATTCTGATTTCCTACCACTTCCTCCTCCATCCTTTGGTGCCAGCCACACTGGCCTTCTTACTGATGCTGGACATGCCAGTCATGCTCCTCCTACTGTTCCTTTTGCTTCCAGATGCCTTCACAGCTTGCTTTCTTCTTTTGGGTCTTTCTTGGATATCACCGAGAGGGAGGTATTCCATTTCCCTGAGTAATGTGTAGTCTGCCTATACCTATCTCTGTTCTCTGCCTTTACTTTTCTCTATAGCATTTACCATTATCAAACATATTCTCTATATTTGACATATTTATTTTGTTTATTGTCCTTCTTCCCTCACTAAAATATAAGATCCATGAAAGCAGAGATTTTTATCTCTGTGGCACCTTCTAGGATGGATTATATTAGAATGGATCCTAAAATGGCGGTGGCCCATAGTAGGTGCTCAGTCAATATTTTTTGAATGAATGGGTGAAGATTTTTTATATAATCACAGAACCTAGAAACTGGCCTCATTTGTTTTTCTGTTAATTTTTAATTGTGTTTATTAAGAACCCGAAAATAAGATAAAAATATTTAAGACATGCTTCCTGTCAGATATTCAAAGAGAAAAAGTTATCATCATGGAAGCCTCCTACCTACATTTCATGGAGAGTAAGCATAGTGAGGCAGTTGTGATGAAGAGCTAAGGAGCAGGAGGACTGAGAGTATTGGAATCTGGAAAGCAGGTTGTCCAAGTACCTTGCTTGGGGGGTTGGTTGCATGACCTCAGTTAATTTTTTATTTGTAGAATCCAAATGTTAATGCCACCAAAATAACTTATTGACTAGAGAGAACAGTTTAGAAAATTGAGAACATAGTCTACTGAAAAAATGAGGGAGGCTCATCTTTACTGACATATTCTTTGGTTCTTTTATTTTGAAAAACTTGTGTTATTTATTGTCATTTCATTTCTAAAGCTTATTTTGTAAATTTTAAAAAATTTGAAATCTAGGCTCTAATAATAATGCTGAAAATGGAGCAGTTCTATTTCCATTTATTTTTTAAAAATCATTATTTTTTACTCTATAGATTTTTCAGATCGGTGCCTCTGAGCTCAGGATTATTTATTATATATTTGAGGTTAACAAACTTAGAAAGTACTCAAGGATGACATATAATTTTTTCTGTAGGACTTGAACAATAGTGCATTTTTAAGGTTTTATAATTAAGTGAATAATTTTCTAGAGCATTACTTAAAAGGAACAATAATGAACTCTATAAATAATACTATGAAATATTTAATAATATTATTTGAATGGTCAGATTTTTAGTCTGCTTCAAATTCAAAGAAAATAATAATTCTAATACATTACAAATTTTCAAAGGTAGCTCTCTTATTGGTCTCAAGGAAACTCTGGATGTGAGAACATATTTAATGGATGTTACTACCAACAGTTTGAGCTGAAATTAAGAACCTTTAAAACAACTTTAAAATATGTGATTGCCTCTCTTCTTGTGGACAGAATGGATCTTGGGTTGGACAATCAGGTCTGCTCCCAGGCGTACATTTGATTTATACAACAGTGTTATGGAAACCAGATTCTTTTCTTTTGAGTCTTTTGATCTCTACTTGGATTTGTAATTTAGACTTTGATGCTTCTACTCTACATACATCTCCCCACTCCAAATCCCTTTACGGTAACATTTTATGTGGTGGTTGGAGATAGTCTTGAATATCTTTCATAATATGAGACTTAATTGTCTTTCAGGATAGTCCATCTACCTTCCAACAGCCCTGTTTGAAAGCTTCAACCTTCTATTTTCAGACAGCTGTATTTGAAAGCTCTTCCTGTGCTCATAATCTACCTGCCTTTAACCTTTACTTTAATTATAAGAACAAATTAAATCCCTAGCTTCTACTTTAGTTTTTTCCAGATATGATGATGACTATTATAGTCTATCATTATTCCAAGGTAACTTCTGACCTTTTTTACAGCTTTCTCCAGGCATGGTTTTGAGACTGCCGATACCATCTTGGTCTCTTTCCACAAAACCTGTTCCAGTTGAAGCAGGTCTTGCTTTTGGTGTGGCACCTGACTTAATTCATAAACTAGGCACAACTCACCAGTCTGGAGAAGGTGGAGTGGCCACTCTCTCTCATTTTGGAAACCTCTTCTAATCTATATATAGCTGTGATGATATTAACTTCTTTGGGTAGTCAGTGTTATACTATAGATGTGGTGAACTTCAGTTAATTAAAATCTGTTTTGTTTTCTTTTTCCTGCTTGTGTACCAATGAATCTACACCATCAACATCCTATCCTCATGAGGCCTTTTGTTTTTGTTTTTATTTTTGGCTTATTGTTTAGCCTCTTAATATTCATTTTTATTAAATGTGTTAGATATAGACTTTGGTACTAATGCTTTGATATATTTTTTAGGGATATTATTCATCCTACTTTTTAACCTCTCTTTCTAGCTTTTTGTCACTGACATACTTGATCTGAGGGCTTAATATAAATATTGAGTAGGAGGAGGTTGAAAATAACACCAGTGCTGAGGTACTGAGGTATACTGTCATAGTATGAAATATGAACTGGGGGAAAAGAATGTTCATTTGTTCACTTACTCATTCAGCAGTTATTTGTTGAGTTCCTACTGTGTCCTGGCACTGACCAGTGTAGAGAAGATATCATCATTGGGTCTCTCCCCTGGAAGGGCTCAGAGTTCAGTGGAGGAGACACAAATAGAAGCAGATCATTGCAATTTGTTGTGTACTGTGGTTGAAATAAGAATACTCTCTCCTTAGGAAGCAAGACCACCGGCCTCGGAAAGCATTACCCTGTGAGTAGTATCAGCATTTGTCACTTAGAGTGGAAGTTTGACAAAGACACTGATGTGGTTTCCTTTAAAAGCACTTTGTTTCATTTCCTTGGTCATGCTAGGCATTGCTATATTTCTATCATCTCAACGTGCACTGAATATGGTAATGTTGCATTTATGCAGAAACAGAGATTCCCATTCTCAGGAGTCCCAAATGCACATGGAATAAATTTAAAAACATAACGAGGTTAAATTAAGATTATATTAAATCAGAATACTTTTGGTTGATATGCAGTCAATGTTTTATTACCTGGGTGCAAATCATTGGTGGTAGAAGGTAATGGAGTGTGCATTATTGGTGGGAAACTTAAATAATCAAAATTAAGGTCCTCAAAGCTGCTCATGTAGTAGAGTCACTTTTGGAGCATTAAAAGAAATGCAGATCCCTCTGCTCTACCCCTAGAGATTCTGACTCAGTCATTCTGGGATTATTTCTTGACATCTCTGGCTTTCAGAGTACCTGAAGTGATTCCGATGGGCAGTCAAGGTTGAAAACCACTGGTCTTTTGTGTGGAATTTTGTAGTAATAGGAACCACATTATATCTTCTTGTGAATGGTCCTCTTTTTTCACCAGTCACAACCTGACAGTCTTGCAGAATTGAGCCCTATTGTTGAACATTTAAAATTAATAAAATGACAGAACCCAAGAAAAACAGAGTAATTAATATATAGTGGCTAATAACAAGAACTCTGAGGCCAAGTTTCCTGTCTTGGAATCTTGCCTCGCCATTTACCAACTCTGTGACTCTGGGCAAGTGACTTAACTTTGTAAGCCTTAGTTTTTCATCTGAAAAATTGGGATACTAGAATTTATCTTGTAGGACTTTGTGTGTGAGGTTTAAACAAGTTCATATATATGCCTTATTTCATTGATTCTAAGATGTACACATGTTACCATCTCTGAAATCAGGAGGTGACATACAAGCAAGAGAATGTTCTAGTTCACTTGAGAACATTATTTTTTTCTGTGTGATACATAAAATAAAATTGTATTTTACAATCGATGATGTCTTAGATTCATTTATTTTATGAAGTGCTAATGATTAGATGCACTAATTTTTGTTACATTTTAATAAAGTGAAATACCTTGGGGTCTTCTTTAAACTTACTTGTGATAATTATAATTTCAGCTAATTATCAGGCATTTTCTATTTGCCAGGGATGGTGCTAAACACTTAATTTTCATAACAGAATAATAATGGTAGGTTTTTTTTTTTTATGATGATTTAGAGACAGCTAGAAAGTCACAAAACTGAGAATCAAACATGTTTTGCTCCAAAACCCAGCTTGTTAATTTAACCACTGTGCTGTATTGGCTATCCTCATATTTAATCTGCATATATGTATGTAATGCTCAGAACTGGTTAGTTCTTTTTAGATTATGTGACAAGAAACATGAACTGAAGGAAATCCAAGTTCATGTTTCTACTCGATCAGTAGCTTAGCCCTACTTGTTAACATGACTGCCTGTGAGATTGAGGGATGAGATGCTTGAGAAAGAGAGAAACTAATTTTACATCCTTGAGGCAAGATCCTGGGCAGTGCAGATACTAGAGTCATCATACCCAGACATGACAGCATATAGGAAGACTGTGAGTGTCATGTAATAAACAATGACCCAACTGACAATTAGGTAAAATCTTTTTATTATTGGTTTTCATTAGACTGACACACCTATGTGTGGTTTTCTTTGTATTTCTCCTGCTTGATGTTTGCTGAATTTTATGAATCTGCAAATTAATGACTTTTACTCAGTTGGGGTATTTTATTTCTTTGGCTCTATATATATATATTTTTTTTCCTTTCTAGGAGGCCAATTATAGGGATGTTTTAAATTGTGCTACAGGTTACTGAGGTCTTTTCCTTTAGTTCAATATTTCTTTGCTCCATTCCTCAGATTCCATATTTTCTTTTGCTTTATTTTCAACTTTACCCACTCTATCATTGTCTATCTAGCCCATTTGCTGCTTAACAAAGTCCATTTCATTTCAATATGATGTTTTATAGTTCTAGAACTTTTATATGGTTCTTTCTTAAATAGGTTCTTTTTCTCTGATGGTATTTCTTTTCATTCATTATGCTGAGATCTTTTCATTCATCATGATTCTGTTTTTCTATACCTTCTTGATCAAAGTTGCAGTAGCTGCTTGAAAATCCTTGTCTGCTAATGTCAACATCGGGATCATCTCAGGGTAAATCTTTTTTGAATATCTTATCTTTGGAGAATGGATCTGGTTTTCCTTTTTGAATTCTGTTACATTCCTCCTGATGGTATTGACTTTTTTGGTTTTGTTTTTGCAAAATATTAATTTAGATGATTGAAACTGCAAACTCTTTGGGCAACAGCTCAAATTATAGTTCATTTCTTTTAGTCTTATCCTAGTTTACATGTCAGCCAGACATTTGAGCAGTGTTTATATACAGAAGCATTTATTGTTTTCTCTCTCTCTCTCTGTTTACTAGGATTCCCTGTCCCTGCCAATCTCACTTCTAGTAACTTTGGTTGCCCTGAACTCTGTCGTGTGGTTCTTCAAGCGAGCAAGACAGTGTCTTTTCTGGAGGATGTTTTTCTGCCTCTGCATGGTGCAAATAGGAGCCCACTCTTAGGCTAAATTCATGAAAAGTAGGAAATTCACTAAGAGTCATTCCTTTATCTTTATTTCAGGTGTCAGCCCTCCTCTAGAATCTCCTTGCTGTTAGATACTTTCCAATACCTTTAAGCATTTGTTGTTTGTTCTTTCTTGTTTTGTGTTATTTTGTTTTGTTATATTACCCATGGTTGATGCTGTTGAAATTTATAGTTATTTTCTGCTAATGGTTTAAAAAAATAGGCATTTATTTATTGGGCTGCTTACTTTTTAACACCTGCAAATGTTTCTAGTGAGGGAGACATGTAAAAAAGCTACATTTTATGTTGAAAGAACAATGAAATTTCTGCTTCTCAACATGCTAGAATGGAGGTTTATTACAGTTTTTGTTTTCTGTGAGGACTGAATGTGCCCTTTTGACACTTTGATGTCTTTCATGAGTATAATTTATTCTGAATTCTGAATGAACACGTTTGATGTGTTCCTTGTAGAAATAATTTTTAATATATGGCAATATTGGATTTGCTAATAAAAGATAATAGCATTTACAAATCCAGTGTAGAAAGCTTTGATTATCAAGGAATTCCAGGGGGTGTGAAATAGTATAAGTAATTTACCCTTGTGTAAAATTGTATATGTAATCATAGGAAAAGTGAACTATGATTAATTTGCTTTGATAATTGCCCAGCTATTTACTTGATTTATATAATAACATAATTAGCAATGCATATTTAGCAATAAAAATATTTTGAGTTATTCTTTGATTGTAGTTACAAAATCAAGCTTTTTTGTGTGTGGTCATGTTGAACCTGAAAATTTTTTTTCCTTATTGTGTTCAGTCTTTCATTTTTTTAAATTATCTTCTGTGAAATTTTTGTCTGCAGTAAGTATGTTATTGGATTAGAAATATGTACCTCACTCTTCTATAATTTTGTCAAATTTGAATTGTTATAATACAAATATTTGATAGGGCAACTATAAAAAGTTAATAGTTGTAAGTGGGATGTGGAAAATTATGAAAAATATTTTTTTTCTGAAAAATTAAAAGTTTTAATTTGTTTTTGAACTTGCTAATTATTGAAACTCAAAGGGTCCTAATTCTTATGAAATGCCTCATGCTGGCTCACATCTTATGTGTGCGTGTGTGTGTGCACGCGTGCGCGCACACACACGTTCCTGGGATTTAATCATATTCACTTTTTTGTATTATTTTTAATTCTTTGTATTTCTACTTCATCATGACCAAACAAGGAAACTTTATTTTCAAAAAGAATTCCTATAGGACCAGTGTTTTTAAGGATTATAAAATGGCAATATATTTTTATGATACTGTTCTTAAATTTTCTAATATTTTGGATTATGATGAAGTATATATGTATATAAATGTTTGGGGAAAAAAGTAAAAAATCTATTTTCTTGCAAAGATTATTAAATTTTTGGAAATTAACTATTCTTCAGCAATCTCTTGTCACTTAAAACTGGGAATAAAAAAATTCAAAAAGTGGTATAACAGGATACAAAGAACAGAAAATCCAACTAAAAGTCCCCTAAACAATGAAAAGTTTATAAATTTGCATAACAAGAAGTCTGGGCACAGTGCCAGGTTAGTGGTGTCGATGTGGACAGAGGCTCCTTCCATCTTTTTGGCCTGGCAGGCTTAGCGTGTTAGCTTGCTTTCTAAGGCTTGTTTCCTAATGATCACAAAACAGTTGCTATAGCTCCATACTTCCAGGTTTTCTTCTATGAATGCAGTATTAGAAGGGAGAACCTTTTCCTGGAGTTTTCTCATGTCTCCTTGGCCAGGGAAATAGAATTATCATAACTGGCTTGCAGCAATCATGCTTTACCTTCTCAAGCTAGACTATGTTTCTGGACTGCACAGCAGAAGGAATAACAGAACGAAATTAGGACTCAGACAGCCAGCAAGGAAGGGGTGGACGGTGGAGACTGTTGTTCTTACAAATTTTAGATACCCCAAGTTTTTTAGTTTTTTGAAAGCGCCATATTCTCTCTTGTTTCTAGGACCTTCTCATTGTTGTCTTGAACGTTTTCTCCTATATCTAACAATTTTCTTCTCATCCTTTAACTACCAGGTTAGATATAACTTTTTGGGGTAAGTTTTCCTGAATATCAGGGGGGAAAAAAGGAGTCTTTAGGGCAAAAAGCACTGCTAGAGATATACTACCTTCATAATGATAAAGGTTCAGTTCCTAGGAAGAGATAACAATTATAAATTTATTTGCACTCCACAACCTAGCATCAAACTATAAAGCATAAGTTGACTGAACTAAAAGGGAAGGAGACAAATCGTAAGTACAGTAAGAGATTTTAGCCTATTTTCCTTATGGTGTTAGAAACAGACAAATATATATACATACACACAGAAGAATTGAACAGCATGATTAACTTACTTAAGCTAAGAAATATATCATGTGGCTCGAGATATACTTAGGCTAAGTTATGTGGTATCAGTCTTATACATATTGTTCCAGGAAATATAAAAAGAGGGAATAGTCCCCAACTCATTTTGTGAAGCAGTATAACTTTGATAGTATAAGTTAACAAGAATATTAAGAGAAAAGAACATTTCAGACCAATCTTACTTATGAACTTTCATACAAAAATATTATAAGCAAGATAACTGCAAACCAAAGTCAGCAATATATAATAAGAATAATACATCATTGGCCAATTGAGTTTATTTCAGGAATGCAAGTATTTAATATTTTAAAATCAATTAGTATATTTCACCACATTATTTAAATGAAGGATATAAATTATATATTTTCTTACCAGAAGCAGTAATTATTTGATAATAATTAAAATTTTAAAATATGCTGCAGTTTATATATTAGTTTCCTACTGCTGCTGTAAGAAATTATCATATACTTAATGACTTAAAACAACACAAATTTATTGCCTTACAGTTTTGGAGGTCAGAAGTTCAAAACAGGTTAGCAGAGCTATGTTTATTCTGGAGGCTCTGGGGAAGAATTCGTTTTCTTGCTACCAGTTTTTAAAGACTGCCTGTATTCCTTGGCTTGTGGCCCTACATCACTCCAACTTGTCTTCTGTCGTCACATTTCCTTCTCTGACTTTGACTTTCCTGACTTAAAAGGGCCCTAGTGATTATATAGGGCCCACATGGATAATCCAGAACACTCTTACTGTTTCAAGATTCTTAATCACACGCGCAAATACCCTTTTACTATACGGTGTAACATATTCACAGGTTTCTCATCCTAGGACATGGATATCTTGGGCGAGGGGCAGGGATTAGTCTGCCTAGCACAGTGTAGCTAAAAAAGTGTACAAAGAAATTATACTTAAATATTAAAATTTTTCTGACATAGGAAGTAAGACAAGGTAGCCAAAAGCACCATGTCTATTTGACATAATGGAGGACCTATCCAGTATAGTGACGCACATAAGTAAACAAACAAATAATTAAAAAATAAGTTTGGAAAGGGAGAAATCTCCCTTTTTATTTGTAGATGAATATGATTGTGAACAAAGGAAAATCCAAAATAATCATAGATAAATTATTGTAATTAATAAGTAATTTTAGGAATTGACTTAGCTTGGCCTCTCATAACAAAATATCATAGTTTGGGTGGCTTAAACAACAGAAATTTTATTTTCTCAAAGTTCTGAAATCTAGAAATCCAACATCAAAGTGCCACATGGTCTGTTTAGAGCTCTTTCTCTGGCTTATAGACAGCTGACTTCTCACTGTGTCCTCATATGGTGGGGCGAGAGAGAGACAAACTTTGTGATGGCTCTTCTTATGAGGGCACTAATCCTCCCCCCAACCCCATCATGAGAGCTTCACTGTCATGACCTCATCTGACTCTAATTAAGTCGCAAAGTCTTCATCTCCAAATACCATCGTATTAGAGGGTAGCACTTCAACATAAGAGTTTTGGGAGGACACAGACATTCAGTTCATAACATTCCATCCCTGATCCACTGATATTCATACCCTTCTCACATACAAAATACATTCAATTCTATCCCAACAGCTCTAAAAATCTTAACTGATTCCTGCATCAGCTGTAAAGTCTCATCTAAATATCTAAATCAGGTATGAATGAGACTTGAAGTATGATCCATCTTGCAGCAAAATTCCTTTTCAGCTGTGAATCTGTGAAATAAGACAAGCTATGCATTTCCAAAATACTGTGGTGGGAGAGGCATGATATAGACATTCCAATTCCAAAAGAGAGAAATCGGAAGGAAGAAAGAGGTGACAGGTCCCAAGCAAGTTCAAAACCTAGCAAGGCAAATTCCAATAAATCTCAAGACTTGAGAATAAGTCTGTTTGTTTGAACTCTGCCCTCTAGGTTCACTAGAGCAGCAGCATCACCCCTGAGATTCTAGGAGAGGTTTTGCCCTGTGCTGGGCAGATTACTGCCCCCAAGGCTCCATGCGGCTTCACCCCCATGGCTGTGCAGAATGGCCCTGCCCCTCAAGGCTTTGAGCAGAAGCCATCTGGCCTGTTAAAACCAAAGTGGTGGTCCTATTGATCTTAGAATCTCCTTTGGTGTAATTTTTCCTGCATCTTGAAGAATTGTGGGTGTTCACAGCTGAGAACTATCTTTGTGTTCTGTCAAATCCAGTCCAAGAGGTCTTACAGCCTTCCTTTATTTTATCCTATCTCCATCCCCTTCAGTTCAAACTGGCAGCATTTCTGCTCTTATAACGCCATAAACTTTTTACCGAATGATAGTGTAGCTCTTCAGAACATAGTTTCTGAGTATTTGTAATATGGATAGGCCGAGAATTTTCCAAATATCCAGGTTCTGATTTCTTTTTGCTTAACAATTTCTTCTTTAATTCATTTGTCTCTTCTTACATGTTATCATAAGCAGTCAGGAAGAACTATGTTGCTTCTCCAAATTTTGCTTAGACATATACTCAGCTAAAAATTTACTTTCATCGCTAGCAAATTCTACCTTCCACAGAACACTAGAACACTTTTCATCCAAATTCTTTGCCAGTTTATGACAAGGATTGTCTTTCCTCCTGTTGCTAATACCATGATTCTCATTCCAGTCTGATACCTTACCGTATTCACCCTTAATGTTCATATTTTTAGAATGCACTTTAAAACTCTTCCTGTCCCTACCCATTGTCCAGTTAAGAAACCTCTTCCACATTTTTAGGTATTTTTTAGAGCAGCCATCCATACTCAGCACCAAAATCTTTCTTATTCCATGTTACCATGACAAAATAGTGTAGCCTGGGTGGCTTAAACAACAGAAATTTATTTTCTTATAGTTCTGGAAGTCTAAGATCAGGGCAGATTCAGTTTCTGATAAGGGCTCTTTTCCTGTCTTGCAAACAGTTGCCTTCTCACTGTGTCCTCACATGACAGTGAGAGAAAGAAAGCAAGCTCTGTGGTATCTCTTTTTGTAATGCCACTAATCTCATGATGAAGTCCCACAAGTGGACCCTCATGACCTCATCTAACCCTGATTACCTCTGTAGGGGAGAAAGAAACTTTACCCTTGACTGTTCTAATAATTAAGTCTACATGAGACAGATTAGCATAAAAATATAATGAAATTTAATTACATATATAATAGGGAATCACAAATACATGAGAGAATCAGAGACTCCTACATATATGAGAGGTTCAGGGATTGGAAAGTTAAAATGAGGTATGCATGTCATTCTGTAAGCTAAACATGGGGTAAGGTGCCTTGGGGCTTAGAAGAACAAGATGTGCAGTAACTAGTAGTTATCTCTGTTGTATATATAAGCCATAAAATGTTATTTCTAGTAATAAGTCTTACTATGGGCAAGGCCCCCAATTTAAATTCTTCTAGATTGTTATAGAGCAGAAGGGCAGAAGTTTCTCTTGAGCCTGTAGGGTCTTGGTGGCCTTTAGCTCAAAATAATTTGTTTAACCACAGAGGTACATTCTTGTGGTGACTTGTTCTGAACCTGTTTATCTCCTGAAGACTCTATCTACAAATATCATACTTGGGGTTAGGGTTTCAACATATGAAATTTGGGGGGGGCGGTCACAAACATTCAGTTCAGTACATAACAGGACATTACTGGATACAAAGTCAATAAAATCAATTGTATTTCAACATAACAGCAACAGATATTTAAAAAGTTATTGTTATTAAAAAGGTATTGCATAGCAGAAAAATATAAAATAAATATAAATATATGTAATATTACAACAGGAAAAAATATTATTGATAGGAAATTACAGATGGCCTAAACAAAAGGAAGTAATACCATACTTTCTACCATAGGTGGGAAGATGCGGTGTCATTAAAATGTAGATTCTCCCCTAATTCATCTATAAATTTATATGCAATCCCAGCACATGTTTGTGTGCAAGTGTGTACATAAAATGATAAACTGATTATAAAATTTATATGGAAATGCAAAAGGGACAAGAATAGCCAATCTACTATTGAAAGAAAACATATCATGGTGGGAAGAATGGCTCAGGTGGTTATTATGATTTATCTTAGGTCATATTAATTAAAACACTGGGGCGTTGGCCTGAAAATAAGAATTGGACTAATGGAACAGAGTATTAAGGAAGGTGACTCATCTTTTCACTAAATGATGTTGTGTCAATTCCGTGGCCATATGGGAAAAAACCTTGCACAATATGCAGTTATAGGTCAATTATAGATCTGAATGTGAAAGGCAAAATAAGTAATCTTCTAGGACATCATATAGTGGAATATTTTTATAACCTCAAGGTAGAGGAAGATTTCTTATACAGCATATAAAGAGCCTACCAGATTAGTTGGTTGGTTTTTGCAGTTTGAATTCATTTTCGACTATTGGCTCTCAGAGAATATTAGTAAATGAGAATGTATAAACTTGAAGAATGGTCATTGACTTATGGGATACTAGTTTTAAGAGTTTATGTACTGTCCGACTTTAGTGTTGTTATTCAGTGTAAATACAATGTATATGCGTTTAATAAACATTGATATAGCTTTATCTAAAAGTATCTGGGATGGAAGTTCAGTTATCAAACTTTGATACCCAGTTTTCTAAAACTAGATGTAGTTTGCCAGATAGAATATTCTTTATAGGGTAACAGTGCACTTTAAAAGTATTCAATATGTATAATCTTACTTTATATGATTTTATTCTTAAACATTATGTGAATGACTTGAATATAATTCAGTTTAAATAAAATCATACCAAGCCATTTGCTATTTCAGAGGAACTTCACGCTAAAATTTTTTTTTTTTACAAAGGCAAAGATCCCTCTGGGACCCCAGTAATCATGCCCTGTACCCCATTCTTCCAGTTCGTTGTTTCACCGAATTAGATCAGTTGTTTGAGTTTATAAGGCTACTACAAGAGCTTTGTGCTGATATTTTAATACAACTCAAATTATTCAAGATCATCTAAAGAGAATTGCCAGAAGATTTGTGTTCTTGTGGATTATATCAAATGTCCATTACAATAAGACTATAATCTAGAGTGTAAATTGGGTATTGGTTTTAGTATATATTAAGGCTGCTTCTGATGTTTAAGTGTCTGGAATTTATCCAAATATAACTAAAAAGTGAACTTTGAACTCAGGATAGACTTTCTAGTAATTCTTATATGTATACAAGCATGCCAGTGTGCTGCACACATTCATGAGTATACACAGTAGAAAAGAAAAGTATTTTTGCTTCAATGTAAAACTGATTCCTTAAACTACTATTTAATGTAAGGAATATGATGGATTTTGGGGAGGATATTTTTAGTATTGTAATTACTGCTCATGTTTCTTTATCAGTCTCCCACAACAGATGTGAAAGCTGCATCAGAAAATAAGCAGGCTAGTGCTACCTTATTCAACTATTTTATTACATGTAATATGATAGAAGATATGGAACATTAGTGAATTTCAGGAAAATATGAATTATATAAATAATTAAAGTTGATTCAAGAAAATCTAAGCAGATTATTAACAGAAGATCTAGTAACAATAATATATATAGCCCCAAAAGGCTCTTTTTCTAGATGGTTTTATAAAGCCTTTAATGAATAGATGATTCATGTGCCATTTTACTTTAAGGGGGAGCACCAAAAATGGTGAGATGGTTCTTAATTGAATTGTGAAACTAGCAAAGGCCTGAGAACACAAAAAATAAAAAAAATTATAGGCTAAAAATGTCTCAAACTTAAATGAAAAACGTTATCAACAAACATATTTAACCATGAAATACTTGAAGTATTCCTGTTGTGGAAAAGATCCAAAATCAGACCAGCAAGAAACCAAGCAGCATTTGGAGAGTTGGAGAATTCAGTTTTATTATGCCACCAGACCCAGAGGAGCTAGTGCTCTGAAGATACGGGCCCGGAACTCAGTTACAACATTCCTTATATATATAGACCTTTTTGGCACGGCCTGATTAATTTGAACTTAGGCTGCTACAAAGCAGCAGGAGTTGCTATGGTTGCAGGTAGTAGTAGTCACATTGCTGTTAGGAGGGCGGGAGTTGCTATGGGCTACCGGCAGTTACAAAGTGCTGAAAGCAGGGGAGTTGCTAGAGGGTATAAACAGTTAACATTTGTTGCTTAGACAGAACTAGCAGAGGAAAGTCTAGTCAATTTCAAGTATAGCCAATGCAGCGAGCATATTTACAGAAGCAGAACAGAGAGCTGTTTAGCTTTTTAAATGAAAATTCCTGTTCATTCCTAATAAAAATAGTCATTCCTTTATTTCCTTTGACAATATGCTGCACATAAAGATAGATTTATTTTTTGCTTCATAGGTTAAAATTCTAAGCTAGCAATGTCTCATAGAAATATGTGGGTAGCATATGTAATTTAAAATCTTCTTGTAGTCACATTTTAAAAAAAGGAAAATCAATTTTAATAAAGCATATTATTTAATCTAGGATATCCAAAATATTGTTTAACATGGCAGTAGCCACATTTCAAATGTTCATTTGCCTCATGTGGTTGGTGGCTTCCGTCTTGGACAGCTCAGTGTTATACTACCTACTCTGTCTGTAGCTCTCTGTGGCTCCTAATGCTCTGACTTTGGTTTTCTCTAATTCCATCCAGTTTATCAAGGTGTTAAGACTGTTGAGATGAAAATGGGGAGAGGACCTCTAAGATTTTATGAGGTATACTTAGATACTTTTTCTGTAAGATTTCTTGAATTAGCAAAGATTTGTAGAAACCCTATTAAGTCACAGAAACAAAAGGTTTTTGGACAGCAGACAGTAAGAATGTCCAACTTGTGAAACCAGGTAAGCTAGCTACAGAGTAGGACAGCTGTCCCTGTGGGACAAATTGTTGAGTAATGGCAGTAAGTTTGTGCTATGCAATAACCCCTTTGTCTTCAGGTTGCTCTTTTTGACCGATGAGACTTGATCAAACCCCAGAGAATTCCAAAAATTCTATCCTAGCTATAATGTTGTCTTTATTAGTACTTTAGTGACCCAAGGGAACTTATAGAAAATGTTATATGAGTAATTTATTTTGAAAAGTGAAGGATGATTATGATCTAAATGTTTTGTTTTGTGTGTGGGGGGGGGAGTAGGGAGTAGGTATGGGTGTGTGTGTGTGTGTCTGTGAATGTTACTATCACCTGTATAGTGTTTTTAATGTAAAGAAGAGACTCCAGGTGAAAAGCAAATAAAATCGTTAGTAGGCTTCGTTACCATTGACTCTTTTAAAAATATTAAATTTCCTATGTTTATGAGTTGTTTTGAAAATGATGAGGGTTTGAGTCTTCTAGGCTAGCCTTTCTCAAAATAGTTTCAGAAGATGACCTATTTCAGAATCATCTGGCATTTATATTCAAAATTCAGGTTCCTATATTCCAAGCAGGATTTTTTTCAGTTAGAATCTCAATTGAAAACCCTGTAGATCTGTTTTGGAATAAATTTCCCATGTAATTCTTATGCTGTAAGTTGTAGAGAAGAGATGTACATCCTATAAAGGTAACTAGTTACTGTGGGGCGGGGGGGGGGGCAAGTATTCATATTAGGTTGGGTAGGGAGGAAGGAGTGGATTTTAGAGATACTGAGGAAATATAGCAGGGAAGACTGATGACAGGTCAGCTAGTGGACATTAAGAGGAAGAAATGTGTGCAAGATAATTTTCTCTCCATTGTGGATACGTTCTAATGCTCTAAACTTTTCCTTACTGTTGCATACTCTAATATATCTTATCTCTCAAGAGAATGATTGTTAAAGTTAAGTAGAACAGGTAGAAACACTGGTAAGTGTCAGTCCATGTGGCATTCAAACAAATGAAGTTTTTTGATTTTTCTTTTACTACGTCTAAAATTTAAGTTATTCTGTTATAATTTTCCACTGTTATCTCATATTATGTCTTTCAGAAACAGATTTAACTAGTTGTTCAGGGCATTTTACCCAAATTTTGAGTGATAGCCCTTCCATTAAAGTGATTCGTTTGGATGGGATAGAACATTATATATATCTGCACTACGTGTGGATGTGCCACATGGACAAATGATTACATTTATGGATGATATTATCTCCTCTGCTTATGGACACTTTTTTTTTTCCTCTAAAGATAGTCTTCACTTTCTTTGTCTTCACTTTGTCTGCAGTGCTAGTTTGGGCATACTTTCTAACCTTTTTACCTGAAACTTTTCTAATAGTTTCCAAATCTATGTTTTTACAAAGTCATATTAACATTTAAAATTGATGTTTAAAAAATTTATTAAGTAGTATGTTCAAAAGACACCCCTAATCCCTACTTACACTTCTGATCTCCCACCCTCCTCCAGGCCCAAGGATAAGAAAGTGAGGACCAGGGGTAGGATCACCTGTCTGTAGCACATGTTAGTGGATAATGTTTTAAAAGTTGAAAGTTCAGCGGTTTGTTTTCTTTAAGCCCAGTCAGAATGGCATTGTTGTCAAAATGGCTCTTTAAAAATGTCCCAGACAAAATAGCTTATTAATTAGATGGTCTAAGGTAAATGTCATCAGTGCTCTTATTGTTACTTATGGTCCTTTTCTTTATGCACCATACTCTCAAGGAAACAAAAGTAGTCATATTCTCTTTTATTTCATTTTTTTTTCATTCATTCCTTTTCTTTTTTGGCCTACAGTCTTTTAGATATTTTATTTCTCTATTTTTTTTCACCTTTATAGCAGGACTTGCAGTTATTAGAAATTCTGTTTATACACACATGCATATGTATGTGTATTTTTGTATATATGTGTACTTCCATTTGTGCCTAGGGCAATATCCTTTTGAGCATTTGTCAGCTTTCCACCTTAGTTGCAAGGAGCAAGAATTCTGTAAGTGAAATTGCTTTCTGTAACCTTTGATTCTACCTCATGGAGTTCCCTACAACTCTTACAAGCTGATATATTTTACTTTTAAAATTAATGTATATCTCTGGTAGTAAAGAACATGTAAAAATGAATAATGTTATTAAGATGTTTGCTTTAAAGAGCAATCTTTTCTGATAGGTAAGTCCATTAGATCATACAACTGTTTCCTAATACCTGTTCTGAATAGTAACTGGTCTCTATTTTTATACACCCATTGATTCTGTCCTTAAATAGCATGCTTACAAAATTATATTCACTTAAGTAGGATTTCACCCAAATGGATGATATGCATGTGACTTGATACTAGTTAATGTTGATAAATATTCACATTGAGCTATCATCACTATTGAGCTTTTGATTTGATTCTTCTTGTGGACATGGCGGCCAGGCTGTGCCATCATTCTCATTTTTTTCTTTTTCTCTGTGGAAAGAGGTAAATATTGTCTGATGTGTCTTCTTACTCTTGTAGTAAGGAACTGTTTGACTCAGAGAAAGTATGTGAGCAGAATTCAAGCCCTCCAGTCTAGAAATTCAAATGAGAGACATGTTCTTGAAGAAAAGTATTCGTTAAGGTTAGGGTGGAATCATGTCTCCCCTGCACTCTGCATTTCATTAGCAACTCTATGTCCAAAGGTACGTAGTAGTTGAAACTCCACATTAAGCACATTTTTTAACTTCAAATTTCATTTTGTTAATAAAAGTTGGAGAAAAATTTATGTACCTGTGTTACTGAGCAGTCGTGGATCCAATGAGCATATTTCTGTGGGAATGTTTTCTTTAATCCTGTATGTGCTTCTCCGTAGGAGTTTGAATTAGATAGAATACTTTTGAGAAAAACCTGTATGAAGAGATGATTCCTTGCAGGTATTTATTTATTTATTTATTTAACATTTGTTTGCCCCTGTATTGCTCTGACATATCAAAGACTTGGTCTTGTTGCAAGCTCAAATAATACTGAAGCATACCAGCCTAGTGGAAGTTGGGGACCATGAGTGAATGCTAAGGACATGAAAGCATAAACCATTCACTAAACAAGCCTGCATTCATTCCTTAGAGTGACTGTTCTGGCAGTCTTTCTAGCTTTTGCCAGTGTAGCTTGCTTATCAAAGCACTTTATCAGTGAGGAAGGGATGTGGGTTAACCACTTCACTTAGCTTTAGCTTCCCAGCTCACAGTCTGTCAGCAAACAGCTGCTTTTCAACATGTACGCCCTGTGCTGTGCAGCTGATGCAGGAATGGGGACAAAAACAGCATTGTGTCAGGAGGTGGGGGTGGAAAGAGGGTTGGTCTTCAATGAAAAGTGTCTGAGCCCAACTCGAGCTTTAATTTATAAGGGGTTCTTTGGTGAGCCAGGTTTTCCCCTCTCTTTATTTCAAGGTTCAAGGTTAACTTTAAAAGTATGGTTTACCAGGGCAGGTAACCTATAGATATATTTTGGCAAGGAGAGGTCAAAGCGTTTATTTTTCTAAATCATTGTTGTACTGCTTATAGTAGCTTTTTTTCTGCCACTCTCCCTACCCCTGCTTTCTGTCTTTCCTCTGTTTTCCTGTCTTGATTTACTTGTTATCTTTTTGTCTTCATTTCAGGCTACATTATTTAGAAATAATGTGCAAGTTAGCAACTTTTAGACCTTAGTGGTAAGGGAAGACTAGCTCTAGTGTTTGTAAACACTAGACAGCAGGAGAACCAAATCCCAAGACAATCAGGTTCTCTTCAGGAAATCTGGACACTTTGTCACATCACAGCTTAATTTGTAGAGATTTCTTTAAAATGTAGTTGAACAATGATGCTGTCATAGATATTTGGTTTTCTTGTTCTAGGTACAAAGTAGGATTCAACCTCCTGGCTTATTTGTTTTCTGACTTTCCCAAGTTTCCTTTGCTGCCCCGCCCATTATTATGGAAACCTGTGTCAGGATGCAGCCTCTTTGTCCATGGGGGTGTAGGATGAGCAAAACCTGACTTGTAAATGATGAGCATATTTCAGTGGGAATGTTTTACTTGAAGGCTTTTGTTGCTTTAGCATAACTTAGCTTTTTGACGAATTTTACAGAGTAGGAAGTTAATATGGTTTACCTACTCTTTGGACCATTTATAAATCTCCATTCAGATTTTCATCTCTTTCCTACCTTCTTTTCTTTTTACAAATAACAGCTCTCAGAAAGTATGTACTGAAAGTAATTGGGAGTGGCAAGATCAATTAATGTGAGAGCTCCAAGCTTACTAATTATTGGTAACTAGACAGTTTGAACTGTAAGTAGAGCTACCTTTTATTAGAGAAATGTTAATAATCATGTTGCTACCAAGGATTTTTTTGTTTTGTTTTGTTTTAATCTCAAGCGTGCATGTTTTTACCTCAATATATTTCTGTCTCCAGAAAATGATTCCAGATAGACGAGAAGTAGAAATTGAGGCATCTAGGAAGTATTTATTTCAAACCTTACTTCTAAAAGTATATTTTATGGCCCAAGATGCCCCAAAGTGATTTGTGGCTATATTAATTTGGGGGAGCACTGCTTACCTTGCTAGTTTCACAGGATATATTAGCATATCAAAGGCTCTGAAATCTTTCTGTATAGCAGGGTTTTTTTTTACATTTTTTAAGGTTTATTTTTCCTATAGAATACTCTTCATGAGGTTAACTGCTTGCCCTCAGTATATCCTATATTTACTTCCTGACATTTATAGGAAAAGAATTATCATTAATCAGCATATATGGTTTTGTTGTTTTAAACTCTCTTGGCATTTTGCCTGGAGTCCTGCTTATTTGGAATAGACAAATATAATGGATAATGCCAGGAATACCTCCATTACTAGTATACAGTATAGAACCTAGAACAGAAGTACTAAGGGATTCATGAGACAGACCTTCCCATGTTGGATGGACATTGCTTGGATTTCTAGGTAGTGGTAGCTAACCAACCTGATGTTCAGCAAAAAGACACTGAAAAGCAATGATTTTGTTCTCAGTTAGTAAATATATTAAAGAATCAATAAGCTATTTGTTCCTGGGATGTCCATTTAAAAAGTCAACTTCATAATCTGTTATACTGATATGCTTAGATTTTTATCTAGCCAAAACCTAATTTATCCACACCTTGTTATCTTAAATACTTTACTCCGAAGGGTCATAAATCCTCCTTGAAAGTGCGTTATTTCACCATTTAATTAAGTCTCCCTAATTTCCTTCATTGACTTTAAAAGGGAGTTAAGTGTTGAGTTGATTTTCATTAGGGACACAAATACTTATATTAAATTAAAGTTGGGTGAAAGCAGAACACTGTCTTTTAACTCTTAATAGCACAATAAATTGAAGGCTGAGACACTCCATTAGGCCAGACTGTCCTAAGACATGAGATAACTCATAATGAGGGTTTTTTTTAATACTTTTTGCTCTATGCTATGGTGTTTTTTATTTCCTAAAGAACTTGATAATAGGGAATACTATTAATAAAATTGGCAAATTTTAGTTTTTATTTAGTTCCAAGTTCTGTGGTAATAAAATAGTGAATAAAATAGAAAATGTTAAGTACCATTTTAGGCACACATGTGGGAGGTAAGAATAGTGGGTGATTCTTTAGGAAATAAAGGGAGACATATTTTTTAAGGAGGTGACTCATTTGTTAAGTTGGCCTTGGAGAATGGGTAAGCTTTGAACTTTGAAAGATGAGGTAAAGGGCATCCATGCAGATCAAACAAAGCACTCAAAAGCATCAAGGAAAGAAAGCTTGTGCATAAGGAGAGAACAGTTGATTTGACGTCTTTGCTGTTTCACATTGAGGCCTACCCTGCCCAGTGAATAACCTGTATGAGGCTAGCCGAGAGTAGACAGTGTTTTATATATGAATTTTGGAAACATGTGGTACCATAAACATAAAGAATTTTATTCAGCTGCCAGTAATAGAATCCTGAAAAACAGCTTAAGGAAATTGATTTTTCTCATGTAGTAGGAAACTTAAAGAAGGAGACTAGAGATAGTATAGCCATTCCACAATGTTGTCAGGGGTGGTAGCTTCTTCCGTTTTCCTCTCAACTATCCTTAGCGTGGACTTTCTTCCTCATGGTCTCATAGTGGTTGCTTCACTTTGAGCATTATGCTCACGTTTCAGGCAGGAAGAAGAATTGTTTGGATTCTCATATCTGCCTCTGCATTTTTGTGTGTATCGATACTATATGTCATGTAGCCCCTGGAAAACTTCACTGTATACATATGAGAATAAAAGAATGAAAGAGAAAAATAACATCTTAGTATTTTATGATAAAACATTTGACTTTGCAGCCTCTTTGAAGTGTCTTGGGCACCCTCAGGGGTTCCCAGACAACACTTTGAGAACTGTTGCTGTAGCTGAGTGGTTGACAAACTATGGCCTATGGACCAAATGCAGCCCTGAGATAAGAATGGTTAGTATATTTTTAAGAAGAGCTTTAATTGAAATATAATTCACATTCCATGCAATTCACCCATTTAAAGTATAAAATTCTTTGGTTTTTAGTATATTCACAGAGTTTTGCAACCATTATCTCAATCAATTTTAGAACATTTTCATCAGCCTCTAAAGAATCCCCATACCTGTTAACTGTTATTCTTCATTTCTTTTCTAACCCCTCAAACCCCTGGCTACTGCTAATGTACTTTCTGTCTCTATCAATTTGCCTTTTCTGGACATTGTGAATAAATGGATCATAAAAAATGATAATTTTTGAGGGGAATAAATATTGCTCTAGTTTATCAATTTAAGAGCAGTATAACATGATACTTTGGGGACTTCTCACTTTGTGCTTTACTGTTAACCACATGATTGGGTTTATGGCTTCTTTCAGCAATTATTATAAATTAATGAATCATTAATGTGATAATTATACAATTATTCCATTGGTAGTATGGCTTGGCCTAAATTACAAATGAAAAAAAATTGAAATAAACCAGGAATGGAAATGATTTGAATTGCAAAGCCCTCAGTCTTCCTTTTCTTGCATGATTATTTATTCAACTAACTACAAGATTTAATATAGTCTTTCCTTTGAATAAATACCACTAACTTAGTTTAACCACATGTTACATAGGTTTTATTTATTTTACTTTCATTTTTATGATTTTTAATTTAGAATTTTTGGAAATGAAATTTGAAAAAGCCAAAATTTGTGTTACAATTTTTCTCTGCATTCTCTTCTTCTAGGAGTCAGTAAGTTATATAGCAAATCAGTAAGAAGAACTGTTTTGTGTCTGTCAAGATGGATTATATTCCAAATGCTGACACTGTTTTTACTGTGACCTTGTGGAACACACTTCCACTCGCAGTATGTTAGCCATTTTACAAAGATGAGTGGAGATCTTACTACTAATTATATTATTGGTTAAATCAGACTTTTTGTGGACTAGGTACTGCTTTCTTGTTTGCCTATATATATATTTACTTTTGTAAGCTCCTTAAGGACAGGAACCTTTTTCTATTTTGTTCTCTGATGTATGCAGAGCACCTAAAATAATAACTGTTACTTAATAAATATTTAATGAGTGAATGGATTCCAGAATTTTAGAAAAGGATTTAAGGAAACTTAAAGAGTGTGATCATACATACAATATGCCAAGAGAAAATAAATTTAGGGTTGGAGCAAATGAGACAATTGGAAAATATAGGTAGCAAAGTAAGAGAGTACCAAGAATGAGATTAGAATATAGATAACATATGTGAAACTCTATAGACTTCGCAGAGAAAGGTTATAGATTTTGCTCTAAGATGTCCCGTTTTACAGGATTCTATATCAGAAAGATAAAAGGCAAATTAGATTTACTGTCTCTTAAGGCACCCTTGACCTGGGCCACTCTCCTTTCAAATGCTTGACGTTTATTACAAAGAGACTGGGGAATGGATGTATGTCTCCTGTACAAATCTATAACTACCACGAGAAAAGCAGTACACAGTATATATATATATATATCTTACAGATGATCAACTAGAGGAAATTCATATCTTACAGATGAAGAAGCAGAGCAAATTCATAGATGAAAGACAACTGAATGTTATCTTTTGCTAAGATTTTATTCCATCCTTTAATATTGAATGATCCATACTTCTGCACTTGTTCTATGTGGATCTTTGCATGCACACATTTTCAAAAATAAGTTCTGATTTAAAAATTATATATTTTCAATATAATTGAAGCATTTAAAAGAAATTAGGTAAAGATATAAAAATACCTATTTTTTTTATTGGAAAGCATTTTATTAAAATGTTAATTGTATTTTTAAAGTCTTAAAACTATAGAGGCCAGAAAGCGATGACTACGGGCTGAATATTTTCTAAGTATATGACTAGTTTTTTAGCATTTAAAAATTGGAAGATACCATGCAAAGCATTTAGGTTTTAAGATGACCTACCAATCTTTCTCATGCTCACTTTGCTTCTCAGTCACCTGGCCTCCCTACCAGTCCAGTTTAACACATCAGGAATGCTTTAACCCCTGTTTCACAACTCGGCTTTATTCTTACCCTAGTTATCCTTGTAACTTTCTTCTACATCTTCTTCAAGGTTCTCAAATGTCATGTTCTCAGTGAGACCATCCCTGGTCACCCTCTCCAAAACTCTGCACCCCACTGCCTTACACATATACACACATCATCTTCTTTCACTTCATCTTCTTTCCTGAGCACTTGTCTCTAGCTTATATATTTTACTTGTTTATCATGTTAGGTGCTTCTCTACTATTGTCAAATTAACTCTGAGGGTATGCTTCTGTATCTGTCTGGCTCACTGCTCTATCTTCAGTGCCTAGAATACCTGGAACATAGACATGGTTGGCATATTTGTTGAATGAATGCATTTCCAGCTTCTTTTGAGAATCTGATCAACACTGACCCTGGTCATATTCCTGTGTGGGGATCGTCATTTGAGGTAAAGTAGCAGAAAGGGAAAAGAGCTCTAGTTCATTGCTTCTCAAGAAGCTCCTTAGAAATCCAGATCTTGGGCACCATCTTGGAACTGCTGCATCAGGATGTGCACTTAAAGTGATTCTTTTATGTGCTTGAAAGTTTGAGGAGTACTACATGAGCTTACCACAGCCCACACCTAGCCTGCATCGCTT
Organism: Eidolon dupreanum; assembly: GCA_028627145.1. Lineage (NCBI taxonomy): Eukaryota > Metazoa > Chordata > Mammalia > Chiroptera > Pteropodidae > Eidolon > Eidolon dupreanum. The sequence goes on from CM053502.1 coordinate 79,509,133, forward strand.
ATTTACATTATATGCTTGCCCTTGTAGGCTTTTGAATTTGCGACCCCTGTATAGAAGGTAATATCATTTTTTATGTATGAGAGAGTTGACACAGTAAATTCATTTTGTTTATAATAAAAGAATTGGATAAAAGCCTTGTTATTGTATTGGTATTGAGTCACAGGGCTAATTCTCTTGTTCTGGGCCTTCACATTTTAGTGAAACGTGGGCTGTATATAACCGTTTTCAAGTAATATGTTTGGACCTGAAGTATATCCACATTTTAGTGAAACACTTTACAACAGTTTTACTATGTTTGTCTAATGCACACTGCCTCATTTGGCACCAATACGTATTTTGTCAAATGTGCTACTTTTACAAAATATCTATTACTTTCTCCATCAGAAAGTAATAGTTCCAAGGGAACTGTTACAGTGAGTCTTATAAATTCTTCTCTGCACACATGTCATTGATCCCTGGAGAGTATTAGGGCCTTTGAGACTTATTGTGGTCAAGTCTGTTGTACAAACTCTGCTTGCTTCATATCCTTGGGGAAATTTTAGATAAGAAAGCATTTTATATGCATTTTATATATGGAGCAAAGTCCATGTAAAAGAGAGATTGGGGCACCATTTGAAGTTGTGTGTCCTCTCTTAACCTCTCTCTACAAGTTCTCAGATATTGAAATGAGAACAGCTAAGGGTCAAGATGGCAGAGTAGGTAAACACTGTGTTCTCCTCCTCCCATGACCATATCAAAATTACAACTAAATTACAGAACAGCCAGCACTGAGTACTGCCTGAAGACAAACTGAACATAATCCCCATAACTTAGAATTTAAAAAAGAAGCCACACTGAGACTGGTCTGTCCATTTTTCCACCTGTCTATTCTCATCAACCCATCTTTTTTGTAATTCAAAGTAGGTTACTAACATATATTTTGCCATACATATCATGCATTTATGAGTTTCAAAATCTTTTAGGTCAAACTTATATACAGTGACCCAAACCCTATGGAAATATGGAATATCACCTTATGCTCTTTTTCAGTCAGTCCCTCCTCCATCTCCCCAGAGACAGCATCTATTCTGATTTTCTTTCACCATAGATTTACCTGTTCCAGAACTTCACATAAATGGAGTCAAATAATATTTATTCTTTTGTGTCTGGCTTCCTTTACTTGTACTATTTTGGGGATTTGTTTATATGGTCGCATGTATCAATAGTGATCCCTGTTTGCTGCTCAGTAGTAGTAGTCCATTGTACAAAATACCAGGTTCTTTTTTAGTCATTCACCTGTTGGACACCTGAACTATTTTTAGTTTTCTGCTATTACAAATAAACCTTCCATAAATGTTTTCATATTAAAAATACAGCAAAATATCATTTAGGTGCTTTATAAGCGTCAAATTAAACTGCCTTAGTCATCTTTTTCTCAGCTTTCCCACTTCACAAATTTGATACAGGTATTCCCGCATACCATCCTCACAAATACTTTAAGTATTTGGGAATATATTTATTCTTGTTCACTCTCTACTTTGAAATCATATTTTAAAAAAGTCCAGACTACAAAAACAGACTCTCGTGGAGGAGATGGACAGTAGCCAACAGTAATAAGGAGGTCTTGCCTGGTGTACAGAAAGTGCAATTGGAATGACTTAGAGTGTGTCATGGTCCCTTTGTGAGCATCCCATTTCCTTCCTCCTTTAACCTGTCCACCTGCCTAGACTGTCCTTATGGTACTTGTTATCTCATGCAGGAGAAACATAGCTAAATAGTTAGATAAAATACATACAATCTGTTATATAATAGAGATTTGACCAGGACCAGATTAAAGTCCTGAAGGGACCTCTGAAGCATGGAAAATAGTATTTTATGCTGCCTCCTCTATACCCCAATATGTAATTTAAAGTGACACAAAAATTAAAATCATGCTGAAATTAAAGTAGCTTATTTAAAATATTTCTTTGAAATAGTTTGATGTCAAAATTCTTGATGGGGTAACATGTGGAACCTCAGGCATCTACTTATTCAGTCTGTTATGTGATCTTGACACAAGTCTTGTAAGAATGAGCAAGTCGTGTTTTCCAGTTTTATAAAATTCACCACTTACATTGTATAGAGAGATTGGGCTGAATTGAAGGTGCAATTTGTAATCTAGTCTCTCTTCATCATCAGGACAGTTCTTGGAAATCAATTTTTTGGCAACTTGTAATGAGTTTTTGCTAGGTAGGTAATTTATCTGCTTTTGCATGATTATTAGTTGAGGTGCTAAGAAACAGCAAAAGCCCCAAGGATTATCAGTAGATGGTGAGAAGGAATATGAGGGTATCAGGGACAGGGCAAGATGACAAATTGGACAGTCATCAGCTGAGTAATTAAGGATTGTAATTAATTTTATTGTCGTTGAAAAATATCTGATTAGGGTAGAGCATGGGGAGAAAGGCAGAGAGGTGGAAGAAATCTAAAGGTGATAGCCAAAATTAAATTTAAATTAGTATTTGTTAGAATATTGATTGGAGTTATTTTGTGTCTTAAAGGAGATCAAACTTTAACAAAATGCTTTACATGTATTAAACATTACAATAAAATATTTTTTAAAATCGTATGGTAAAGATCTCAAGAAATCTCTGCCTTATTATTTCCTTTGGTTTAAAAAAAATCTCACAGCAAAGCCATCTTATCTTGCATAATTATCCTCATAAACCTCTAAAGTATGCTTCTCTTCCAAAAGATTATTGGCGTTGATCCTGGCATACAGTCATCACATCAGTAATTACAGCTCTTAACTGGAATATAGTAATCAGTATTTACTAGCCTCTATTATGAATATATAAATCATTTAATAAAATGGTAAGTGGACTTATTACTTGTCATTTTGTTTATGTTAGGCATTCTCTGCAGGTATTCCACATGAAAGTTAAAGCAGTCTGAGGCTCTTTTTGTAGATTTTGCTTATCATTAATAGAAAGCAGCATGTGTGCATCCTGCAAACCCATTTCCTTATTTAAAGTGGGCATCCTTCCTTTCTGAGATGTGCTTCCTCTTTTATTACAGGACTAAAGACCAAGCCTTTGTAAACCCTTAAAGGCACATCCCTTCCAAATGACCTTTTGTCCTGGGCTACTAAGATGTATTGTTTAGTCCACTCAGAATTACATGGGGTGTCCTAGGAATTTTTGTTTTGGTTAATTAAATTTGGAAATGTGTCATTTTTTTTCCTATTTAAAGCATAAATGAAAGTCCAGTCAAATTGATTTTGGAGTTCTGGTAGAAGAGATAATTGCAGAGGGTAAATGATTTAGAATTTAAAAGTATGTGTACCTTTTCTCCACTAAGAACTTGAAACATAAAATTTTAACTTCAATTAAGTTACTCTCTTGTCTGTGCTGCTTTCCACTTCTCAGGGTGTTTTATATCCGATATCCATGTCACATGCTGAACAAATTATACTAAAATGAATGAGACTCTGCTTGAATGAAAGTATTCTTTTTATATTTAAAAATATTTAAGGGAAGCTAAAATAGAGACCTATAGCAGAACTTGTTAAAATATGTAAGATATTGTTTTACCAGTCAGACCTCTTTAACTATGCCTTTTTAATACCTATCTTTAAGAATTTTTTTTTTTGCCAGTAATTCTATGTTTTTCTTAAATATTCAAAGTTTTTGAAAACCTTTGCATTTAGAAGTATAGAGACTAGAATTTTTTTGAGTCCAAAAGTGTAGAAGAAGAGGACACTGCAGTGGTAATAAGTTCATTTAGTTGTTGTTATCACTACAGAAAGCCAATTTAATTATGCAGATAATTTCCTGAAGTTTTCACTTTTCACTTATAAATCCATTTTTAATAAAAAGTACTTTTCATAAACTTTATGAAAATAACTTTATGACTTAAGTCTGTATTATGACATGCCATTTACCTTATTTTCCAATAATTATCATATACTCTGCTATCCTCTGATTTCCTTACATTTGTTTCTGGAAGAATCCTCTTTTATTTGCCATTCTGACATCAGTAAATACTGTTTTTGGTTTGTGCTGATATGCGAAATATACTCATTATGTTGATCATTCTTTTTCTTATTCCAGTGCCTAACAGAATAACCCCCTCTATGTCTGCACATCTTATCTATCCAAATAGAATCATCTTTTTCAATCTCCACCTTAAGAAAAATCACCTAAGCTCCCTTTTGAGAATACTAGAAATCAAAGGAGAAGAAAAAAAGAAAAAAACCCTGCACTTCAGAGCTTTCTACCTGTTAATCTCCCCATATAGTCTGCCTTTTGTTCCTCCCTTCACCCTCACTTGTTCTCTCCACACAGCAGAGCTGACCTAGATAAATTCCTTGCTCAACATTTGCCCAGTCTTGCCTCAGCCTTTCCCAATGCCCTGCGTTTTCCTCATGATCACTTTCTTCTCTTCATTAAGCCAGAACACCTCAACTTCAGAAGGACCTACAAGGATCATCTCATGAAGCCATTTTAGAACAAATTCTCTTGATTTATACTATATTCTCTGGTTTCAGCTCCTAGTTATCATAATATTTTTGCTTACATTTTTGTTAATATGTATTCCATAGTTTCTAGGGTTTTTGTTAATTTTTGGTCTGTTTTTCTTTGACTTTATTACTGTCATTTCTTATATGGTCCATATTCTTCATTGGAAAAATTTATTGACTAATTTGCAAGTTCTTGATTTCATCCACATTCAATAAATTAATGAAGATGTAAACATCCATTTTTTAAGTAACTAAATTAGACTTGATTAATATGTACTAACATCCCACTTAATCTGGTGGTCAGGTAGTTGATTGCATCATCCATGAACACTGGATCTATTAAGTTTACTTGCAGTGTATTCATAGGCATCATCAAAACCAGCTCTTATGAAGAATTCCTATGAAATACTAAGTGGTTATGAGCAGTTTAGGAAATATTAATGCTAAAATAAGACATTTTTCTGAAACATGTACAAATCATACAAAGAACAAAACTGACTTCCACAGTAAGTTTCTACCAATGATGTAGAAAATAAAAATGACTACTCCAGATGCTGGTGGTTTTGAATAGCATATTCTCATTTACCAAGAAAAAATGGTCTATATATTAATATTTAACCTTTTTATGTTTCATGTATAAATTGCAAAGGTCTTTTTGCATGACTTTGTGTTTGAAAAAGTCCTTATTATGCTCTTCATAAACTCATGATGCATACTGAAGATGTTTGGATAGGGCTAGAAAAGTGATGCCAGCAATCAGCATAGAAGCTAATGGAACCTAGTGAATGCGGAGTGAAGGTGCGTGCTTGGGAACCAAGGCCTTCTGAGTTTGAATTGAGAGAAATTGGGAGGTTTTTTGCACTCTGAGATAGAGAGCCACTTAGCCAGAAGAAAGCCCAAGTGGTCTGTGGCCCAAGACCCGATCCTCGTTTTTGAGCACTGTTTTGTTTTGGGCAGCTAAGCGGTGCTAACTGAACTTAAATTGATTGTTCTGAGGATTAAACCTTTTACATTAAAAAAGAAAAAGTAAAATTTGAGCAAAACATACAAAGCAATTTTAAAATTAATTTTAAAAGTTATTTTATGTCAAAAATTCTAAGGACCACATAGTTTAAAACCTTTTTTTTAAAGATAACATTTTAGAATAAGGGAGACTTGATAATTTAACATGTGACTAGTAAAATCTTCTTTACAGAGATGGTTATTCATTCAAGCAAGCATTATTTTTAGTGTAGCTTTGTTAGGATTAAAAATGAACTTGCTCATCTTTTTGTTTTTCACTTTCCTAATACTAAGTTCACTTTGAAATGTATTTTCACACTGCCAGAAAACATCTTGATCTGGCAACTGGCTACATGGAATGCATCTTTATTCATTTTGAATGATCATTCATACATTTATTCATTTATAGATCCAAAGTTTAAGGTACAAGGTAGAAAGTACTTTCTTTTAAGCCAGCATAGTCATTATTCATGCAATATGTAGTTGAATTTACTTGGCTTGTATAAAGTTAAATAAACACTTGACATTTTTTGCAAATACAAAAAGAAATCCTCGTGTGTGTGTGTGTGTGTGTGTGTGTGTGTGTGTGTGTGTGTGTCTGCATTTGTATGCGCACATACACATGCTTTAAGAGTTCTAAATATTTATTTTCAGTAGGCTCTAAGCTCCTTAAATGGCCATTTTATCCTGGCCATTTAATAGGCACTCATTAAATCTCTCTCTCTCTCACACACACACACACCCATCAGATTTACAGAGCTGATAGTTTTTGAATTCTTCCAATATCTTTTTTTTTAAGACCTTAGTTTGTAGGTTTAGCAACATGTGACTACAAATGGAAACAGATTTCTTTTCAAAATTAAAACAATCAATTTTAATATCTTCTACTTTTTTTGGGTACTTTTTCTGTTTCTTCTTCAATTGAATTGTTAAGCTCATTTGTCTTTTTTTCCTAAATAATTGTATGGAAGATTACAATCTCAGAAAGTATTAAAATCTCTCACTATTGTGGATTTATCTGTTTTTCCTTGTTTATGATGTTCATGTCTTTTTGATGATTCTGAGTGAAAGCAAAAAGATTAATATTACTGAAACACCTTTCCTTTTTTAAGTAGCTGTTTGGGATTTCTTTTTCTGTTCCTTATATTTTCAACTGTTCATTGTCTTTTTGCTTGCAGCATGTAATTATAAAAAATAATTCGGCATTTCCTTTTTGTAACTTCAGTTTTATTGTTTATCACTTTTATTGAGAATTTAATGTTTACTTTTTTTGCTTCTTTTTTCTTCTTTTGCTTCTTTTTTTGCTTTTTTCGATTCTTGGCCTAGGTTAGTTTCAATTTTTTATTTCTTTTTCTTCAGTTGCTGGTTTAGAAGTTATACTTTTGTATTTTATATTGTATTCTTTTTGCTGTTATGCTCAGTTTTAAGGCACATACTTTATAAAGTCTTAACCTAATTAATAGTTTTCACTGCCTATTCAGAACATTTTAAGTGTAATCTGCTGCCTCCCATGCTCTTTCTTCTTGTTAAAGTAGGTCCTTTAGTGTTAGTTTCAGTGAAGTTGTGTGTTATAAACTCCCTACCTTTGCCTGAAAATGTCTTAATTTTGCCTACACTCTTGAATGGTGGTATTGCTAGTTTTTGAATAGTTTTGTCTATTTTTCATCTTATACATTCATACCTTTAATTATTATTTTACTATTTTGGAATTTCTGTTTAGTGCTTTCTTTATAATCTACCTTTTTTTTTTATTGGTGGCTTTACTTCCTTATTTTACCTCTTTGAATATTTCAAATATGCTTATCTTAGAAAGTCTTTTATCTTCTGATTTTTCACCTTTGGAGTGAAAATTTTTCTGTGTTTTGTAGCTCTGCTTTCTGTGGAATGTTTCTGTAACCTATGCTATAGGAGGGTCTCTGAAGAGGGGTTTCACCTTTACTGCTGCCAGTGCTCTACAGGTTTCACCATTTGCCACTAAGTTTTTATGTTTTGAATTTTGAAAATTAGAGCACAGAACAGTCTGTTTATCCAACAAATAGTTATCATGAGGAAGAGACAAACGTTCTGTCCTTTTGTAGTTTGTATCCATCCTAATTAGTTCATATACATATAAAAATGACAAGAGAAGCTTTATTCTGAAGTCTAAATAAAAATGAATTTAACTTGATAGCCTAAGTACATATTTCAGTAGCTGCCACTATTTTAAATGTTAGTATAATTTACATGTGACTTTACGTATAGTTTTCAATATAATTTAAAATGAAATTTAACTCAGCTGTTAGGAAAATGCCTGAAACACCTCTGGGAACACAGTTTGACAATCACTCACCTAGATTCTAGGACCTAGTTAATATTACCTGGCATGATTTCTAAGTAGTCTCAGAATCTGTGTATTTAAGGAAATAAATTATAGAAGTCAATTATAAAAAATTTTTAAAGAAACCTCTTAATTATATGTTAAGAACACATAGTTCTTAAAAGACAAATGCCTGAATAGGGTTATCATTTCTCAGAAGGAAAGCTGGTTAGAATTTTGGGGATTCTCTTAGTGTATTCTAAAGCTTCAGAATTGTTTATGATGCTTTCTAATTGATTGACAAATTATTTACATAAAGTAAAATCTTATCTTGTTTTGGAATGTTTTTCTCACAGATAGTCAAATATACAGTAAAATTAAAAAATACATGTCTCAGCCTAAAATATTTCTGTGCGCCAGCACCTATAGTAGATACATAATAACAAATATTGTGTAGCTAAGAAGCTTAGTTTTATACTGTGTTAAATGTGGTTGTGGATTTCATTTTGAAAAACAATCAAAGCTCTGTATTATTTTAAATAATGTATGTCATCACTATACTTCTTTTTATATTGTGAATCTCAAAAAATACAGAATACCAGAAAAATACCACAAAAATTATCACTTTTTTTCTGTTAGGGATCAAGAGCTATGTTTTCTATGCAGGTGTCATATATTTACCTATTTACATTTAGTATCTTGAAGGTTTGCCCTTCATACTCTGGCTGATGTATTTGCTTTCTAATTTTTTCAGCCGCCGCGCTTCCCCTGACGAAATTTTTAAAGAAATTTTGCCCCACTTTGGTTTCTTTAGACCTTTCTGTTCTCTATGTTTTTGGCTTTGCATCTTCCTGGTTTGGGTATAGTATACATGTGTTGTTTGTGTCATCTTTCCATATTCTGTTGCCAAGCTAGGTTTAGGGAGCCTGTTAGGCCATAAAATAGATATGAAACTCACGTTTCAGTGAAAAGTATTCCCTCATCCTGAAGTTCAGCTTTTCTCATCCTTTGGCTTAATAGGATTACACAAAGGCCATTTGATGTTGGGCTTGCTATGTTAGCAATTTAATGATGTTAAGAAAGAGGCAGTGGCCAAGTCTTAATGAGACTGTCATTTCACAATCTCTAAATCAAGATGGTACAGCTGAGGAAGTCTGGCTTCTTGCCACCCTACCAGCTGGGTGTTATATACATTGTTATTGTCACCTGACAGTGTGACTAGAACTCCAGAGTGCAAGCTGTGTGGTGTGATGCAGTGGGGAGCTATTTCTTGAATGAGCGGGAATGGGAACTTAATAGATATATAACTATGTTCTACCCTTCCAAGATGCTAATACTTTCATTGCCTTATATCTGGGACTAGAGTTTTAGGAATTCAAGTTAAGATAATACCTAGAGTCTTTCTTACACATTATATTAATTTTTGGCTCTTTTCCTCTTTATAGCTTTAATTCTGTATTTACGTTTCTAGAGACTGAATCCTTGAGTGTTTGGACTCAGACTTTACAAAGTCACTTTACGTCTGTTGGTTGTTAGGAAAAAGGCACCTTGGTCTCTTAGTCTGTTAATTTAATATTTTAATGGTTTTAAGGTTACTACAACCTAACATCTTAGCTGTTGATCACTACTGTTATTATTTTAAATAGTAGGTAGTTAACTTTTTTTTTCTTTTTTGTTGTATTCCTAAATTTTAAGTTAATAGATAAAGAGGGTATTTGGATCCTTGAAGTGGCTGATTATAAATAGACCGGAAAATAGCAACAAGCTGGGCTGCTGGTTCACTAATGGTCCCTTTCAAATACTTAAAAGCAAATGATTCATCAAATAGAATCACTAAAAGCAGAAACCTGCCAATTTGTAGAATTTGACTCCTCTTAATCAGAATAAGGCAACAGGATGTTGAGTTCCTGCTCTGCACCTGATTAAAGCCAAATGCACAGGGAACAGCTGGCAAAGGAGGAAGCACAAGACCATCTCAGCTGGGGGTAGAAGAGCTAAAGAAATTTAGAGGAAAAATGATTTTTTAGAACCTTTCACATTTGTTTTATTTTTCCAGATATGCTTAGTAGATAAACACATATTCAGTCTTAGCCTTTACAGTTTTTAAAGTAACATTCCATCTGTGATTTAGGAAAACAAATATATCTATGTATGTCTTAAGCAAAATTTCTTCCTATGTGAGTAGATGTGTTATTTTCAGATAATTCTGTTATCATCCTAATTTGGCAAATTTTCTCTTTAAGCATTTATTGTAGCTATTAAAAGAGTCATTCTTTAAATATTAATGATTTTTCCCATAAGGGGCTCTCTGATGATTTTAATTTTTAAATAGTATATACATCTGAATTCATTGTGGTATTTTCTTATGATTATGAAATCACTGTAAAATGTATTACCTATATTTATTTTAATATTTTGACAAAGTTAAGCTAAAACTCTGCTTCCCAAAAAATAATTAAAAAAAAAATGAGAAGCATTCTGTCTACTCTAATTTAAATAGTAGAACCATGAAAGTATTTAAAAATAAGACTTTTCATATTGTTTTAGTTTCTAAATCTTGATGTTTAGTATTCTGTATTTTATCTCTGATAACTGGTATATAAATGTGTACTTATATACATATATAGTATTTTCCCCTAAATTATAACCTTTAGGCATATATATATAGAGAGAGAATGTTGACATATATAAATAATGCCTATAAAACCTCACAAATCATTTTTATTTATAGTTATATCATTCCCAAAGGAAATTTCTAAAAATATAATTTTCTTGAGATAAATATCATGAATATGATAGCATCAGTCAGATAAACAAACTCAGCAATTTTGTAGACTTTTGCCAGTTTAAGATAGATGAAACTTGTAATTTAAAATATCAAGAACCAGATAAAGACTTCACAAGAAAAACATATCAATATCTCTTTTGAATAGATGCAAAAATCCTGGACAAGGTACTCATAGACTAAATCCAGCATATATGATTATACCATGACCAAATGAGACTTAGCACAGGAATGCAAAGTTGGTTTAACATGCAAAATTTTATTAATGTTATACAGCATATCAATAGAATATAGGATAAAAATCACGTAGTCCTCTCAAAAGACAAACAGGAGACTTGATATTTGAAAAAACCCAATTCTTTTTTTATGATGTAACACTCAACAAACTAGGAATAGAAGAGAACTTACTCAACCTGACAAAGAACATCTAGAGTAAACCCACAGCTAACATTATACTTAATAGTAAAAGACTGGATGCTTTCCCAGTAAGATAAGGAATAAGAAAAGATTGTGGGCGCTCTTTGCTTCTATTCAACATTGCGCTGGAGGTTCAAGCCAGAATAATTAGGCAAGAAAAAGAAATAAGAGACTGCAATGGAAGAAGTAAAATTCTCTCCTTTAGCAGATGACATAATATTATATTGTATATAGATAACCCTGAGGGACACAATAAAAAATTATTAGAGCTAATAAATGAGTTCAGGGAAGATTCAGGATCCAAGATCAATATACAGAAATCAATGGTATGTTTACACCTTGTTAATAGCCAATAAATACATGAAAACATCATTAACTATCAGAGAAATGCAAATAGTAACCACAATGAAATGCTACTTTAAACCCACTGAGGTGTCTGTAATCAAAAATATAGATAATACCAAGTGTTTGTGAGGATGTAGAGAAATTGGAACCCTTATACACTGCTGTTGGTCATGTACAGTGGAGCAGCTCTATCTACTTTGTTTTCGTTTTTGTTTTTTAATTTTTTGTGACAGCATTTAGTATATTTCACTTTTCTTTTAGCATTTTTTATTTACACAATGCAGTGTTACCAACTAGAATTACCATGTTATACATTAAATCCTCTGACCTTACTCATTTTATAGCTGAAATTATGTCCTTTTTACCAACCTCTTCCTATATTTCTCACCTCCGCCAAGCCCCTGGCAACCAGTTTTACTCTCTGTTTCTATGAGTTTTATTTTTATTTAGATTTCACATGTAGGATCAGACCTTGCAGTATTTGTCTTTCTCTGTTCGACTAATCTTACTTAGCATAATGTCCTCAAGGTCCATCTGTGTTGTCACAAATAGTAAGATTTCCTTCTGTCTCATGGCTGAATAATGTTCCATTGTGTGTATGAATTTATCTGTCTTATGTCTACTTTGTTCATTCATCTGTTGATAGATATTTAGGTTGTTTCCATATCTTGGCTATAGTGAATAATGCTTCAGTGAACATGGGAGTGCAGATAGCTCTTTGACATGCTGTTTTATTTCTTTTGGGTATATACCTAAAAGTGAGATTGCTGGATCATATGGTAGTTCTATCTATCTATCTATCTATCTATCTATCTATCTATTTATTTTTTTTATTATGGTGACATTGATTAACAAAATCTAGTAAGTTTCAGGTGTACAATTAAACAGTAAGGCGCATATATATATATATATATATATATATATATATATATATTGCATTGTGTTTTATTTTAAATTTTTTGAGGAGTTTCCATACTGTTTTTCATAGTGGCTGCACCAATTTATATTTCTACCAACAGCATACAGTGTTGGTTGCCTTTTCTCCACATCCTTGCTAACACTTGTCTCTCTTGTCTTTTGATGACAATGATTCTAACAAATGTGAGGTGATAGATCATTGTGATTTTGATTTTCATTTTTCTCATCATCTCATTTGTGATGTTGAGTACCTTTTGTGAAGCTGTTGGCTATTTGTAGGCCTTCTTTGGAAAAATATTTATTGGTTGGTTCCTCTGTCCATTTTATAAAAGTGTTGCTTGTGTGTGTGGCTTTTTTTTTTCTTTTTTGTTTTGTTTTATTTTTGTTTGTTTTTGCTATTGGTTTGTGTGAGTCGTTTATATATTTTGGATATTAACCATTTATCAGATATATGATTTATAAATATTTTCTCCAATTCTGTAAGTTGCTTTTTCATTTTATTGATGGGTTCCTTTGGTTTACAGACACTTTTTAGCTTGATATAGTCTCACTTGTTTATTCTTGCTTTTTTTGCCTTGCTTTTGGTGTGAATTCCAAAAATTATTGCCAAGACCAATGTCAAGAGTATTACTGCCTATGTTTTCTTTAAGACATTTTATAGTTTCAGGTCATAAATTTAAGTCTTTAATCCATTTTGAGTTGATTTTTGTGTATGGTGTAAGATAAGTGTCCAATTTTATTCTTTTGTGTGTTGATTTCCTTGGGCTCTCTTTTCTGGTCCATTGATTTTTGTGTCTATTTTTATTCCAATACCATACTGCTTTGATTCCTGTGGCTTTGTAATACAGTTCAAAATCAGGAGCATGGTGTCTCCAGCTTTGTTCTTATTTTTTCACTATTGCTTTGGTTATTCTTATAGTTCCATTCAAATTTTGGGATTTTTTTTTTCTATTTCTCTGAAAAGTAAGATCGGAATTTAGAGAGTGATGGCATTGGATTTATAGATTGATTTGAGTACTATAAATATTTTAACAATATTAATTTTTGGAATCCATGAGCATGGACTATCTTTCCATTTATTTTTGTCATTCGTCCTTAATTTCTTTCATTAATGTCATACAGTTTTCAGTGTATAGATCTTTCATTTCCTATTCTTTTTGATGTAATTTTAAATGGGATCGTTTTCTTAATTTTTTTTTCTGATAGTTTGCTGTTAGTGCATAGACATACAATAAATATTTGGTTGCAGGATACAAAAAGCAATATGTAAAAGTAAGGATACAGAAGCAGGATACAAAAGCAATATATAAAAGTAAGTTTATCATGCTGCTAGTTCAAGAGATAAAAATTCCTATACTCAGTAACAGAGATCCTTCTTTTCAGTTTGATGTCCATGTGATGTCATTTATTTGTTTATGGGCTAGTAACTTCTCTGATTTGAAATATCCTGCTTGTGATTTTCTTCTGCTGTAGGCCTTAATATATATTCATATTCATATGTATATCTTCACTTCATCTCTCAATACAATGAAAAACACCAATATGTTTCTTAAAATTATTCAGAACACTTTGAAAAACTGAGATCACACCGACTGTTTATCTTCTTCATCTTGGAGTCTGGTGATTACTTTCTTGTATTAAATGGTGATGTTCTGTGTTTATATGCATCTATGAGTTGACTAAAGCTGCCAGTTTCCACATCATGATTTTAAAGTCATGATGGACAACAGGATGAAATGTTTTTTTGTTTTTGTTTTTTAATTATATAAAAAAAATTCATGGTGAGTTGTGGAAAATCAGACAATTGAGGAGGAAAAAACCATCTATTAATCAGTTCATGTATTTACCCAGCCCCCATCTTTAAGATGATTAATGAGCTTTCTTAGCTATGAACACAGTTACAGGGTACTGTTTAAAATCAATGATACAGACAGAATTGAAAGATTCTCTGGGCTCATGTCTAACGCATTTGTGAACAGATCCCTTCTGCCTTTTTAAAAACATATCTGTGTGGCATTGCAAAAAGTTCTCGTGACTTCAAGTTGGGAGTCATGGAGTCTACTCTGGCTTTGCCAGCAATTGGTTATAAGGTTCCCAGGCAGGCCCCACCTGTCAAATTTCTGATTCACCGGAGGCCTAGTTGGAGCCGTTGGGAAGGGCTGTATATATATTTATTTAGATAGAGGTGTGTGTGTGTGTGTGTGTGTGTGTGTGTGTGTGTGTAAATAAAATGTCTTTCCCTTGTTGAGATTTGAGCTGGCCATTTCTTATCTATTGTTTCATTGAATGACTGTCAGTGAGGAAATACAGAGTATAGAGTTCTCAGCATGTGTGAATGAACATATGAGAAGTTAAATTTGGGAATAAAAAGCCCAAAATGTGTTTCCAGATGTGAATGTTTGGTCAAGAAGTGGCACAAAATACAAAATTAACCATTTTCCTTATTTATCAAATTACAATAGTAATACCCCTTTTACTGGATTATTGTAAAGCTTAAGTGATATACTTGTAAAATAATGACAGTAAAAACAGTTTACACGTTAATCTTGCTTCCTATTTCTATTTTTACAAACTTGGTTACCAGTCCAGCAACTTGCTTTCCATGTAGCAATTGGTGAAGCAAATGAGATAGAAAACAGAAACCCATGCATAGAACCGGGAAATGAGGGTATCTAACACACTGAGATGAGCACAGTGGAGGGGCTTGATGTGTATGCCTTGGGGCACATGCCTAGACCTGTTTAGGAGCTGAAAGAACTTCTGGCAAGGTTCCTAGAAGGAGCATGAAGCACCAGCTGGTCTAAGCTTCATTTAAGTAAAATATTTTGGTCATTTTTCTAAATTGAGCCATTTTCTACTATCCTAGCCTATAGATATAGATTGAGAAAAATACAAGCTAAGTTCCTTAATTTTTAGTCATTATTTATAAGATATGCTTCTCTTTTTTGTCCAGCATTACAGAATAATAGCATTTCAGTTACTTATCTACAAACTCAGTACTAAACTGACAGTTATTCAGCTCTAGTTACGAGTAGATGAGCAGTATTTGAAAGAGCCATGAGACATATTGATGATCAATATCAGCATATTCCAAAATATATTACATAACATATTAACTCCACAATCAGTGAAGGGAAAAACATATCATTGGTAATTGTGAGAAGTATTGATTTAAAAAGTTATAAATCAAACTGTATTTTTAAATCAAGAGTAAAGATAATCTCAGTAAGACTATTTATATTTAGTAAACATTATGTTGAAAATAGTTTTCTACTGAAATTTAGTGCCAAGACAGTGTTTCTGCCTTATGAAGAACTTATATGCAACCTCTTAATCAAATAATGAGAAAGAATTATATGGTTTCTATTCTAGTTACTATATTTTATTTTTAAAGCATTTTGGATATAAATAAAGTATGAATTACAAATTTATATTTTTGAAAAAGTATTTTGTAAATAAATGGAGTAGAAATTTTAACTTTTAATATATTCTGAAATTAAACAAAATAATAAAATGAGGTCATAGTATATTTTCTTTGTAATACATTACAATAAACATTTACATTTTGATATTTCATTTACAGATTAACCTGAAAAAATTTGTGTAACCAAATACCCAAGAAATGTGAACATACTCATTGGCACAGCTGAATTAACTGCTTTGCTGAGAATCCTACCATTATTTGAACATTTCCCTCCCAAAATCATCCATTTAACTTTGAAGAGCTAGATGTTTTGAACAGTGCAGATGGCTTTGAATTTCAAATGCCAAGAAATGAAACAAGTCAGCCCCTTTTATTAGAAAACCAAGTAAGTTTGAGAACATAGTAAGGAAACAGTACCAAGCTATATAATCTCATGTTAAGAGAATATGAATGAAAAAACTACAAATAACAAGGGGATATTAATTAACTTAAAGGGTAAATTTCTTATAGAATTTTTCATTATACATAGCTGAGAGGATAAAGTTCTCCAGAGGTACATATGCTTACAATTGTGAAAGAATCTTATTTTTTGAATTAGGGGAAAGCTTATGTTTCTTTATAATGGTACTGTTTGCTTTTGGTCTGGTGTTTCTTCATGAAGAGTATACTTTGTATTCCCCACCAAAAAAAAAAATGTGTGCGTGTGTGCATGTGTGTGTGTATTGAGAGTGTGGTTTCATGGGATAATTGCACCCCTGAAGGAATCTGAGACACTTCATTTCATACTGCATTTCATACCTTGATGCTGTCGAAGGATAGCTTATACAATTATTACACCCCATCAAAACTTGCTCAAATCAGTCTGTGTATTTTTAAAGTAATTTGCTATTTTCTGTTATATTTTTAAGACTACAAAACTACTCTGTATGAAACTTTCCTTTATCTTCTAACTTTTTCTCTACCTCTAGGATAATTTATAAGACAGGAAATTATATAACAGCAGACTGGTATTTTCCTCTTACATAAAACTTACAGTAAGCATATTGCTCAGAACACTTCTACATTTGAAGACAAAATATTTGCAGTATGCTCTGAAAATGTCTCTCCTAACTGCTTTGAACACTGTGATTGAAAACTTTGTGCATTTTGGATTCATGTAAATTAATTAAAGGTCAAAGTGATGTAATTTGTGATGATTGATTTATTTGGGGGGAAGTGAAATACCTTGGTAACTTTTTGGTTACAGAATGGAAAAGGTGGTGGAAAATTATTGGTGGGCGGACACACTAGAATGATGTTGAAAAGTGTGTTGTCAGTTAATATAGAGAATATATGTAACTAAAACAATAAAATACTGTATCAGAATACTAATTTTTAGGTTTACCTGTTATATAAAAATTCTATTTTGTGTCAGTTGTTATGAAACGTATTGCTATGAGTGGAGATTTAGAACCCAGTTCTCCTTCACCCTTGAAGCTAATAGATTTGATGATTTCTATGTTTCTGTCAGTACAGCTGGATGAATGATGGTGAGAGAAGTTCAGGCAGAGCTATTTTAATGGCAGCTGGATGTGCTTGTCTGGAGCTCAGATGATAGCTGAATTAGAGATGAGGATTTGCAAGTTATTAGTATATTGAGTGGTAACTGAACGTGAAGAAATCACTCTGAAAGAGTGAGGTCTATGGGGAAAAAAAACGATGGTGTCTGGTGATATCAAGAGTTAACAGTAAGGGCCTAGTTAGGAGTGATGAGGGAAGTAGGAGGAGAATTAGGAGTTGGTGGTGTTCAGAAACCAAGGGAAGGAGTGTATTTCAAGAAGCTTGGTGTAGTCATATTCAAAAAGATTACCAAGTGGCGAAGATCCAGCTGAGTTGGGAATAATCTGAGTTTGGTAGCCACATGTTAGAAGTGCATGCCAGTTAGCATATCTCTGGTTTTTTCCATGAGATTGAACACACATGGTTTAGGATCAGAGAAGACCAATGGTTAGATTTGAACTGGATTAAGTAAGATTAAGAAAGTGAAGTATTGGCCCTAATAGAGTGAGTAGAATGATAGGCTACATGATTTAGGATTTCCTGAGTCTTCCAAAATTTCTGATAGATAATAAGCTGAAAAATCTGTTAAACTTGATTTTACATGTCAAAATGCCAGTTGATTTAGGATGTTAACTCCCATTTCTGTTCACTGTAAGCTACCTAAATTTGTCTTTCTTCTTTCTTTTAAAGAGTTGAAATCATAGAGGGGCAATTGTTTTCTGCAGGAAAAATGGCCCTGATAGACTGACTCTGATGAGAATTTTCTTGCCTCTAGCTTAGACCATACAGTTGAATTCCCTGAATCCTAGTGATTCTTAACATCTTGCACAAGGCCTTGTGTTTTGAGGTAATTTAAAACCTTATTAATCCAGGCCTAATTGAGTCAGGATTTGAGCAATTCCAGAACAGGGCTTATTAAAACTCACCGCAACAGTCTCTGAAAAAAAATTCCACTAAGCAAACTAATAGTGCAAGCAAGACTTTAGCAAGAATGTTCAAACTACTTAAAACAGAACTTTGTTTATAAGCACCCGTAAGTACTTTCTAAGTATCTTAGAAGCTCTCACTTATAAACTATCTATACACTCTTTGCAAATCACCGTTATCTAGTTATTAAATCTGTGGATTGAAACTGTGTAAGATTTTATTAGTTTAATTCCAGTTGCTGTATTTTATAGACAGTTTTTAGCAGCAAATGTCAAACATTAGCTGAAATAATTTTCTAAAGAGCAGTTTTAAATCCAAACACCAGAAACCCATTTAAAACTTCCTTGAAATTAGAGTCTGTCTTTGTATTCTTTGCTATTTTATCCCACAGTTCTTATTTCTATCACTCTTGCACTTTCCCCACATAATTTTAAGAAATGTCAGTGGATGAAGTGTTCAGGATTTCTTTTCCTGTTCCCAGGGAGACAGTACCAGAAGTCTAGAAGTTTGGTATCAGCCATGAAGCCCAGCACCATTTCAAAAACAATTTTGGACCAATCCTATAGGGTACAGTCCATGTATCAAGTCCCCTGTGTCACAGCTTATGGGCTGTCACAGTTCCCTAGTATAATATCTGTTATCATTTGGAAGGACTTAAGATAAGGAAAACTTTAATTTTTATAATTAGTTAATATTATAGTAAATTACTAAGTGATTTTAAAATTTAAAAATGGCTGAATTCTCGTCTCAAATTTTGACTTGTTTTGAAGTTGTAACCTATAGCTATTTATGTGAGACATAATAAACAGTGTTTTTTTTTTTAATGGCCTCTATCGCTCCTGATTTCCACTGAGTTCTATACCCAGAAAAAGTCTTTGGAAATTTTGCTGCTTTAAATCTAGTATATTTATCCTTTTGCTTAGAGAGTAGGTGTGGTACGACTAATAAATACTTTCTAAATTATTGATCTCATGAAAGGGGCTTACCCTGTAGCTTTTTGGCAATAGACATTCTCTGAAAAGGGTTAATAAATAATTTAAAATGTAGAGCTGTACACCCAGATTATTTTTCATCTCATTGATTTCTGAATGTTTTGTACTTTTTCAAAGAGAAGTACCTTTTAATCACAAGCTGAGTTGTAGCCAAAGAAGATTTAATCACGTGGTCTATAGTGCAGGGTATTATGTGACATTATCATCACGTCTTACTTTAACATGTGATAGATATCTAAATGTCAAAATATAAATATCTACATTGGATCTTCATCAGAAATTTAGGGCAAAATAATCTTAGACAAACATAACATTGGAAAGGGGGTCGTAATAAACAGGATTTTGGTGCTGCAGCAGCTTAAATAATGGGCTTTAGCATTAATCAGGGGCAGTGCTTTTCCTTACCTTTGAAAGGTGTTGATTTTATCCTGAGATGACTTTATCCCTCCCTATTGTAAGGCAGGTTTCATAATTCAAGAATTTGCTAAATTCTGTTATATTCCAACTTAACTATTTTGAGATTGTAAGGCAAATATTTCATGATCAAGGGAAATGTTAGATCCTTTGTAGCTTCCTCATTCCTAGCAAGTCTTACTCTAAGAAATGCCGTTAGAATTTGCTGCTGTTGCCATTTGGACAGTTTTGCTTTAATTTTTGTCACAGATTCTTTTGGGGAGTGGATAGGGTATAAATGACAAGTGCTTTCTAAATTTATGGCTTAATGGACAGAGTGCTTCCTGGTCATTTGCTTTAGCAGTGCTTTGACTGTGGAATTTTAAGTAAATTATTTTATTTACGGTTTCCCAGTTTGCAGAACTGAAATAATATATGTTCTCTCTTTACTTCACAGGATGTAAGGGATATCAATAAGATAACATTTAAAACCTCAGTAGAGTTCTGATGCCACATAAATATATGACATCATCATCAATCAATAACATCATTATGGCTTTCTCTATACCTACATTATGACTAAGCATCCTGTTTATGAACTCTGATTTTCATTCTGACACTTTTTTACAAGTATGTTAGCTTAGGAAACATGTGCTTAATTATAAAACACTGTTGTAGAAGATGGTCTTGTGTTAGCCAAGATTCTATATATTCAGACAGGAACAGTTCATATTAAATGTATTCTTATTTCTTTCATGCCTTTGTTAATTGGAAAGTAGGTTAAAAAAAAATCAACTTTTCAAAATAAGTTGTACACCAAAAACTTTTCGACAACCAAGTAAGATTAATAGATATTTCTGGCATTATTTTAAAGTACCATCTAATTTATAAAGGCTAAAATACTCTGTAGAGATTGGATTCCTTTTTAGATACAATGCTTTGAAGGTGCCAGACATTAAACAGGTAATTGTTGAATTTGATTGTATTCTCTAAGTATAGTATTTGTGATTTCTGTTCTAGGTTTTAAAAAAATTCTCTTGTATGGTCTTTGAGGTCAGAAGTCTCTGATGTTTGTTTTGGATGTACTTTGAAATTATTATGAAATAGAGCTGTGCTGCCTTGAACATTATTCAACATTTAATCCCTCATATTAGTATAGGGTAGGGTTTCATGACAAGATATTTTCAATTTAAGGAATAAATAATAGTAACTGAAAGAACTGTTCATCTTCAGATTAATGGTTTTCCATTATATTCAACATTAGTTCATTTTAAAAGAACCTTAAGAGTTAAAGAAAAAGATAAAAACTTTGAAGTGGGAAATTTTTTTTTTGATAGTATGTGTCTGTTTGCAGTTCAGTCTCTAAGTATATCCTTCATCCATCCTGCATTATTTCCATAATGTTTGCCACCAACTGATAATTTTTGTTGATATCTTATCCGTCTCTACTAGGATAGACAAGCAATGAGGACAGAGACACTCAACAATATATGTTAAATAAATGAATAGATAGACCCTTGGTTCCAGAAAATGCTAGGTAAAGAAAATGTTGTCTAAGAAGTTTATATAAATCCAGTATTCCCTCAAGAGCATTTTAAAACAAACTTAAAAACAAATTTTAAACACAGTGTGGGTTATATAGGACCTAGGTACTCCTTTTGGAAAACCATTTGAGAGTATACTTCAGCCAACAAATTGATGAATCAAAATAAAGAATATCAAAATGGTGAAAACAGTAAAATAAATTGGTGATAAAGAGTTAATCAATCCAAATATAGCACAATAAGGGCACTACTCTGAAGTCTTTGATCCATTTTGAGTTCAGTTTTGTATGTGGTGTGAGACAAAGGTCCAACTTCATTCTTCTATATGTGCTTATCTAGTTGTCCTGCACCATTTGTTGAAAAGACTGTGCTTTCCTGCTGAATAGTCATGGCATCCTTGTTGAAAATCAGTTGATCATAGATCCCTGGGCTTATTTTTGGACTCTAAATTCCATCCCATTGATTTATATGTATGTCTTTATGTCAGAAAAGCATTTTCTTGATTACAATTTCTCTTGTATAGTAAATTTAGAATTTGGGAAATGTGACTCCTCCAAATTTATTCTTTTTCTTGATTGTTTTAGCTCTTCTGAATCCTTATAATTCCATATGAATTTTAGAATCAGTTTGTCAATTTCAAATACCTAAATGTAAGAGCTAAAACTGTGAATTCTTGGAAGAAAACGTAGGGGTAACTCTTTATAACCTCAAATTTGTCAATGGATTTTTAGATATGACACCAAAAGCACAGTAACAAAAGAAAAAATGGATAAGTTGGACTTAATCAAAATCAAAACTTTGTATTTCAAGAGATACTATCAACAAAGTGAGAGGCAACCCCTAGAAAGGGAGCAAATTTTTACAAATCATATATCTGATAAGGCACATATAATGAAAACACAGATAACCCAGTTAAAAAATAGTCAAAGTTAGATGACAAATGATAATGCAGAAATTTGAGAATTGGAACCTTTGTACACTACTGGCGGGAATGTAAAATGGTGCAGCCACTTTGGAAAACAGTCTGCAGTTTCTTAAATAGTTAAAAACATAGAGTTACTGTATGATCCAACAATTGCACTCCTAAGCAATTGCATTAAAGAAATGAAAACATATATCTACATAAAAGCTTGTATGGGAATAGTTATAGCAGTATTATTTGTAGTGCCCCAAAGCTGAAAGAACCCATATGTCCACCAACTGGTGAATGGATAAACAAAATGAGATATATCCATATAATGGAATCTTATTCAGCCATAAAAAGGATGTAATACTGATGCCTTTTATAACATGGATGAACCTTGAAAACATTACACTAAGTGAAATAAATCACAGAACACATTTTCATGAAATGTCCGAAATAATTAACAGAGACATCAAATAGATGAGTAGTTGCTTAACGTTTCAGTGGCAACTGCTATGGATATGGATTTTCTTTTGAGATTACTAAAATGTTCTAAAATTGACTATAGTGATAGTTGCACATATCTCTGAATATATTAAAAACCATTGAATCGTACACTTTAAATGGGGAATTGTGAATTATATCTCAAGTTGCGAATATGTGAATTATATTTCAGTAAAGCTAATATTTAAAAAAGTAAGGCTGAACAACTGAAATATGGCTGCAGAATGGATTGTCAGTATTAACTGCATTAAAAATATATCATCTAACAAAATTGGGGGAGATTTTCTTACCTTTTATAGCATATTAGCCTTCGTCTTTAAGTCTTTAAGTGATCTGGCTCTTGGCTACATCAACCTCATTTCACATCAGATTCTTCCTTGTTCACTTTCCTGCACATTAACTTCTTTGTTGTCCCTGGAATTCACTAAAGCCTCTGCACTTCAGTACCCTCCATAGGGAACATTCTTCCCCCATATATTTATTTGGCCTGTTTTCTCATTACATTTAGATCTCTGTTCAAATAATGCCTTATCAAAGAGGGCTTCTCTGCCCACCATATCTATCTGTGACCTTTTCTTCCCTTACTATACTTAGAAAGTCAATATAATGAAGTAAGGAGAACAACCTCAGAGCCATACTGCCTGGCTCTGCCATCCATTAGCTGTGTTGTGACTTTGGGCAAGCAACTCAACCTCTTTGTGCTGTAGTTGCCTTATATGCAAAATTAGGGCTTTAACTATCTCTGCTTCATAGAGTTGTCATGAGAATTAAATGAGTAATACAGGCAAAGCTTTTAGAGCAATGCCTGGTTTGAGGACAGTGTTGTCCTATAAGTGTTATCTATTACTGTTACTACCTGACATATTATAAATTTGTTTATTGCCTACAGTCTCTCACCTAAATAAATATAAGCTCCATGAGGGCAGGGACTTCATATGTTTTGGTTACTACACTGTTCCCCAGTGCCTAGATTAATAAGTGGAACTTAGACTCACAATAAAAACCTGGTGAACAAATGGATTTTTTAAAATCATATTTTAATTCTCACTTTTATTGAATTCATGTTTTTAGTATGAGACACTTGTTAAAAATATTATTTTAACACTTGTTAAAATGGTAGGGAAGACTATTCAATAACGATTGCAGCAAGGGTCTTACAGTTGAGAAGAGAGATCAGGCTCAACTTCAAATACAAAAATGACAGGTGGAATTTATGGCCAAGGAACAGAGTGAAGGGGTCAGTGAATGGAAAACTACTAGGAGGAAGCATCAAGGGCAGGGGGATTCTTGTTAAACCCACTGAACAGAAGAATGAATTATGGTTCTGAAGAGATAGATATAGAAAATCTCTTTCAATATGGTTGTTTCTTGCTTGATGATAATCCTTTAACTTGTGGTAAGCTATTCATTTTTATTTCAGCATCTGTCTACAACAGATGTTTGTTGAACATCTACTATGTGCTAGGCCCTCTGCAGAGGTGCTGGGAAACAGAAATGGAAAAGCCACAGGTTTTGCCCTCAGAGAGTCCACAAATCAGTGTGATAGGGTCTTATTACATCAATATCAAAGTGATGGAGGAGGAAATATCTAAATCAGTTCCTGGGATTTAAAGATTATCGGAAAAGAATGAGATTGTCAGGAATTCACTAGGTGAATAAGGCAGCATTCTCTACAATGAAACAAATAATCAAAAAACAGTAAAATTCTAGAAATGAGAACATACATGGCCCATTTCGAAAACACAGAGTGTTTTGATGGACTGAATGTACAGTCAGAAGATCCTGAGTTTGGGAAAGGGTAAGACGAGAGGTCATTGTGGTAATGATAGGAAACATCCAGGCCATGAATGGCTGTGATTATCATATGAGTGAATCTGGCATTTATTCTGCAAGAAAAGCAGCTAGATGATGCATGTATATCTATGGTGCAGACTGTTTTTTTTTTTTTTTTAATAGTTCATTCTTTTTATTCATGAACTATTTCAAATAAAGATAAGTCTCTGTACCTTTTGTGGGTAGTGTGCAGGATCTCTTGAGTGGGACAGAAGCTGGTGACTGGATGCCCTTAAGAAGCCTATTAGTTTCCTATAGATTAATTCATTTTACAGGCTATTACTGAGTACCTTCTCTATGCCACGTTCTGTTCTAGGTGTTTGGGACCCACCAGAGAAAAATTTAAGCCCTAGTGAGGTACATGTTCATGAGGGAAGACAGTAATACTAAATAAATAGGCAGGCAGACAAGCAGATTATATATTCTTTTAGAAAGTGACCAATACTGTAGACCAAGTGGATCAGGAATGCCAGGGGCATGGGTAATTTGGGCTTCATTTTTAAAAGGTAACATTTGAGCACAAACTCAAATAAAGTGTAGGGGTTTACCCATGCAGATTTCTAGGAGAAAGTATTTCAGGCAGAAGGAGTAGGCAATGCAGAGCCCCTTAGTAGGAACTTACGTGGCAAGTTCAAGGAACAGCACGGCCATCAGTGTGGGTGAATGGTTGTGAGCCTGGCCTGGGAAAATGGCAGTGGGGATAGAAAAGACATGTTGTTTTAAGCTTCAGAAAGGGAGAGCAGTGTCAGTGAGTGATACTCTTCAAGTGAGTTGGAGATCATGGACAGTGAAGGTAGGACAGGAGGTTTGATAGTTCAGTTGGATAAGATTTTAGACAGATTGAGATTGAGGTGCCTGTAGAAATCCAGATAAGGTCCATAAATTGCTCAGTATGAATCTGGAGCTCAGGAGGAGTGCTAGCTAGAATATATTTTGGGGAATACTCTGAAACTTGGGGATAGATGCAATTCAACTAGTGGTAGGAGAGGCTAAGAGAAGAAAAGACCCAAAGTGCCTGCTTGAGCGCATTGGTTCCTTAGGGCTACTATAACAGAATATCATAATCTGGATGGCTTAAACCAAAGAAACTTATTGTCTTACTGTTCTTGAGGCTGGAAGTCTGAAATTTAAGTGTCAGCAGAGCCATGCTTCCTCTAAAACCTGTAGGGAAATCCTGTGTCTTTTCCTAGCTCTGGAGGTAGCCAG
This sequence comes from Eidolon dupreanum, assembly GCA_028627145.1. Taxonomy (NCBI): domain Eukaryota; kingdom Metazoa; phylum Chordata; class Mammalia; order Chiroptera; family Pteropodidae; genus Eidolon; species Eidolon dupreanum. Next base: position 79,534,642 of record CM053502.1, read on the forward strand.
CAGTCATTAGTGTTTCTTGGCTTACAGGTGATAAATCCAATCTCTGCCTTCATTGTCACATAGCATTCTCCCTGAGCACCTCTGTATCCAAAGACCATCTCCTTATAAGGACACCAGTCATATTGGATTAGGGCCCACCCTACTAAAGTGTGACTAATTACATCTGCAATGACCCTATTTCCAAATAAGGTCACATTCTCAGATACTGAGGTTAGGACATTAACGCTAATGGTGGGACATAATTCAACCCATGACACTGGACAATACAATAGGAAGACCATGAAGAACAAGAAGAGCTAGTGAAGAAAATGGAAAAAGAACAATCCAAGAAGTCCGAGAAGAATTTGGCCACTATGAAGTCAGAATTTAGAGCCAGGTCACAGGAAACCAAAAATTATTGGTGCTAAAGAAAAGAAACAGCAACTGAGACTGTTCTTTTAAGATGTTTCATAACGAAATGAGGGAGAGATGGACAGTAGCATGGAGAAGGGGTTGGTTGGAGGGAAAGAGGTGTCTTTTTGTTAGGGTGGGCCCTTGAGCTCATGTATGAGAGGAGAGGAAGAGGATGAAGGTAGTGGAGAGGTTGAAGAGGTTGGTATTCAAGGCACAGGGGTAGAATAGGCCTGGCAAGTTATAGAGACATCTCTCCCACTAAAAACAGGAAAAAATGAGGTTTAAAAAAAAAAACATTTTTCATAATATGTTGAGAAAATTCTAGTTCTTTCCTAATATGGCTTTCCTTCCTCTGTGCCTTTATCTTCACAGAGAGCACTTCACTTCTGACACTTGTAGTTACCAAATGTGTGAAGATTTTTCCTCACACAAATAAGCAATTCTCTGTGACAGCGATCCCCAACCTTTTTGGCCAGGGGCTGGTTTTGTGGAGTACAATTTTTCCACAGACTGGGGCTGGGGGTGGAGATGGTTTCCGTGTCTTGGCCACTGTGAAACAATGCTGCTATGAACATCAGGATGCATATATCTTTGTGTATAAATGTCTTCAAGTTTTTTGGGTAAATACCCAGAAGAGAGGTTGCTGGGTCATATGGTAATTCTATTCTTAGTTTTTTGAGAGACCTCCATACTGTTTTCCATAGTGGCTGTACCAATTTACATTCCCACCAGCAGTATATGAAGGTTCCTTTTTCTTGACATCCTCTCCGAGACTTATTATTTGTCCTGTTGATGATAGCTATTCTAACAGGTGTGAGATGGTAGCTTATTATAGTTTTGATTTGCATTTCCCTAATAGCTAGTGAAGTTGAGCATCTTTTCATATGTCTGTTGGCCATTTGTTTGTCTCCTTGAGAGAAATGTCTGCTCAGGTCCTCAGCCCATTTTTTAATTGGATGGTTTGTTTTTTTTATTGTTGACTTGTATGAATTCTTTATATATTTTGGAAATTAAGCCCTTATCAGAGGTATTGTTTGCAAATATATTCTCCCATTCAGACGATCTCCTCTTTGCCTTGTTGATAGCTTCTTTTGCTGTGTAGAAGCTTCTTAGTTTTATATAGTCCCCTTCATTTATTTTTGCTTTTACTTCCCTTGCCTATGAGGTCAAATTCATAAAATCTTCTTAAATCCAAGGTTTATGAGTGTAGTACCTATGTTTTCTTCTATGCAATTTATTGTTTCAGGTCTCATAGTCAGGTCTTTGATCCATTTTAAGTTAATTTTAGTGTATGGTGATATATTGCAATGTAGTTTCATTCTTTTGCATGTGGTAGTCCAATTTTCCCAGCACCATTTATTGAAGAGGATTTTCTTTCTTCGTTGTATGTTTTTGGTTCCTTTGTTGAAAATTATTTCCCCATATATATGGGGGTTTAATTCTGGATTCTCAATTCTGTTCCATTGGTCTGTGCACTTTTTTTCCTTCTAAAACCTTGCTGTTTTGATTATTGATACTTTTTAGTATAAGTTGATGTCACGCATAGTGATATCTCCAGCCTTGTTCAATATCTCTCATGAACACAGATGCAGAAATTCTAAATTAAATACTAGCAAGTTGAATACAACAACACATTAAAAAGATTATGCACCATGAGCAAGTGGCTTCATCCCAGGGACACAGGGATTGTTTAACATAGGCAAAGCAATCAGTGTGATACACCACATAAACAAAATGAAGGATAAAATCATATGATCACATCAGTAGGTGCAGACAAAGCATTGACAAGATACAGCATCCATTTATGATTAAAACACTTAATAAACTGGGTAGGGAATGGAAATACCTAAACATCATAAAGGCTATATATGACAAACCCTCAGCTAATGTCATACTTAATGGAGAAAATCTAAAAACTTCCCCTCTAAGATCAGAAACAAGACAAGGCTGTTCACTATCAACACTATTATTCATATAGTATTAGAAGTCCTAGCTAGAGCAATCAGGCAAAAGAAAGAAAGAAAAAGCATCCAAATAGGGAATGAGGAAGTCAAACTGTCACTTTTTACAGATGAGATGATTCTCTATATAGAAAACCCTAAAGACTCCACAAGAACACTACTAGAAATAATAAGCAAATATAGTAAAATTTCAGGATACAAAATCGATGTTCAAAAGTCCTTAGTTTTCCTATATGCTAACAGTGAATTTCCGAGAAAGAAATGGAAAAAAAAATTTCTTTTGTAATTGCAACAAAAAGAATAAAATAGTTAGGAATAAATCTAATGAGGTATGTGAAGGACCTATACACTCAAAACTAAAAGATATTTTAGAAGAAAATGAAGAAGACACAAAAGAATGGAAAGATATTTCGTGCTCATGGATTGGAAAAATCAACATAATTAAAATGACCTTATTACCTAAAGCATTATACAGATTTAATGTAATCCCCTTCAAAATCCCAATGGCATTCTTCAGAGAAATAGAACAACAACAAAAAATCATCAGATTTATATGGAAGCACAAAAGATCCCAAATAGCCAAAGCAATCCCGAGGAATTATTGGTATATATTGGTATAATATTAAGAATGATTGAATTATATTATTTCTGCCATGTTTTAAATGGTAGAGGAGGCTTTTAGAACTATCAAGAATTGAAAGATACCTGTATTTCTAATCTTTGGTTATTCAGAAAAACAACTCAGTTCTTAAAGTACATTACTGCTGAAATAAGTGTTTCTAATTATTGGAGAGCTTAAGGAGCTTAACTATTTTGTGAATCTCTCTTATACACATATTCTGAGAAAAACAAGGGAGGAAAGCCTGAGATTGAAGAGCTGCCTTTATCCACATGTAACAGTCATGTTTCTTCTTCCAGTGTAAAAGTTAGCACTCTCGGACAGCTGTCTTCCCTATCTTCCCTCTCCTGTTTGTCATGACAGGGGGATTCAGGGAAAAGTTAGTAATCATCTAGTGCTCGCAATTCCCTAGGCACTTGGATCATATTTTTCAATGACCAAACAAGGTCTGTTGGACTCTTTCAAGTGTTCAGAGTAAATCTTCTTTCTCTTTAAATTTAATCTGTCACTCTGGGTAAAAAATAGTAACATTTGAAAGCAGAACGTTTCTTTGGGAACCCCAGGGTGCCCTTCTCACCCCAGTGCAAGCCTTTGATCTCTCTCTCTTTTTTCCCTAACCTTTATCACATACAACCCTGGCCATTCTGATGTTAGGTGTCATTTTTCCCTAGGGATTTGCACATGTAACCTCCTTCCCCCTCACCGCCTCTTTACTCATTCTCTGCCCGTTCTTCACACCAAAAGTTTGCTTATTTCCTAGCTCTAGGATTCTAAATATTCAGCTCTATCCACTTATTTTCTTGCCATTTTCTGGCTGTGTTAGAATTCTTAAAAAGTATTATTGCATTAACCACTAGATTGTAACTTACAGGATCTTCCTAAGGTCCCATGTGTCCTTGACCATCCACTATGCCAGTCCTGTTGTGTGGAATAAATTCTCATAAACTTTTTCTATTTCTATTCTCAGGAATTTTATTGTAAGAAAATTCTGACGTGTATACCTCTCTCTACTCTAAATGCTTCTTGACTCCTGGAACATCTTCCAAAATCTCAGCGGATCACCCTTTCAGTCCTCATTGCCTGCCATTTTCAGCATCACTCTTATTTAGTTAAGCCTTCTATTCTGCCCAAGTACAGCTTGCCCAGGTCCGCTTGGCAGTTCTCTGAGGTTTGTGTTTTTCTTTGTTTGTATTTTTTTTTCCCCTTTTCATGCCATTTATCTATATCCTATTCCTCCATCAAAGCTAGATTAAAAAAAAAATGTTATTTAAAAATCTATTTTTCATTCAAAGATATTGGTTTTATTTTGTTTTTAAACATTAACAATTTCATTCAATTACTATAGTCATTCTACTCTAATTGCTCATCATATAGTATAATTTCTTATTGTTCAATACATAGGACGTCATTCTTGCAAATGGTGTACATGCCCCTAAAATCCACGTAAGGGGGTGCTCTACCAATGAAGACCGTGCTTTCAGGGTGAGATGGATGGGGAGCCCAAATTGGAGAATATTCTAGGCCATGGGCTTGGAGACTCTACAAAGGAAATGACTTTCATCCCAAAGGGATGCAGCCCTAAACAGAGGAGATGAGGGTGGTGGTGGATGAGAAAAGTAGGGAGAAGTTGCAGTGAGGACTTACTATTGAATCCTCTCTTTTTTAAAAATTGATTTTGTGTACATTTTAGCTGTATTTTGGACCAAATAGGCATATGTGAAAACTAAGCCACTATTTACAATAGTGACTGTACGGCAAATATAGTCCGAATTATAAAAAACCATCTAAAAATATACTAATATAGGCAATCTGTTTGTAAATCACAGCTACCATGTTTTTAGAAGAAGTGAAGCATCATCCCAGTATCAAATTGCACAGAAAAATTAAGTCACCAATTCTTTGTGTATATATACTGTGTTCTCTTTTTACAATTCTTATAGTTATAGAAAGCATTATGTATTATAGAGAACAGTAAAAGACTCTGTGTGTATGTGTGTGGTGGTGGTGGTGGTTTGGTTGTTTCTCTTATATTAGGCAAGCTCTTTAATTTCTCTAGCTTCATTTTTTCCAGATGTAAAAGAGATGCAATAATAGTCTCTGACTCACAGACTTGTCATGAAGCTTAAATGACAGAGTGCTGGTAAAGCATTTGGCCCAGTGCCTGGCACATGGCAAGTTTCATATACTTACTATAACTTCTTGACTACTACATTCTATTATGATATTTACCTCTTTTACTTTGTGAAGCCCGACCTTATTTCTTGCTTTCCGCATCTCCATTTCTTGCTCTTTTTTTCTCCATACCTCGTATCACCATCAAACTTACTATATATTTTACTTATTTATATTATCTATTTTCTTCTCTCACTAGAAAGTAAGCTCTGCAAGGGCAGAGAGTTTTGCTTGTTCTGTTCACTGCTGTATCCTTGGTGCCTTGAACAGTGCCAGGGACTTATTAGTTGCTCTATAAGTAATTATTGAATGAACAATAGGAGCACTTTAAAATAATCAAATGATGGTTTTTCAAATATTATGGCTCAATATATTTGAAACAAACAGTGAAAGTAAAATAAAATAACAGAAATTTCCATGTCAAAGAGATAATACACCTTTAGATGGATTTTAAAATTTGAATATATTTTAAATATATGCGTATAGATAGAAGAGAACCAAAAATAGTTGAAAATGGTTTTAAAAATTCCTTTCCTACATTTAGTCTGTCTTTTTCCCTTGACACAAATTAGGAAAAATGGATGGGCTATCTTTTTACGTCTTCATACAAATTCTCTGGTGATTTTTTTCAAGTCCCTTTTCTGCCCCTTAACTTTGGGTCACAGTTAAGCTTCTAACATAGCTGGATCTAGCTGTGTAAGCAAACTCATAGAGCATTGCCATGTCACTCACCACTGGAGGTACAGCATTGTTTCAAACAGCAGAACTGTTTCTGACTCAACTGTTGGTTTATTATGCTATTACAGTGTGAAATAGAGAGAGTGGAGCTTAAAATATCTTCTTTGAAAAAATGAGATATATTTTTTCTTTGCTTATTCACCATCATTCTTACCTTTTATCCTTATTCTCAAATTCTATGTGATTTAAAGCTAAAAAAGGTTTGAATGGTGGTTTGGAGATTATTCTGAAAGATAAATTACTTTTGCCAAATATCCCCGACAGTTCTCTAGATCATTAACTTAATAGCAATGAATGGAGAGATAAGTAAAACTAATAGCAAAATTAAAGTTTCATGACAGAGCTTTCAAGTCATCACGATTCTCATAGTCTCTTGAGATCACTCCCTTACCCTTCCTTTGGGCTTTATATTGTATTATTCTTTTATGTAAAATCTACCTTAATATAAAAGTTGAGGATAAGCAATTAAACTTTGCAGTTATGTAGCACCTGATTCTTAGGAACTCAAGTCAACTTTCTTTGTTATTTAATTCTTACTATATTTTCTGTTATCTTTAAGGTAGTGAAAGACTAGGTTTCATAGGGAAAGTAAAACAGAAATAATTAAAGCTTTTCACAAATATAAGTTCTGGGTCATTGAAGACGGTAAATTTAGAAGCATCATAGTAGTGTCAGAGTCTGGCATTGATGGAGGCACACCGTGTTCATGTTATACTTGTCCAAACTGCATTTTGTACTTCCCTGGGTAACTAATCTGAAAAGCAACAATAATTTCAGGTAGATAAAGCAGGTTAAGAACATCTCATTTTACATTAGAGAACTCTCAAGGAAGATCATTTTCTCAGATGTTTTTAAGAATACAAAGAACATCATTTACAGATTACCTGTGATTTAGGACATTGTCTTGTTGTAATAAATCTTAAATAAAAGTGATGTTCATTGAATGAGAGAAATGCTGAAACTTGAAATTATTGGTATTCACTAGTTTTCCAGGCCATCCATTTTTCAAAATGTCATAAATATGCCATTGTACCAAGCTAAGCTCTTCGTATCATGAAATCATGGAAGAACAGAAAGTTTCTACTTATAATACAAATGCACCGTTTCCCAAATACCACCTGTGCCATGTACAAATATTGACTTGCCTGTCTTCCTCCAAGGTAGGTTGCAAGACTAGTAATCTTTTGTCACTTTTTAGTTCTCTAAGATCCCAGAGTTGGTAGTCCATCTCATCATTGTTTCACTACTGATCATCCATCCCCACCTCTCTCCCTCTCTTCACTAATTTTGTATGTTTTCTGGCTACATTCCTGGTACTGTGGTAAATAATAGAGGATTAAAGAAAGACACAAGTCCTCACAAAATGCATCCATTCTTTTGGCATCTATTATTGCTATATTTCTAGGTGTATTTTCTAAAGACCTGTGCCTTTCTTCAATTTTCATATTTTGGTTTTGCTGATTATGTTTTATTTCCAGAATTTTGATTATTTTTCAACTTCTGCTCTTGTTTCATTTTCTCTATTTAAAAAAAAATATTTCTTGTTTTTAGCTGATGTTATTTTTTTCTTCATCTCTGAGATATATTTTAAAGTCATTTGAAGATATTAAAGAAGTGTATTTAAAGTAATTTTCAGAATGCAATATTATTTTCATTTCTTCTGGAGTAAATTCTTCTTTCAATTGTAAATCCTACTGATTGTCTTTTTAACTTTAATATTCTTTTTAAAAATTTGTTTTGCAGGAGACTCCCCTCCGTTTCTATCCTTACCCCTTATTTTTAATGGTTTTGTAGTTGTCATCAATCAGCCTCTAGAATATTCTAGTTTAGAGTCCATTATCTGCTGGCTTAGAGTTTACGTCCAATTCTGATATTGGAGTTCTAATCTATGGAGCATCTTGGAGTACATCCTCACATGAAACTTTGCTGCCATGTGCTTCTCTTTTTAGACACTTATCTTTATAAAACATACAAAAATTTCATAGTTTCAGGCCATCAGAAGCAGCTTCTTTCAGCTTTCTTTCATGGGCTAGGAAATTTTGCCCTAGTCCTTGGTTTTAAGAAACAAGCTTGGATCAAGAGTCTCTCCTCACTAGGTACTCTTAGCCCTATTCACTTTTTACCTATAAGAACTGAAATTCCACCTATGCCTAATTCTGGGCTTGACCACCAACAAGTTTATAGCTTGAGTCTCACTTATTGCATTATATCACAATAGCTTTTGTTTGAGTAAGGACAACACAGCTATGTATTTTTAATTTTCTTCTCTTAAACTTCATCGTTGCTATGCTTAGAGTGGCATGGATAGTGTGTTGTAGCCTTAAAATATGGACGGACACATATTTTACTGTGTTGACTTTAATTATTTAAGCTAAGTGTTTTAGCTTAATCTTAAAACTATAGGAAGCCATTACACTTTCACAGAAGTGTATGACCTGATTAGATTTTACATTTTAAAAAGATAATTCTGGTAGCATAGAGGCTGGATTTTTTTCGAGAGGCCAAATAGGTGGTTAGGAAAACTGTTTGGAGAATACTGCCTGTATGGTGAAGTGTCATGAGAGACCCAAGGTGTAAAGTGCAGTTGATTTATAAAGGATACTAGACTTAACAAGAGCAATATACAGTATATTGACCAGTATATCTAGTGATACCAGTATATTTCAGTCACTCACTTTCAGGATCAGGCTTGTTTCATGATACCTTTCATTGTATTCCTCACTGGCTATTTGGAATAGAAGATTGAGCATTTGTTTCCCCTGCTTCTGCTGATCTTCAAATCAGTCATATTGATGTTTGCTGGATACATGTGTGGTATCCTCAATTACATGGAAGAGTAAGGGATGGAAAGGACTTTAGAAGAAAGACAGTAAGCCTTAGAGAGGCTGATTTTGTTGGTTCTCACAAAATAAGAACTAGAGCTCTAGTGTTTTAATTGACATAAGTAACTTCCTATGTCAATTTCTTCTTGTTTCTCATTTATCAATCATATACACAAGCATCTTTTCCCTACCCCAGGGAATTAACATCATAACAAATTAGTATTTTTCTGTCTCTGAGAACTCACAAGTTCTAATTCTTTGTTTTTGTTTGTATTTGCTAAACTCCAGCTTGGATACTGATTGTTTCCCTCTTTTACTTTGTAACCAATATCCTCTTGTTTTTATTTCCTTTGTTTACCTAAAATATTATAGGTATAGTCATCATTTTCTTCTGCCCTCTTGTCCTCATCTTTTCTCTCATCAGTTCATAGATCTCAAGGAAATAAATATCCACATATATTTCAGCAAATGTCATCATGGATAATATTCAAAAGAAAATAAGATGCATTCTGTTCATTGTGACCTTTGTTTTCTTATAGAATCTAAAATTTATACTGTATAGCAGTTTTAATGTGGAAAAATACTTGAAAACAGCATTTATTTATTGTTTATCATTTTGAAAGTGTGTAGTTAATACCTCGTATACTTTTTATTATACTACTTTTAAAATAATGTTTAATACCATTAAAATACTAAAAGCTTAAATATTAGTAATATTATTAATAATGTTTTCCTCTTGGAGAATATGTTAATACGTTTGCTGAATTGCTTTAATCTTAGGCTTACATCAAGTTTGTTACATCATTTGTTGTTGTGGAACTGATTCCCCATTAGAACTAACACATGGAATTTAGAGAAAGGCATCTAGGGAGGACAAATTTTGAAATCACTGTCTCTTCTGAGAGTATCTGCCATATTTACTCTGCTCTTATTTATTAAATTCTTCAAGAACTGTCACTGAATATTTGTTATTTACCAGGCACTGGGCTAGGCACACAAGGGAGACCAAGCTGGAGATAGTCGATGTTATTAAGTTTGCTTTGGGAATTCATGGTTTATCTTATACATAATCTTCTTCTTGATAGAATGAATTACTCCAGATGGAGCAAGTTAAGCAGATTGTTCTTGAGATATCACTGAGTTGAACACAGACTTCTATTTTGTTAAGGTAGCACTTAATTAGAGTTAAACAAAAGTTATGCCTCATTCAAGTCTTCTGTACTCCTTAAGAACTCGTTTATGATCTTTCTATTCATATCCTTTATTATTCTACAAAACCTTAGTCACTATGTCCACTTCCTGGCTTAGAGTTCACAAACCAAAGAATGACAATTTTTTTAAATCCTCTCTTTATGTGATAGCTGTTCTCTTTCCTTGAACATTTTTCTTGTGTTCTAGAGATTCTTTGAGTTCCAGGTGACTTTCTTATGATTACCAGGATTTCACCCTTCCAGGGTGAAAGAAATACTGTCTTCTACAAAGGGACACTGCCTTCTGCTCTGTTTGCTTTGCTCGTTTTAGTGACACTTCACATTTTCTTGGCCTTATATTGGCAAGCCACAACCTGATGTCTTCAGGAAATAGAACTCTAAAGACGTGGGTCCAGTCCTTCTTGTTTTGCCCTCCTGTCTAAAATGCATTATCTTCAAATGGTCCAGCTGGAAATGTCTTGCCATGGTTCAAGCTCTTTAGGTAGCTCTATGAGATCTTGCAGCTTACTGTTCCTAATGTGACTTTCCACTTTTCTGGAAAAAAAAAAAAAAAAAAAAAAAAAAAAAAAACAGTGGAAGCATTGGAGATTTTCATAGTGTACCTTCCTTCCCAGATTATTTTCAAAATGTTAAATAAGGACAGTTCATAAACTAGCTACTGAAAGGATCTGCATTTTATATTTTGCTCTTTTAGCTTGTATATTTTTATTCCTACTTTTAGTGTTCTGTCTGGAAGTTCCTGGTTATGGTGGGGTGGGCGTACTGGGGATGGAGTAGGGAGCCCACTGTTAGCCCATTTAAGAGACAGGATATTCTCCCCGTGGCAGAGTTATTGTAGTTACTTTGTTAAATGCACTTTGTTATAGTATTTTTCAAGGGTTTTGACAATCTAGGTGAATTATATCCATAGGTTTCCCCCTTATTCCTCCTTGCCTATGTGCTTTTTTATCCCTTAAAAGTAACAAGGCAATACAGATTCACAGAGCCACCCTCATTCTTCTACCTTGACATATCTTTAACTATACATAGATTTTTCCCATTACTATATACTTTGCTAGATTTCTCTCTGTGAAAGTGGCATACAACAGCTTGGTGACTTGAGCTCCCCTTCAGTGTGACTGTTAGTTACCTTTTCATGGATTAAAGTCATATTAGCAATCTGTGGCATTTTCATCATAATGCATATAGTTTTGCAATAGCACTCATGACTTCTTGAATGCTCATCAGTCCTAGTGATTTGTCTGCCTTTTAGTTTGTCTCTTAGATCTTAAACTGCTCAGTATTCACTGCTGTTCCTACTTATCTGTTTCAAATAGAGGTTTGAGAATTGGAACCTCTGCTGTCTTCCACAGCAAAGAGAGCAAATTCTTGCAACTGTCTCTTAGGCCTCTCTGCATTCCTTCATACCGTGATCTCCCAGCAGCCCTCTCTATATCTGGATTCATCCTTGAAACACATCTTGTTCTTTCTTGAACATTTTATTTAAATTGTATTCCAGTTTAATAAATGCACCTTTTCCCCTGTTTTGCTTGCCAGTTTGCCATACAGTTCTTATTTGTTTTGAGCTCCTGGTTCTTCTTTCCAGGGCTTTCAATAAAATATTTTCAACAAAACATCTAGGTTTCTTGTGAGGGATTACTTATTTAAATAAGACTTTTGTACACTTCTCCCATGCCATAGATATTTTTTTCTGTATTATTCCTTCTAAAATGGATACACTATGCTATTTACAGAAGAGAAAGTAGGTTAATAGCAGTGGAGGCAAGGAAGGACAGAAAACAGTTTACAGGCATCTCCTACTTCTTAAAAGTTCACATTATGCCATCTTCACTTTTACAGAAGACCTACGTTAGTAACTGTTTTTGCTAACTGAAAGAAATCCAAAGAGAATTTTTACTTTTACAAAAAAGGTGAAAATCGAGAATAGCATCCAGCATTTGTTTTACAGCAGCAATTAGAGGCAGCACACACCCAGAGCAGTGAGAGTGGCCCCGCCAAGCTCCTTCCTCAGACTACACTCAGCATCTCAACATCAAGCTTCTAGAGCTTTGAACTGTGCCTGTGAAAATCTGAGCTTTATCTCTGTTTTTGTTTTTTTTTTTTTGGTGCATCCTTTAGCAAGATGTATTCTAAGGTAGTATACTTCTTTGCTTTATGCTATTTAGGCTTATGAAAGATTTCACAGGCACACTCTACATTCAGATAGCAGAGGAAACCTGTATTACCCACACAACATGTTGCTTTGGTCTCTCTTCTATTGTGACTCACAGATGCTTGCACATACCCATTGCCAGTGGGGTTAGAGCTCCCTAAACTACTCATTTATCCTGCCTAGAAACTTTAACTCTTTGTTTCTTGTCTTAATGAACTCTTTCCATGTGGATAACCGAGACCATGTTGTGGCTTCTCAGATTCATTTAACTGTTTAGGTGAAATCTCATTTTTTTGTTTAGATAGTCTATTAACAAAAGAATGATTAGCTATTTAGATGCTCTTTTCATACTTTAATGTTATGTATAGCAGTGACCCCTCCAAAAGTAATTATGGTAATTGTAAATAAAGTAATGCTTTATAATAATGATGTAGACTAAAATATTTTTATTGTATTTTAGTTTTCTTATACACTGCTGAACTTTTATAACCTTTTCATTATTTGTCTGTGCAGAGTACATCCCAAATTATCATAATTTGAGTAGTAGTAACTGGCAGCAAATATTAAATCCTGTAGTCATTTCTGGTTATTGTCAATAAATATTTGTAATCCTTTGGTTCCATATTTTAAGGCTCTTGGTTAAATACCCCTTATTTAAATATCTCTGTTCACCCTTGTGCCATCTGCCTCTGCTAACAGAAAGCTTGAAGAATATTAGATTATGTTGTACATGTGTGATCAAATAATTCAGAAGATTAAAGTCATAAAAATTATAAAATAGATCCCAAAGCTAATTTGATTGTTACTTTTTTATTTATACATACAACTCCAATGTCACATTTATGCCTTAGAGTACTTATGGAGTTTTGATTCTTAGTATTGAGGTCAGGAACCTATTGAATGATCCAGACTATAGAATAATTGAGGGTATAAAAATGCCTTTAGGTTATGTACATACAAAAGCAAAAATGGCTGATGAGAGCTTATGAAAGGTATGGATATGTGTTCTAAGAGATTTAGGGGCTTTTCTCCTTTTTAATTTTATTCAATTTATTTAAACTTAACAAAAAAAAAAAAAAAAAAAAAACAGTTCACCCATTTCTTTCACCTTCTAGCCCCAGCCTCTTGTACTCTTGTAATCACCCATCTGTTCTCTGTATCTATGAGCTTGGTTGGTTTTCTTTCTTTTTTTTTCTTTTTTTCTTTTGGAAGAGTCTAAAAGAGAGATCATAATGGTATTATTCTCTCTGACTTAGTTCATTTAGCATAATGCCTTCAAGGTCCATCCATGTTATAAATGGCAAGATTTCATTTTTTATGTCTGAATAATGTTCCATTGCATGTATCTGTATACATACAAATGTGATATAACTATACACATACACACACACCACAATTTCTTTATCCATTCATCTATCAGTGGACATTTAGGTTGTTTTTATATCTTGTCTGTTGTAAATAATGCTGTAGTGAACATAGGGGTGCAGATAGCTTTTCTAGTTGACATTTTTATTTTCTTTAGATAAATACCCAGAAATGAAATTGCTAAATCATATAGTAGTTACATTTTTTAAATTTTTGATAAATTTCCATACTATTTTTCATAGTGGTTGCACCACTTTATATTCCCACTAACAGTGCACAGGTTTCCTTTTCCCCATATTCTCACCTACATTTTTTATTTCTTGTCTTATGCTAATAACCATTCTGTCAAGTGTAAAGTGATATCTCATTGTGGTTTTCATTTACATTTCCCTGATGATTAATTAGTTGAGCATATTTTCATGTACCTGTTTGCCATCTGTATATCTTTGGGAAAAAATGTCTATTCAGAAAATGTCCATTTTTTAATGAGATTTTTTTCGTTGTTATGTAGTTGCATGAGTTCTTTGTATATTTTGGATTTTAGTCCCTTTTCAGATATAATATTTGCAATCATTTTTTTTTCCTATTCAGTAGGTCGCCTTTTCATTTTGTTGATGGCTTCCTTTGCTGTGCAGAAGCTTTGTATTTGATACAGTCCCACTTGTTTATTTTTGCTTGTGTTCCTTTTGCTTTTGGTGACAGATTAAAAAATTATCGTCAAGACCAATGTCAGGGAGCGTACTGCCTATATTTTCTTCTAAGAATTTTATGGTTTCAGTCTCACATTCAAGTCTTTAATCCATTTAGAGTTAATTATTGTGCGTAATATAAGGTAGTGATCCAGTTTCATTCTTTCGCATGTGGCTATCCAGTTTTTCCAACACCGTTATTAAAGAGACTGTTATTTCCCCACTATCTAGTCTTGGCTCCTCTGTCATAAATTAATTCACCATATATGCATGACTTTATTTCTGTGTTCTCTTGTTCTGTTCCATTGATCTATATGTCTGTTTTTATGCCAGTACCATACTATTTTGATCACTATAGTTTTTAATATAATTTGAAATTAGGGAGTGTGATGCCTCCTTTGTTCTTCTTAAGATTGCTTTGACTATTAGGGTGTGTGGGTGTGTGTGTGGTTCCATATACATTCTAGGACTGTTCTATTAATGTGAAAAATTTGGAAATTTGAGAGGCATAACATTAAATCTGTATGTTACTTTGGGTAGTATGGGCATTTTAGCAATATTAATTCTTTTAATCCATGAGCACAGAATATTTTTCCATTTATTTAAAATCTTCAATTTCTTTTATTAATGTCTTGTAGTTTTCAATATACAGGTCTTTTACTTTCTTGGTTAAATTTATTTCTAGGTATTTTATTCTTTTTGATTTAATTGTAAATGGGATTGTTTTCTTAATTTTTTTCTGATAGTTTGTTATTAGAACAAAGAATTGCAACAGATTTTTGTTTATTGATTTTGTACTCTGCAACTTTACTGAATTTGTTTACTTGGTATAACAGTTTTTTGATGCAGTCTTTAGGGTTTTCTATATGTAATATAATGTCATCTGAAAATAGTGACAGCTTTACTTCTTCCTTTTCAATATGAATGTCTTCTCTCTCCCTCCCTCCATTCCTCCCTCCCTCTTTCCCTCTTTCCCTCCCTCTCTTCTTCTCTCCTTCTCTCCCTTCCTACCTGCCTTTCTCCCTCCCTCACTTCCTCCCTCTCTTTCCCCACCTTCTTCTCCCCCTCTCTTTCCCTCTCTCCCTCTCCCTTTTTCTTTCTCTGCCTAATTGCTCTGGTTGGAACCTTCAACACTATGTTGAAAAAAAGTGCTGAGAGTGGACATCTTTGTCTTGTTCCTTATCTTAGAGGAAAGCTTTTGGCTTTTCACCATTGAGCATGATGTTAGCTATGGGTTTATATATATATATATATATATATATATATATATATATATATATATATATGCATATATATGCATATACATATACATATACATATACATATATATGGCTTTTATTATGTTGAGGTACTTTAATTCTCTATATTTCATTGAGAGCTTTTATCATAAATCGATTGATCGATTTGTCATAAATCAATGTTGAATATGTAACGTGCTTTTTCTACATCTCTTGAGATGATCATATGATTTTTAGCCTTCATTTTCTTAATGTAGTATATCTTATATCATATTCACTGATTTTCAGATGTTGAACCATCCATTCATCCCTGCAATAAATCCCACTTGATCATGATGTATGATCATTTTAATGATTATTGAAATGATTTGATTTCCCCATTGGTTTTCTAATATTTTGTTGAGTTTTTTTCATTTATGTTTATCAGTGATATTGGCCTGTAATTGTGTGTGTTTGGGGTGGGGGGTGGCATCAATGTCTATTCTTTTGTATTTGGCCCTGTAAAATGTGTTTGGAAGAGTTATACCCCTCTTTTAATTTTTGGTAGAGTTTCGGAAGGATTGGTATTAATTTTTCTTTGAGTATTCGATAAAATTCTCAGTAAAGCCGTCTGGTCCTAGACTTTTTATTGAGGTGTTTTTGATTAGTAATCTCCTTGTTAGTAATCTTTATGTTATGATTTTATGTTTTATCATGATTCAGTCTTGGTAGTTTATATGTTTTAATGTCTTCACTGAAATGTCTTTATTTCAATGTCCTCTCTTTGTTAAAGTTGTTTATTTCTTCTTTAGTCATGATGTTTGTCTTCTTGATGTTTAAATGCAGTCCCACTTTCACAGTTTCTTTTTTCACTTTCATCAGAAGTTGTTTCAAATCATTGCTACTTTCTGCCAGTAAGATGGTGTCATCTTTATATCTTAAGTTACTGATATTTTTTCTACCAATTTTCACTTCTTCTTCCTCTGAATCTAGCCCAGTTTTTCATATAATATGTTCTGTGTACAGATTAAACAAAGAGATAAAACGCAGCCTTGTCTGACACCTTTACCTAGAGAAACTATTTTGGTCCTCCATTTTCTGTCCTGACAGTGATTTCCTGTCTAGAATACAGGTTAGGCATCAGGACAATCAATTGCTGAGACATGACCATTTCTTTCAGAGCAGCCCAAAACTTCTCAAGATCCACACCATCAGATACATATATAATACATAGATGATACATGGATAACTTTTTCTAACTTTTTCTGAAATACTTTGGAGTATTCCAGTATCCAACAAATGTTCGCAATTAGATCTTGAGTGCTTCTTTCTTTTCTGATTCCAACTTGAACATTGGTATTTTTTTCTTCATATAATGTGGAAGTCCTTGTTGCATCACCTTGAGCATCTTTTTACTTGTTTGGGAGGTTAGAGCAATGATCCTATAGTTATTGCACTCCTTGGCATCTCTTTTCTTAAAGATTGAAATGTATATTGAATGTTTCTAGTCTGTAGATCATTGTTTGTTTTTCATATTTGTTGACATATTCATGTTAGGATTTTGACAGATTCAGTCTTTGTGACTTAAAATAATTCTGTTGGTCTCCTGCTTACCCCAGTGATTTGTTTCTTTCTAGTACTTTCATGACTGCTTCCATGTCACTTTCTAGAATTATAAGTTCTTTTTAATAGGAATCTTCTTCAAAAGTATCTGTCATTCTTTTAGCTCTTTCCTATAGATTTTTATTATACTGTTCCCTCTTCCCTTTATTTTCTCCTGGTCAGATAATATGCTTCCATCTTGGTCATTCAGCATTGCTAGTCTAGGTTTGAATTCTTTTTTTTTTTTTTTTTTTTTGAGTCTTCTGGTAGAGATCTTTTGTTTTTTGTCATTGTTGTCTTCTACTTCCTCATGTTGACTGTTGTAGTAGCTCTCTTTAACTCTACATGGTAGTCATTGAACAATTGTTGAGGGTTCTATCCCTGCTTTTGTCACCTTTAAATTTTGCCTCTCACTTGTCTTTAACAATTTTTAATGTTTCTTCTTCCATCTTGATTTTTCTTTCCTTTTTACTTCTAACATTGCCTTTTCACGTTCTTTCTTAATAATGCTCTAGTTTTAGTCCACAATTCTCTGGTTGTCCATCAATTTAACAGTGCAAATCTATTTTTTAATGTGTATTTCAAAGCCATCAGGAATGTTATTTACATTATATTTTAACACTATGCTCCCTTTAGTACTCTTCTTCAGTTTTACAATAATGTTTGATATTAACAGTTTGTGGTCCATACCATGATCAGCTGCTGGTCTTGTTTTGGCAGAGGGAATACAGCTTTTCCATCTCCTGCTTCCAATTACATAGTCTATTTGATTTCTATATCAGCCATCTGGTGCTGTCCATCTATATAGTTGTCTGTTTAGATGTTTGGAGCATCTGTTTGTGATTGACAAGTTATTGGCTTCGCAGATATCCATGAGCTGATCTCCTGCTTTATTTCACACTTCGAGTCCAAATTCTCTGATGACATTTATTCTACTTTATTTTTATTTTTGTATTCCAGTTACCTATAATTGTTAACACATCTTATTTTGGTGTGTGATCAATTTCTTCTTGGATACTTATGTAAAAGCTTTTAGTTTCATCTTCAGCCTCTGTAGTTGGAATATAGATTTGAGAGAGAGTTATATTAATAACTTTTCCTAGAAGTCTGATATATATTATTCAGTTAGACCTTACATTGTAGCCCCTAACTGCCTGTGCTACATCTTGCTTCAGTATTAAAGACATTCCATTTCTTCTGAGGTAATTTTGCTTATCTTTAAATTTATGCATGTGTTTTTCTTTTTTTTCCAACTGAAAAACCTGTAAGAAGTTAGGTTTTATTCATCGATTGTTATGAAATTCTTTTCTGTTGTATTTGAAATTTTTTTACTAAAATTTTTGTTCAAATACTTTTTTCTATTCATTTATGCTTTATAATCTAATAGTTCTAGTAATATTTCTAGAAGAGTTAAATATATTTTATTTAATTTATTATAAATAAATAGAACTTTTCTTTAAATGGCTTTTCATTTTTAAATTTTAAGTGCATTTTGACCAGTATGTCGTTTTAGGGAATATAGTGGTGGGCAGAAATAGTCAAAGCCCCTGCCCCTATGAAGCTTACAATCTAGTATGTATGGGAGGGCGGGGGAGGTAGTTTTGTGTTGTTTTTTTTCTTTCACCCTTTTCTTATAGTAGATTTCAGAATTTTAAAACGTACACTCTTTTTTTTAATTAGTATTTTTAGGTTAAGAGTACAGTATGTTAAGAGAAAGTACAAGGGAGAATTCATGGGCTAGTTCTGATAAACTACTCACACTCAACACCCTCTGGTGACTAGAACCATCTGCCTTTCTCTGGACTCCAAAATTTAAATCCTAAGCTAAGGTTTGATGCAGGGTTGTTCCCTGAGGGTTCTTATTATGAGAAACAGAACTAGACCTCAGGTGTCAGTATGAGAGATTCAGAATCAAGGTAAGGAATGAATTTGAACACTAAAAAGTCTGATGAGTGAGGTGGTAGACCTCATCTGGAAAGTTCCAGAATGATTTCCAGTCAACAGTCTCAAGGAATATCCAAGATCTCAAGTTCAAGGACTGGAATGTTATTTTTATGATTCCTGGGTAAAGAATCACAGTGTGTGACATTTGTGACCTCAGGTATTCCGTTTTGGTAATCAGTTTTAGTAGGTAAAGATGCAGGTGTTTCAGTCACTACCATTTATCACTCTGCTACTTGGACACAGTTCATGTTCTCTTATAATGATCTAATATAAATAACATATTAATTGGTATCATCATCAATATATTTTCCTCATTTTACTTGGTTAGAATGCCTTTCTCTATCTCTGCCCAATTCTCTGTGCAATTTTCATGTGGTTATAAAATGAACATGTATTAAAAAGGATTCTGAAGAGGCAAAAGGACTGTAAGAATGGTGGGATTATCATTATTATTTGCCTTATCTGATGAGGCCTAGCACAGTGATAATAATCTGATACAATAAAAACACTCCTAGTATTTACATTTCGATCTATACATTGTGCAGAATTGCAGTACACACCTTCAGTTCCTGTTTCTGGGTCCTACACAGCCCTTTAGAGGAGCATTCCTAATTTTCTTTTTGTTTCAAGAAAGGCCACAATTTATCACTCATGTAAATGAGAGTAATTCTAAGGATATCTATTTATATCTATAAATGTTGGTAAGAGCAATTTGCTTTATATTTAAACTTAAATTTACCATTTTCCTTTGACTTTAAATTCTTCTCTGGTTCTTCAAGGCTTGGTAAACTACTTTTCTCTGAGACTGTCCTGACAGTGCCTTCGGATGCATATATACCACTACAAGGTCTTTTGTATAGTTCAATAACCCATTCCTCTTACATCTATTTTATTAATTATGATCTAACATAATTTACCTTTACTCTGAATTCTACATCTTTATATAATGTAACTCTTAAACCTTTCTCATATTTGTTATACTACATCTTTGAAATTTATATAGAGTTTTATCTGTGTTCCCCTTTGAAATTGTACCTACTTCAGAACTATTAAATAATCAACCTTTTTTTATCAAAGTCTGATAGCCTGTTTCTTTTCTACTGCTTTTTTGTATTATTATTTTGCTATTTATATATTTGACATGTAAATTCCTCATTAGTTTGCATGCCCTCTGTATTTATTTAACAAATACTGTCAAGCAGTGTTTCAGGCACAGAGGATACTGTAGAGATGAAGATAAAACCCCTGCCCTCAGGCAGCTTATGTTTTAATGGAGAAAGATAATAAATAAACAGGTAAAGTAAAATATTAAAGAAGAAATGAAACAGCGTGAAGGTGTGGACAAACAGAGATGACAAGAATTGTTTCTTTTTCCTATAGAGAGGAAGGCAAAGAAGGCCTTTCTGGAGGGTGACATTTGAACAGAGATGGGGAAGGAGGGAGAGAGCTGGTGAAGAAGGAAGAGCACATGCACACAGAGAGCACACAAGTGTAAAAGCTCGAGGCAGGAACAACAGAAGGGCCAGAGAGGCAGAGTCTCATTAGTAAGAGAGTGGTAGGCAGTGATGTGGAGAAGGACCTGGAGGCCAGGAGGGTGAAAGACTGTAATGGAACTAGTCAGAGGCTAGTTCAGTAGTTCCAGTGAAAGGTGATGGCAGCTAAAGATGGGAGTGATGAGAAATGCTTAGGTTTCTGTGAACTGTGAAGGACCAGAGAAGTCAGCCATGATTCCTAGGTTTTTAATTTGAGTAATAGGTGAATAAGTACCATTTGCAGAGAAGGAAGGGGCTAAAGGAAGAGAATTTGGTGACAGCATCATAATTCCATTTTGGGCTAGCTCAATCAATGTGAGATGATATTAGGCATGTTAAATAAACAGGAAGAAACTTGAGGCTACTGCTCAGGGTAGGGTACTTAAGGTTACTGGAGATGGCCCTTTGGGGTCTTGTGCACAGAGGTGGTGATTTGAGGCCTTGGACTCAGTGAGAAACCTGCAGAATGGGTGAGGAGAAGAGGTCCCATACAGTCTCAGTGCAGTAGTGGAGTGAGAAACAGCAAAAGAGCCTGGAAAGTCGCTGCCAATGAAGCAGGAAGAGAGCTTGAAGAGTGTTGTATTCCAGAAGAGGAAGGAGGTAGGGGGAGGTATTTTGTAGGCTTGGTGTCTTTTTGTTTGTTTGTTTGTTTGTTTGTTTGTTTGTTTTTAATCAGTCTTATTTTTTTATTCTTGTTAAGTGAAATAAGTTTCTACTGTTAACTGAGTCTTCATGCCTCTGAAAATGCAGCTCTGTTCATGACTGGAAGCATACTCCATATTCATCCTGCAGTGTGGAGAAAATATAGAAAAAATGATAAAAAAATTACTCAATCTTGGCTTTGAAATATTACTATAATTTTTTATGCAGAGGCCAGAAAGCCCTTTCTATAAGGGGTCAGATAGTAAATAGTTCTGTTTTTGTGGAAAATAGTTCTATATCACAACTGCTCAACTCTGCTGTTATTGTGTGAAACCAGTCATAGAAAACACATGAGTGAATGAGTATGGCAGTGTTCCTATAAAACTTTATTACAAAAACAGGCATGGGGACAGATTTAGCCCATGGGCTATATGTAACTTTCCAGACTCCTGATGTTTTGGTATATTTCAGAATCACCCTTGTAACCATTTATCAAGCTACAAAGTATGTCACAATTTTTTTTAAAGGAAGCCAGTTAATTTGTTATTCTATATTCTAAAACACTTTATGGACAAATAAATTTATAAGCCAGTCTTCTTCTCTCACATTTTGAATATCAAACATATGCTTAATTCTTGGTGGAGTTACCTAAAAATCTACACACATGCAGTACCCTACACCCTGCCCCCACAACTGCCCTATCTGATAATTTCTTTAGCCTAAATGCTCTCGATTTTTTTCAGGTTTTCAGTCCTCTGAATAAGGACCTGTCACTTATCTGAATTCAATTTCCCAGCATAACTAAAAGCTTTTAGGTTCTGCGAAATCTCCTTATCCTGTGTTCCAGTGTTTCACGTGCTTACACAAGAATTTTTTTGGTTATTGTATATATAACATGTGATCATATATTATATGCAATATGTATATAATGTTTGCTATGGCTGTAATATGTGGCTCCACGACTTGCTGTAGCCTCTGTGCCTCAGTTTTAGTGCTTACTTGTCCTTAGGATTAATTTACACACACACACACACACACACACACGCACACGCCTTATTAAAAAAAAAACCCAACATGCTCTTAACTGTTCAAATTTGATTGATTCTATCACAGAGACTGAAAATGAAAATATTGGATATGAATTTATATAGTGGCTTGACAGACACCTAGTGTTAGAAAGGATCTTAAATATCAACTCTTTCTTCATCTGTAATCTATAAATCCCTAGGCAAAACTGTATGTGTACGCACATGCATTCATGCACTTGTATGCACACTCATGCATATGTGTATTTGTTTCTTGTCAGAATGTCTGAGACTTTCATGAGATCCTTACAGAATCTGGGCCTCAGAAAGGCTGAGCCCTGCTTTCGCGGTGAGCACCATTTCAGGAGTAGAGACCTGCTTTCATTCCCAGCTCTGTTGCTCCAGGCCTTTAGTATGACTTTAAAGTGACAAGCAATCTCTCTGAACTTCAGGACCTGGTTTCTGTTTCTCCTAGAATTGTTGTAAAGCTCCAATAAAAGCATTTTGAAATTGTAAAGTGTCATATAAATGTATAATTGTGACACCATGAGAAAACTATAGCCAGAGAGAGTGGTCAAGTGGTCTGCTCAAAGGATACCCCCAAGTAGTCCTAGAACCCTAACACCTCCATCTACTGAGGCCTGCTCAGTGCATTATACCCTCAACATGGGGCCACAGCTTTTCCTGAGAACAAAATGGCTCAGTACTAAGACCATTCATTGGGAAAAGAATATCCTTTTCAATAAATGGTGTTAGTATAACTTAATATCCTTATGCAAACAGTAAATTCAGACCTCTAACCTATACCATATATAAAAAATAACTAAAAACTAACTGGATTGAAGACCTAAATGTAATAAATAAAACTGTAAAACTCTTAGAATAAAACATAAGAATAAAACTTTATCCTTGGGTTAAGCAGAGCATTCTAAGTTATGACACCAAAAGCACAAATGACAAAAGAAAAATTGGATGAACTGGACTTTGTGCCTTATAGGACACCATTAAGAAAGTAAAAAGTGTCTGTATACCTTAAACTTACACAATGTTATGTCAGCTATATCTCAATATAGGAAGACTTAAAAAGAAAGTGAAAAGACAACCATCAAAATGATAGAAAATTGCAAGTCATATATCTGATAAGAGATTTTTATTCAGAAGATATAAAGAATATTTATGACTTAATAATGAAAAGATAAATAACCCAACTTAAAAATGGGTCAAGAATCTGAATAGACATCACTCTAAGTAAGATATACAAATGGCTAATAAGGACATGAAAATATACTCAACATCATTAGTCATCAGGGAAATGCAATCAAAACCACAATGAGAAATTCGTATGGAACCACTTAAGACTTTTAATAGCCAAAATAATCTTGAGAAAGAAGAACAAAGCTGGAGGCATGACACTTCCCTAATTTCAAATTATATTACAAAGCTATAGTAATCAAAACAGTATGGTATTGGCATAAAAACAGACACATAGATCAATGGAACAGAATAGAAAACTCAGAAATAAACCCACACATAGAGAGTCAATTAATTTAGGCACAGGATTCAAGAATATACAAGGGAGAAAGGATAGTCTTCAGTAAATGGTGTTGGAAAATTGGATAGCCACAGGCAAAAGAATGAAACTGGACCATTATTTTATGCCATACACAAAAACTAACTCTAAATGGATTAAAGATTTGAGCATAAGACCCGAATCAATAGAAGTCCTAAAAGAAAACATTGGCAGTAAGCTTTTTGATATAGGTGTTGGTGATGATTTGTTTGGATTTGACACCAAAAGCAAAAATAAACAAGTGTGACTACATTAAACTAAAAAGCTTCTGCACAGCAAGGGAAAACATCAACAAAATTAAAAGACATTCTGCTGAATGGGAGAAATAACTACAGATCGTATATCTGATAAAGGGCTAATATCCAAAATAAACAAAGAACTCATACAACTCAGTAGAAAAAAATATCCAATTTAAAATGGTCTGAGGAACTCAATAGATATTTTTCTAAAGGAGACATATGGATGGCCAACATGTACTTGATAAGTTGCTCCATATCACTAATCATCATGGAAATGTAAATCAAAACCACATGAAATACCATGTCACACCTGTTAAAATGGCTGTTACGAACTAGGCAAGAGATAACAAGTGTTGATGAGGATGTAGAGAAAAGGGAACCTTTGTGTACTATTGGTGTAGCCAAAATTAAAAATAAACTAACAAATGATTCAGCAATTTCACTTCTAGGGATTTATCCAAAGGAAACAAAAACTCTAACTCAAATATCTGCACCCTTATGTTCATTGCATTATTATTTACAGTAGCCAAGGTATAGAAGCAACATAAGTATCCATCGATGGAAAAAGATAAAATCCTGCCATTTTAGACAACAGAGATAGACCTTGAGAATATTATGCTAAGTGAAATAAGTTAGAGAAAGACATACTGTAAGATTTCACTTACACGTGGAATCTAAAAAATGAAAAGAAATGAATTCATAGATAGAACACTTTGGTGGTTGCCAGAGGCAGAGTAGGAGGTGGTGAGCAGTGGGCAAAATGGGTGAAAGTGGTCAAAAGATACAAACTTCCTGTTATAAAATAAGTCATGGGAATGTTATGTACAGCATGACGACTATAGGTAATAATGTATTGTATATTTGAAAGTTACTAAGAGTAGATCTTAAAAATTCTCATCATGAGAAAAATTATAACTATGGTTGGTGATTGTTGTTAACTAGACTACAATATATTATCAAGTCATAATATGTTACATTTATGTTGTGCACCTGAAACTAATGTTTTTTGTCAGTTATATCTCAATTGAAAAAATAACACAAAACCGTACCTAGTAGGATATTTGTAATCAAAAAGACAGACTACAACAAATGTTGGGTGGGATGTGGAGCAATTGGAGCCCTCATTAACTGTTGTTGAGCATGTGAAATGGTGCAGCCACACTGGAAAACAGTAAGGCAGTTCCTCAAAATGTCAAACTTAGTGTTACCAAATGACCCTACTCCTAGGTACATATTGAAGAGAATGAAAATGTGATATGTGAAAGAAGCTGGTCAGAAAAGGACACATGGTATATGTTTCCATTTATAATAAATGTCCAGAATAGGTAAATGTTTAGAGATAGAAAGTAGATTAGTGACTGTTGGGGTGGGGATGGGAAGATGGGAAGTGATTGCTGATGGGTACAGAGTTTATTGTAGGGATGATGACAGGTTCTGGATTAGATGGTGGTAATGATTGCGTAATGTTGCGAATATACTAAAAACCACTGAGTCATAAATTTTAAAAGGGTGAATTTTATGATATGTAAATTTTACCCAATAAGTTGTTATTTAAAAAGAATAAAATAGCCCCAATTGTGCTTCCTTGGCTTTGAAAGATTATGAGATACTTTTTTTCTATTTTATCTCAAGGCTGCCATGTGAGCTTTACTGACAGCCCTAGATGACATGAGTTCAGTGGTCTGAGTTAGGACTCTGATTAGCAATTGCCTAAATTCCCTAAGTACCCTGTGTATAGACAAGGCTGCAACTTATGCTCAGGGGACACTCAGGACTGGGCTGTAATGAAGCCAGTAACCTCAGTCACCCTAGAGGGTTTTTTTTCCAGGTGAACATTGGGGTCATTCACCAGGCAGCAGAGAAGCATGTCTGCATTTTGTCCAGCTATATTTGGACATTAAGTAAACCAGTGACAAAGATTTTTAACCTTGTTTTTTTAAGAGGTTTGAATATTAGGTAAATTTGTTTATTGTGCTTATAAATAATTTAGGGAAAAAGTATATCAGTCACATTTATTTTTAAAGAATATGTTAAAAAACTGTAAAATATTGAATTATTTCTTAGCATCCTCTTAGAAATCATTCAATTCAATTTACATTAGTTTCTTGCTGTGTTCAGAGTCTCATAATGAAAAGATTATACATATGTAATATACTAAAAATCATTCTTGTATCTTAATTTAAAATAGAAAATGAAACAATTCTTTTTAAAACTGACTGTGTACTAAAGTACATGGTCTCAATCTTCTGTGTGCATAAAAATCAACTGAGACTAATTAATAATGTGCATTTCCAAGGCCCTCACCCCTAAGAGACTGGTTCAGTCTTTATTTTTAAGGAATACTCCGATATTCAGCATAGAAGTAGGAGGTGATATATCTGTTTATACAGTTCTTCATTTTACCACGGATTCTTAATTTCTTAAGGTATTTTCTAGCTATTTGGTCTTAGAAATAGATGATATCCACATTCTTAGTCTGCTATTCACAAACATAACTTTTCTAAGTGTGTGAAATTGTAAAAAGTCTTTGTTTTCTCCTGTCAGCAACTTTGTTGCTCTTACCCTTAATGCAGCACTTCCTTTCCTGCTCTTTCCAGATTTCTTTTGACCTGGCTGAATATACTGCAGATGTTGATGGAGTTGGCACTTTACGGCTTCTGGATGCAGTTAAGACCTGTGGCCTTATCAACTCTGTGAAGTTCTACCAAGCCTCCACAAGTGAACTTTATGGGAAAGTGCAAGAAATACCCCAGAAGGAGACCACTCCCTTTTATCCTCGGTCGCCATATGGTGAGAACAACATGTGCCACTTCTTTGTGTGTATGGGGCGCTTGTGTGTTTCTGCTTTAATTTTGTTCACGTCTCATGGCTGAAGTCATTTGGGTGTGAGATTAACATTAAGATAAACTAAAGTGACTAGACTTGTTGAGAAGCATACCTTTATACATTGCTAACTACAAGTATTTGCTGCCATTGCCTCCAGGGTGGAATTACCACCTCACCTCACCAGTCCATGCTCATTCAACCCTTTCATACAGATCACTTTGAAGGGAAAATTAGACCAAACATGATTCTTTTTTTTCTGAAATGTTGTGAGACTGGGCTGAAGTGATAAGATTTCATGTTTTCTATCTCCCTGATGAAAGCCTCCCTGAGTTCAAACCTTTAAAAAAAAAAAAACAAAAAAGATCTATTACATCTTACATATTTGTAAAAAGTATTCATGAAAGACTTTAGTGATAAAGTTTTGAAACAGCTAAAATAGTGAGATCTCATATTTTTTCGCTTTTTAATTTCTTAATACTAAGAAAAAGAAATAAGACCTAAGAAGGTCCACTTGATACATGGCACACACTATAGTTGAAGTCAATTGGATTGTAAAAGAAAGAACCATGGATATTACAAAAGTAAGAAATTCTTAAATATTTCCTTGTACACATTATTAACTGGCAAAGGAACCTTTATTTTGTCTTTGGCTTTTAAGTCTTTTTTTCCTATCCTGATACATTACAAATTGTAATTTGTGTAAGTTGTTACTTGTTTAAGATGAATGAAAATCAGTTTTTAAATTATAAGACACTGTCTTTTATAATAATCACTGTCTTTTACTTGCTTTTTAAAAATTGTTCCAACAGGAGCAGCAAAACTCTATGCCTACTGGATTGTGGTGAACTTCCGTGAGGCATATAATCTCTTTGCAGTGAATGGCATTCTTTTCAATCATGAGAGTCCAAGGAGAGGTTAGTAAATATATTAATTGAAAACAGAATTTCAGACTTTAACAATGACAACAAAAAGTTATATGTATATTCTGGGGAAATTTTCACATTTTTTCTTTTATGGATGTCAGAAGTAGTGAATGAAGACATGTAAATCTAGCCTTAATTACTTATTAAGTTTACTA
The DNA here is from genome assembly GCA_028627145.1 of Eidolon dupreanum. Taxonomy (NCBI): domain Eukaryota; kingdom Metazoa; phylum Chordata; class Mammalia; order Chiroptera; family Pteropodidae; genus Eidolon; species Eidolon dupreanum. Next base: position 79,562,439 of record CM053502.1, read on the forward strand.
GTTTTTTTTTCCCAACATGAAAAACTGAACATTATTACAGTGTTATCATTTTTATTGGTAGGTCTTAAGTATAAGGAAGATTCACAATGAATGCAAAGGAATAAGTAATAAACTAATGGTTATCTCCAGAAGCCAATCTTATTCATGTAGACTCAACTTGTAGAATCTATGTTTTTTTAAATTTTGAATCAGTTGGACATTTAATAGTTTTTCTTTATATTCCACTTAAAGAGGCATATAGAAATTGCTATGCTTCTAGAGTATATTTTAAAATAAATTTGCAATCAGTTCTTATATTTAGAATCATTATCAGTTTTCAAAAAACCACATTCGTTTTGCATTGTCTTGTTCCCTTTTCATAGTTGTCCTTGAGACTGTTAACTACATACTAGGTCTCCTGTTTCAAATATTAGGTTTTAAATAAGAAAGTGTGTATTCTTTTCATTATTTACTGAAGCATGAAAAATCTACAAAACATATACACTCTTTACAATTTAAAAATTACCTGTTCAATCTAAGAATTTTTGTTAAATTTCACTATCACTTAGCCTTTTATATTGAGAATAAATGAGAGGTCCAGTGTTATAAGGTTTTTCATGCTCAACAAATGGTTATGCTTATAACTTTTTTCAGTGAAATTTTATGTGACTATATAGCCACATAATTAAGCCAAGTTATGAAGAAAGATTAAAGTGACAGATTTATAAAGTATCTTTAGTGTCAGTACATTTTTAAAATAATTTTTTAATGTTTCAATTACAGTTGACATACAATGTTATATTAGTTTCAACTGTACAACCTAGACATTTATATAAGTTACAAAGTGATTGCCCTGATAAATCTAGTACTTATCTGACATCATACATAGTTGTTACAATATTATTGACTGTATTCCTTATGCTAGAGTTTATATCCTCAAGACTATTTTGTAACTACCAATTTGTACTTCTTAATCCCTTTGCCTTTTTCATCCAACCCCCCAACCCTCCTCCCATCTGGCAACCATCAAAATGTTCTCTGTATCTGTGAGTCTGCATCTGTTTTGTTTGTTTGTTTGTTTTAACTCCACATATAAGTGAAATCATATGGCATTTGTCTTTCTCTGTCTGACTTACTCCACTCAGCACAATATCCTCTAGGTCCATGTTGTTACATATGACAAGATCTCATTCTTTTTTTATGGCTCAGTAATATTCCATTGTATATGTATACCACATGTTCTTTATCTATTCATCCATTGATGGACACCCAGGTTGCCTCTATTTCTTGTCTCTTATAAAAAATGCTGCATTGAATATATGGGTGCACATGTCCCTTTAAAGTACTGGTTTAGGTTTCCTTGGGTAAATACCCAGAAGTGAGATTACTGGGTCTTTCTTTGTCTCTTGTTAAAGCCTTGTTTTAAAAGTTTGTTTTGTCTGGTATGAGTATTGCTACCTCAGGTTTTTTTTTTTCTCATTTTCATTTTCATGAAATATCTTTTTCCATTCCTTTAATTTCAGTCTGTATTTGTCTTTCCATCTGAAGTAAGTCTCTTGTAGACACCATAGGTGAGAGTGTTGTTTTCTTATTCATTCAGCTACCCTGTCTTTGATTGGAGCATTTAATCTATTTACATCGAAAGTAATTGTTGATAGATAGGTAGTTATTGCCATTTTATTATTCAAATATTTAATCTTTTTTTTTTCTTCTTTCTCTTTGGGAAGCTCTTTATCTCTTATCTCTTCTTCAATTTTAAATATAGCTTTGCCGGGTAGAGTAATATCGGTTATAGGTCCTTGGTGTTCATCACTGAATATTTCATGCCAATCTCTTCTGGCCCGCAAAGTTTATGTTGAAGAATCAGCTGACAGTCTCATGGGAGCTCCCTTGTCAGTAACTGCTTTTCTCTTTCTGCTTTTAAGATTCTCTCTTTGTTTTTAACATTGGGTATTTTAATTATAATTCTTGGTTTGGGCCTCTTTGGGTTTATCTTGTTTGGCACTCTCTGTTCTTCCTGGGCTTGTGTGTCTATTTTCTTCAACAGATTAGCGAAGTTTTTCATCATTTTTCCAAATAGGTTCTCAATTCCTTGCTCTCTCTCTCTTCTCCTTCTGGTACCACTATGATGTGAATGTTTGTACGCTCAATGTTGTCCCAGCAGCCCCTTAAACTATTCTCATTTTTTTGGATTCTTTTTCCTTTTTGCTATTCTGATAGGGTTTTTTCTTCTACTTCATCTTCCAAATAGCTGATTAGAACCTCTGCTTCACCTAGGCTACGGTTGATTCCCTCTAATATATTCTTTATTTCAGTTATTTTATTCTTTGGTTCTATAGTGTTAGTACATTTTTATTTTACAATTGTGCAAGTTAAAAAATTCCCATGATGTGCTGTTAAAGCATGAGAGTCCATCCTGTCATAATCTGTTGCACAAAAGGAAAACAGTTAATAAGCAGCCAGAATCATTTCTTTAATTAACTTTGTGGTTCTAGTTACCCTTAGTAGAGGAAAATGGAAAAGGAAGAGCTTCACTATCCTTGCTTACAGCATTTGGTATGCAGGATACTAAAAAAAAATCTATTCAGTAAATTTCATATCAAGTTTGGATAGAGAAAAGCATTCTTAGTTGTAGAATAAAAAGAAATTTAAATATACCCTCTGAAAAATTCTGTTTGCATATCTGATAATGAGAATTATTTTTGTCTTTGTCGATGTTAATCTCTTTTAAAAATTTGTTTTAAAATTAATACTTCTCTTTGATTTAAAAGAAAAGTAAATATTAGAGGAGGGTATAAGGAGAAAAGTAAAAGTTTTCTTCCTTTCATTGACTCTCAGCCCTGTCCTTAGGCCCACTGTTAACATTCCTTCAGAAATGTTCCAAGTATCTTTATTGTCAATATACAAATAAGGTTATTTTATACATAATCTTCTGTTTCTAAGGCTTTTGGTAAACATTTTTAAAAAATATTTGACCTTGTAGCATATACCACTTGTTTTATTATCTATCTAGAAATCAATGATATCTCATTTTTTAATTTCATTTATATAACTAAATAATGAGAAATTATAGAGATATATGTGGAAATGATATAATACTTATTTGGTAGGAAATCTGATACTTATAACATTTCTTGAAACTTAAAAATTAATTTTAATATTAGATTAATCTGACAGTAATATTGTGGTTTCGTCACAATTATTTTCTGAGGAGATTCTTTGCCAAACTGAGAATTCCTTATTGGTAGGACTGTACTGAACTCTTAAATCTTCAGCATCTAACACAGTGCCCATATTCTTATAAGCATTCAATAAATATTAATGAATGAATGAATGAATATTTCATGTGTCAGTGCCTAGATTTGAAAGCTAGGCAGTCTGAATTAAAGAACTATAGGAATTTATAGGCTAGTTTTAAATAAATGTTTCATCAATTTCATGCATATAGTAATTGAAGATAAACCATTTTGAAGATTCAGTTTGATATGCTTCAATAAAAAGGTTAAATTTATTTTTAATCAATAACCTTAGTTTGTATACCTCTATTGCTATAGTACTCTAAGTGAGTTTATTTTCTTAAGCAGGTTGAGAATCAGTCCTTTGTCATGCTGTCACGGGAAGCAAACACCATTTTTTTAGACAGTGCAGTGGTAAACCTCAATTGAGTCTAAAGTATTCAGTCACAAATGCCCAATTAATAGAGCCTTAACTGATACAGCTTTTTGGGGACATGTACTTTTTCTTTAATGAAAAATAATTGACAAAGCCCCTTTTGACTGCGTGAATAACATTTCATGAGAATTTCTGACTTTAAAAAGTATGGAAGAAGTATTTTCTAATATAAAGATATTTTAGAACAGAAGTTGGCAAACTGTGGCTCATGGACCAAATCCAGTCAACTAGCGTATTTTTGTAAATAAAGTTTTATTGCAGCACAGCCTTAGCCATTTGTTTACAGATTGTCTATGGCTGTTTCACATTAGAGACCTGTGGCCTGTAAAGCCTAACATATTTACTGTTTGGCCCTTTAAGAAAAAATTTTCTGGCTTTGGCTTTAGAATAGTTAGATCCTCAAAATCAAGAAATTTTCAATTGGACTTAACATGGCTTTTTCTTAAGCTAGCAAGATAGTCATATAGAATGATTGTCAGTAAATATTAAAGTCAAATAGTGTCAATAGTTAACCCATCCATAAGCAGAGTTGCTGAAGCATCTTTGTCAGTTGGTGTTTTGTTGTGCTTACTGAAGTACTGAGGTGTGGAACCAAATAAACTAGTCATTGACTAAAGATCTGTAGCGTAGTTCATCCCAGCAACTCTTACTCCTAGTTTGACACTTTTTCATTATGTGTTTGACTATTCTACGTTTTTTCTCCATTCCAATCCTTTGTGGTTTTATTTATTTTTTTATTATTTATTATTATTATTTATGCCTACAGCACCTGGTCTTCCTAGGTGGTCTCCCATCCAAGTACTAACCAGGGTCAATCCTGCTTAGCTTCCAAGATCAGACATCGGGCTTGTTCAAGGTGGCATGGCCATAGACCATGGACTGTGGCTCCACTGGGGCATGGACCCAGGACCTTCTGCGTGTAAAGCAGACGTGCTAACCACTACACTATGGAACCATGTCCATTTTGTGGTTTTGTTTTTAAGGTACTTATTTTGTTTCACTAATAGAAGTTTATAATACCACTAAAGATAGTCAGGATCACATGTGGTTGGCACAGAAATGACAGTGGAAATTATTGATCTAGGAAATAAAGCCATTGATCTAGGAACTTGGACTTTGTTTCCCTGGGTCAGTCATCCAGTCATTCTTTTAATTAAGACAGGATGATTGATACACTCATGTTTTAGATTTGCTTTTTATAAAAAGGAGGCACTTCAGTAATATTTACTACACTTAATATGAATAATAGTTAAAATTCTAGAATTGTACGTCATAAGGCATGAAAATATATGTATCATTATATGTTCTCTGAATAACTGTTATGTGTTATATAATGATGTTTACAGATACTACACAAGGTGCTTTTATTCATAAGCACTCAACTCTTTAAAATGACAAAAGTACTGTTCTTTTTTTAAAGAGTATTTTTTTGTGAATAAATTGCACAAACTGACATGTATCTGAAAAACTTTTCCTCTCATATGATTTCTTCAAATTCAAAATTCTTTATCTAATAGTTTCATTTACATATCTCCGTATCTACATGTGCATAAATACAGTGTTCTGTTTGCTACAAATATACCTATTGTGACACCTTTCTGATGGAAATACAGGTTTACATATTCTTTATTTAGAGAATAAAGTCTGTATTTATTATCTAGAAATATTAAATTCTCTAAGGAAAATATTTAGTTGCTAAGTTTCTTTTAAAGGCTAATCAGTTAATAAAATTGTGATAGCATAAAGCTTTTAACTATATAAACTATGGGAAAAATGAGAAAATTTTTATTACTTTAAAGTCACTTGTGAATCGTGATATTAAAATTTCTTTGCAAATATATTGCTTATCAATAATAAAATTTCTTAAATTTAAGATTATCCTATAAACCAGAATATTAAAAGCAAACCTATTAGTAAAGGTAACAGTAATATTTCTAGTTTCAATTTTATTTTACTTTAGAAGATAATATAACAGGAATGAATACCTACTGTTAATCACCAAGATAAACTATTTTGCTAACTATGTTTTATTCTTATATGAGCAGACTACTTTGGCATGTCACAAATAAAATTTTGCCAACGTTTAAAAATTATAAATAATAATATATTGTAAATAAAATAATATATTGCAAAACACAAAAATTGTATTTTGTATGATCATTGAGTGAACCAAAAAGAGAGATCCTACCTTCTAGTTTTAGCAGATAGAAAAATTATTAAATTAAATTTGACTTGATTTCCTCATTTGATGACTATAGCCATTGTGATTATGGGTATCATGCACATAATATTGAACTTTTATTTTTTGAACGTGTCTTTTCCATTTTCAATATGAGTATAGAATGAGCGTTTAGGTTCCTACAGTTAAGGATTGGTATACGTTTCTGAGAGATTTCCCCGAGTCTGTGTCCTTGAAGATAAAGCCCACACCAGGAGTGTGCTTGGTGAAAGTTCTCTGCTATCTGGCGATGGCAGGTGAGGCTCAAGTGTCTGCTGGTTCACAGTAGTGGTGCCTGTTTACTTTGACTCTCACTTGGGTGCCACTGGTTTTGGAGAAGGAGTTCAATTTAAATGTCCCAGTCTTTTTATGAGGATATTTTTCTTATGTTGACTCATCTTAATACGTGGATCATTAGGTCAGTCTGGATGGTATAGTGACTCCTACTTCCAGAATCAACAGAAGAAGTAAAGTTTGGCTTAGTGAACCTACCCCATTATCATTAATTTACTAGCAGTGAGTCACATGCAAGTGATTGGCTTCATCCCTTGTATACCTTTAGTCCAAGTAAGATATCACAGTCCATGTTGACATTGTTATTTCTTCTCTTCTCCTCTCACTTTTCTCCTCTTCCTCCTGTCCTCCTCCTTCGCTTCTCAGTGTTTAAGAATGGAACATTTACTCAACTCTAAATGAAATATTGTCTCTTTGTAGTAGGTTCTTTCATTTTCATTCTCCTTCCATGTTTGACCTCTAAACGATGCTCTCTTCCATGTGTAATGTGTAATTATACTACCTTCTCTATGACCATGGGTCCTTATAAAGAGACTCCATCACTGCCTTCTTCCTCCAGGAACCCTTCAGGTGCTGGACTCCCTGTTTTTCCTAGAATTCTAAGAGAGCCTAATGAATACCACCGAGAGGCTGGTGCATGTACAGGCCTTTTTTATTTTGTATTTCTTTCTTATTCAAGAGGAACTTTTTATTATTTCACAGCTGAGGGAATCAGAGTAGTTTGGCCATTATCATTATCTTCATCAAGTGTCATAATAGTGAAAAATATACCCATGAGCTGTTTTTATTGCATCTGACATAATGATTTAATACACTACAGGTAATTTTACAGGCATTTTGACTAGTTTAACTTACACATTAGTTTATGCGTATTTGAAAATTTATATGTACTTTTATTTTTTCTAATTTTTCAATTTGAAAATCTGTATTAGCCCATTAGATAATATTCTTTCTTTGAAAGAGCTTTTAGAAAATAGACAGTTAGCATCCACCTGTATGTATGCTCCTCAAATACTCTCTGAATTTATCAGATAGACAGGAGTTTAAAGATCATTCTATCCCACTTTTTTCATCAATGAAGAAACTGAAGCAACATGAGATCGAGCTGTCCAAGGTCACAAAATCAACAGGTGTCAATATTGAAACTAGAAATAATCCTGAAGAAGGGCAGAATGACTTAAACATCATTTTATTAGTAGAAATAGCATATATATGAATTTTACAGTTGAAACTGGAACAAGTAAACCCCCAATGCATAGCTGATGCTTGTACCATGGAATGAAGCAAGTGGAGAAGTTGTAAATTTATCTCAATTGTTCTTATCTTTTGTAAAAGATATTAATTTGATTAAAGGCGAAATATTTTTTCAGACGTTTAGCAGAAATAATTAGTGAAATGTTAGTTTTCTAATATTAAAATGTAAATGTGATGCGAAATAACTTATCTTGAGTATGATCAAGAAGTTGACAATGAAGAGATATAGTACTAATACAAAATACATTGAAAATCATGTGGCAATAAGAAGTAATTAAGTACTTTAAATATACCCATAATTAGCAGTTTAAGACTACCACAAATGGATGGTGTACTACTGTTGTTTAGATATTGAGCCATTTTTAGATGATACAGCACATTCCTTTAAATATGGGCTTCATAAGAAATCATATATATCAGTCTAAACACAGTATTCACCTGACTGAGAGAATCTGACATTTCAAGGTTCATGAACTTGTGGTTTGAGTTTTAGACTTGAGGTTTTTTTCCTAGCTGCCAAGTGTTTTGCTTCTTAAAATGTCTAAATATATTTATTACCATAAATTAATCTTCATATTTTTAAAACTATAATTTATGTGAAAATTAACTGCTTAAGTCATAGCAAGATTTTGAATAATTTTCCCTTTCATTTTTTCTAACGATTTTTTTTTATTCATTGCTTTAAAGAGTAAAACTCAAGGATAGTGGTTCTCAACAGGGGGTTGAGAATAAGGGTGGGGAGAGTGTGACTTTGTCCCTCATAGGACATGTGAAAATACTTTTGGTTGGTACAACTGGAGGCCAGGGATGTGCCTAAACATCCTACAATGCACACAACAGCCCTAACAGCAAAGAATTACCCAGCCCAAAATGTCAGTATGCTGAGAGTGAGAAACCCTGTTATAGAATTTCACTCTCACATGTAATCATCAAATTTAGATGAATGTCATCTGTAAGACTAGGATTTTATTTTATTTTTTATATATCACTTTTACTTTGTAGTAGATCCTTTATAGAGCTTTAGCAAATATTTACCTTAACACAGGAGAAAAAAAATCTGATTTAAATACCTCCGTGTGAAACTATTTAGGCCTTAGGTATTCTAGTCTACTGCAGCTCAAACCCAAGTCAGGGAAGCCCAGATAAGAGTTATCTCAGGGCTCTCCTGATTATTTGGAGAATTCTCACTTTTGAGACCCACTGTTCCACAGAACCGTGTCCAGGTGGGCCCATGACTCTCCCTTCACTTCCAAAATAAATGAATGTAATTATCTTTTGTTATAAATTCTAACAAGAACAAAGCTTTCATTTGGGAATAAGTTGTAGAGTCCATGTTCTGGCTTTGCTATAAGACAACCATTAAAATGGATTCAAGATAATCTTTCAATCCATAAGATTATAGTAATAATGTGAGAGGTTCACATTATTTGAGAATTTTCCTTTAAAATTATTCCAATTCATATATATTTGAGTGCTTTAGGGGATAATAGAATGCATGATATAAATTAGATAAATGGAACTTGTTTTTATTTAGTCTTAGTGGGCAGAAAGTGCTCGTTGGCGCACATGCTCTCTCTCTGTCTCTGTCTCTGTCTCTTTCTCTGTCTCTCTCTCTCTGTATGTGTGTGTGTGTAAATAAAATAATATTTTTACAGATTACTAAATTAGTATTTGCCAGTCCAAGAAACAAATTCAATTTGTGCTACTATACCAGTATGAAGATACAAATGAACCACTATCAAACAGCCCAATATTTTATTTGTATTTCTATCTATTAAAGATACCTTGTGTTTTTTTTTAAAATGAGCATTATAGCCTTAAGTTATTGAAAAAAAATGTAGCTGCCCATTGTGAAATGAAGAAATGAAGTAATCTCATGTTACAGTCCAACAGTGCATTATAGATTTTACACAATACAATTTTGTCCGTGTGTAAATGGTTAAATTTTTGGCCACTCACCTTGGATCCACCAGGTTCTAGGCTGCCTTTCTGGTTGGGTACAAAGTGACATCATTTAATTTGTCGATTGTAATACTTCACAGATGACATGTACGCTTGGAGCTGTTGCCTATATTATTCTTTGTGGAGAGATGAGGTGTAATTGCTTAAACATGAAAGACTTTTGAAGCAATAGTTGGTCTAATTGAGGTGGTTATTACCACTAAAGAAAGTAAAGTGTTTTTCTCACCTACTGAGGTGAAGCTTCTGGGATTGTTAAATTGATTTCTTAAACTGTTTTGTAAGTTCTGTGATATTTACATTGAAACCAAACTGATGACTGTCTGGTATCATATAGCACATCTCCCCCATTATAAGCGGGCAGTGTACACAGCGGTTAAAAGTACGTTAAGCCTCTCAGAGCTGGGCCTGGATGGATTCAGCTTGACCATGTTACTTACTCAGGCCTCAGTTTCCTCTTCTGCATTGATAATAATGTCTACCTAATAGAAGCGTGGTGAGGATAAATGAGACAATATATTTAACTATAGGTTCATAATAAAGTCATATATGAAAAAGGTAGATTCAGTGCCTGGTAGATTTTAAACATTTGTTTGTTTCCTTTTTCTTCCTCTTTTCTTCCCTCCTTCTGTATTTTCAGTGCTGAGTCCTACCTAAGTATTAGTTTCTTCACTCCTCTCCTTCTAAGGTGAAAGACTGTTGGAACCCTATTTGTGGGATTTTGTGGCTACTGGCATAAAACTAGGACAGTGAGAAATTTGAACCCAGCAGGGCATGCCCATTAGAGATGGTTTTAAACTGAAAACTTAAAACGTATTAATAATGTTTACAGATGAATCAGAGTGGTCACTGAGATATCTATAACTTGCAAAAAGAAAAAATGTATTGAGAATTGCTGGAATCACAGGAAAAGCCATTTACAAATGAGATTCTGGCAGCTAACCAGTGCAAATTTTTATATTTGAGAAGTCAAGAAAAGATGATGATGATATGGAAGGATATGGTAAACACCAAAGGCCTATGAAAGACCCTTAGGAAAATTAATGAAAACTTCAAGTATTTTAAAAATGACTCAGATATTTTTATTAATGGTCCTTTAACAATCTTATGTGAGGTACAAAATGTTGTTTTGTCAAAAAGTTTCAAACCAGAAAAAAAAACACAATTTTTTTTTTGGTTATACTAAAAAAATACACATAAGTACAATTATAATTTAAATTTTATTGAGTATAATTATAATTTAAATTTTATAGATTATAGGATAAATTGGAAATTTTTTCATGATGGCATTTCCCCGCCCCCCCCCCCAAATTTAGGTTGAGTCAGAGCTTTCTTTTTCACTATTTATTATGGAATTTTGTTCCCCCTTTTAACTGGTTCATATTCAGGTAACAATACAGAAGTATTCAACTGCTTGGATTCAGTCCAGGTTATACCACTTACTAAATGAGTCACTTCTGCCAAGTTTCTAAGTCTCTGAGCCTCAGTTTTATCATCTATAAATAGGATAATAATAGTCTTCATTTAGGGTTGTTGTACACATTAAAGGAAATACTGTAAGTAAAGTTATTAACATACTATTATTATTACCACAGCCACTGCTACTACTAATGTATCTGGAGAAGAAGGGTCAGTTTGTGCCACGTCACAATTTAAAATATAATATTAATAGCAAGGAGTAATAAAAGGGGGAATTAACAAAGGGATAGACAATTTATCTTTCCTAAGCAAGTTAAGAAGTTGAGCTTTCAGACCTTGGAAACTAGTAATTAAGATAGATAAGATGTGAAAAAGTAAAAAAGAAAATTGAACATGAAGTATTGGTAAGAATAATATTCTGCACCTCTCTTGTGTATCAGGTGTTTACTTTGCCGAGTTCATTTAAAGACTAAACTCTGCAGAAAAGATTCTTCTAGATAGAAGATTTAGAATCCATATTACTCTGATGTGTTCACCCTTTGCAGAAGGAAACTTATTCTATAATAAAATACTGATTGCAAAAGGAAAAGATTACAAATGAGCTACAACACTCCGGATCCACAGTCAGCAATATGGGAAGCCCAGTGGAGGAATCAAAGCCTTGCATACAAAGGAGCTAATAATGACTTAGTACTTAAAGACTGCATTTGGCCAGTGCATAAGCCTATACTAAAACATAATATAAACTTCTGGGAACAAAACCATCTGGGCAGACCAGCCTGCAAGGGGCACAATGAAGAGAATCTGCCTGGAACAGAACAGTTTCTTAGGTTAAGATCATTGCGTGTATGTGTGTGTGTGTGTGGGCGTGCGTAGGTGTGTGAGTTGGGGTGAGGGAGGAGGTGTAAGAGGGCATTGGACATTTTTACCAGAACTACTGAATATTCTTTATAGTTTGTTAGACAATTGTAAATATACTTACAGCAAATATAGTCTAATTTCAGCCTAAACTAAGACTAAGAGTAGGATCGGCAACACTTGAAGTTGAGATATGTAAGTAGGTATGAGAAAGAAGAGATGGTGGAAAGTAAGGCAGTATAGGGTTTTTTTAAAGAAATTTGAGGCTAGAGAACTAAGGATACAAGAGATACTCCTTTGGAGATCAGATTACAAATTGACAGCATGAGTTAGGAAGGGGGTGTCCCTCACTTGCAGTTGTGAAGTACAACTCATTGAGGGAACTGCATTGACCATTGAAACCTAAAGACCTGTGCAGCTTCAAACTCTCAGGAGAGCAGCAACCCATGTAGCAAGTAGAATTCTTATGGAGAATACTGGTGACTGGTTCCTCCCTCAAGTAGTATAATGCTAGTAGAGTGAGGGTTTTAGACAACTGGTTTTAAGAATATTTAACATTTCTCAGGAACTCCTTTGTAGTTACAGGCTGATGGAATCCTGGGGCTTCTAGTTACCTAAATACTTGGATCTTGTCAGAGTTTGGGCTCAATCATTCTCAACAAATTCTTTTGCCATCTTCATATGGTCCTGGTTTAATGAACACTTCCTGGTATTATACAGACATTCATGGCCTGGACAGATCTTAATGATAGGTAGAATACAGATTCCCAGAGTAAGCAAAAGCTTATGTTAAAAAAGGCTTATTACTGTCAGAATAGGCAGATCATTACAACTTCTTAAATGTCTAGTAAGTTTGAGATTTCTTAAAAGGCACTAAAGCAAGATGTACATGAGGATAAGTAGCCCATGATGAGATGCAATTAAGGAAGTAAAAGTACAATCTGATCACCAAAACAACAACAACAAAAACAACAACAACAAAAACATTTCCTGGCTATGAGAAAGGTAGGTATGTAGCAAAATTTTATCAATGAAATCGGGGAAGCCCCAGTGCCCACAAGATGTTAAAGAAGGCTGTGTTGAAGTACACAGGAAACGTCTCAGCCTTCGCCCAGGTGCCTCTTTAAATCCTAACAATGAATTTGTACTAAAGGAGCAAAACCTTTTTTTAAGGAAGAGGAAGGAGTTTCAAAGGGGAGTACTGATTAATTTTATTGGAGGAAGACTAAATATTAAGAACCTTAGTACTCATATATTTTCATGTAGCTAGCCATAGGACTGCACACTCTCAGAAGTTTGTCAGTCTCAAGTGCTAGATATTTGGTAATGTTTCTTAAACCTTCAAAGGAAAATATTCCTTATAGGAGGCAAATATAAGGCAGGGAAATGAAAATACAAAAAAATGAATATAATCTACTCTTCTATGTCCAGCACTATAATGTGCTAACATACGATATATTTAAAAAAAAAAAATAGCATGTATACCTTTTTGTAAGAGATAAGCAGAACTTGGTAGACAAAATAAATACCACTATGTTAATTAAGATTGGTGGCTATGAAAATTAAGCCACTTTTCTAGAATGGATTTGGGGGTGGGGATTGCAGGAGTTGAATGATCCCCATGAGATATGCTCTAGGATCTAAACAGCACCTCCACCAGGAAGAAGGACTCTTGGGGGTGGTTACCAATCACTTTGAAGCCATACCTGCTTGGTGTCTAAGGTGGCTGCCCTTCCACATGCTCCTTTCCTCCAGCTGCAGGGATGAACATACCCCGTGGCCACTTCCCCCAATGCCTCTTGAGACTAGCTTGATGCTTTTAGCATATTCCCTTTTTTCTTGGCTGGATTCTAAGTCTTCTAAGCCTGGAATTTTTAAGCAAAAATCATTATTGAGAAATATCAAGGGTTCTCAAGTTAATAGCTTCCATTTTTAAAAAGTTTTTACTTATGGGGCTGTTAGTGATACTACTGATGGTAAGTAACATAGCAACTAACATTTAACCCTTACCATGTGCAGGGTACTCTGTTTTCCACTCAGTTCTTTTAATCCCTATAATAAAACTATTAAGAAGATATGGTTACACCCATTTTATAGGTGAAGAAACAGAAGTTTAGAGGGATTAAATTACCTTCCCACAGTGAGTGAAGGGTACAGGATTTGAACCCAGGCAGTTTAACTGTAGAACCCCTGGGATTATCCATTATATTATGCTGGATCCTAAAATGGCCCATTTCTTCAGTCACACTTCATTTCCCAAAATAAGCTTTAATCTGGTCACAATAGCCTCCTTTTTTGACCCTCAGATTTTATTTCAAGATGTTTATTCCTGTTTTCGACATTTTATTGTATCTTCTTTACTTTCCTGGTTTTTCTTTTTCAGTTTTGTTAAATCCTAAATTTAATTAGTAAAAAATGAAATAATGAAGCAAAGTATGGAAGCAAATTTTTTCGCCTGAATTTTTTTATGTAGTTAACACAGAAACTGTGACAGTATATGACTAAGCTATCTTGTAACACAGTCTTTTAACTTTCAAAAATTATATTTTATGGTATTTAGCTTATAGACTATCCAGGGAGTACTATGTCAACAATACAGTTAGATGATAACTACCTTATTTTTTATAATCCTTTATACTGTTTATTTATTTTTATATGGTTGTTTAATCTGTGTTTTTGTTGATAGCGACAATATTTATTCGTAAACTGATTTGAAGAACATTGGGTTTTTCAGCTAACAGACATTGCTTTCATGCAAATCAAATAAGGGCCTTAGGAGTAGTATGTGCAGATCCTAAAATTCAATGCAAAACTTCTTGAACAAAAAAGATATTTGTGTAACAGTTTATCTCCTTGCATGTTGTGTTTTAGTGTCAGCATGTCTTAAACACATCTTATCTAACATTGACTGTTAGGATTTCCAGAGATATAGAACCAATAGGAGATATCTATACATATATGAGGTTTATTATAAGGAATTGGCTCATGGTTATGGGTGCTGAGAATTCCCATGACCTGACGTCAGAAAGCTGGAGTTCTAGGTGTCATTTCTGACTGAGGCCAAAGGCCTGAGAACCAGGGGAGCTCATGTTGTAAGTCCCAGTCCAAGGGCAAAAAAAGACCAGTGATCCAGCTTAACACTCAGGCAGAGAGAGAAGGAATTCTCCTTTCATCTACCTTTTTATTCTGTTTAGGCCTCCAAGGGATCCAGTGAGTCCCACTCACATTAGGGCACTGTGCTTTACTCAGTCTACTGATTCAATCAAGTGCTAATCTTGCTAGAAACACCTTTACAGACATACTCAGAAATAATGTTTAGCCAAATATCTTGGCATCCCATGGGCTAGTCAAGTTGACACATATAATTAACCATGATACTGACCAAAATTTTAAAAATCATTACTTAAATTTCCAGAAAATGAACTTAATGCTACATTCCCTGTTCTAGTACAGACAAGGTTTCTGTCACTGCTCTGGTGTGCCTTAGAGATATGCTGCTACCATCCTGTGTGCTTATCACGCTCCTTCGGCTGCTCCAGTTGAGAACCTAAAGTAGATAAAAGAGTCTCAAGGAGGTATAGGTAATGATAGAAGAGAAAGACTATGTAACAAATAAGAAAATCATATTTTACCTTCCCTGTTTTTTTCCTTTTCTTAATATTATATATATATTCCACATCAACAGTTCACATGGTGTATACTGACTAGCAGCCAATGTTTATTTCTAGTTCAAACTTTATTTCTAGTTAGCCTTCCTCTTGGATTCTGACTGTTCTTGAAAAATATTTCATAAACTGAAGTCCAAACCAAGTATCACCAACAGTTATTAAGGAGGAGATAATATTACTTGGGTAAAAAAAAATATATCATTTGTACTCATTTGTTTTTAAGGTATTGCATGTATTTATTTTTCTGTGACAGGAGAGAATAATAGAAACTCTGTTGTGGGAGTCAAGTAAGATTATAGCGGAAGGAAATGCAGTTGCCTCATTTTATAGACATTTGTCTTGTCCCCATTTTCTATCAGATGAAGAATTTGAATCAAAGGCCTTTTAAAGATTTTCTTATTTTGTTGTCTTTACACTGGAATGGCAATAAGTCAATACTGTTTTTTGTTGTTGTTGTTGTTGTTGCTGTTTTTTTTTTTTAAGTTTCTTCAAATATGAAATTTGTATGAAATGACCCTGCTTTATTTCTTAAATGTCACTTTGGTTCTGAGTCAAGATGGATGCTAAAGAAGAAACTTCATTCAAGAGATTTAAATATGAACATTGACAAAGAGAAATACAAACATTGCCATTATGTTACATCAGTCTTTATAAATTCTGAAGCCCAAACATAATATAGAATGATGTGAGATGTCGTTTTTAATATTAATAAATGATTTCTATAAAAAGGAGTTGATTTCAGAAGATGATACACATACCTCTTTATTATTCTCATGCATTTTTCATCCTTATATAAATTGAATATATTCTCCCATGACAGAAAGTTTGGTCCTTCTGCATTATATTCCTCATCTCTCCTTTTTCTCTTCCTACCCTCCACCTCTTAACTATAGAGATAAAAGTAGTTTACAGACGTCCTGACAAACATGGAGGCTATGAAGAAATTCTGACTAAAATGTGTCAGAAGAGAGACAGACTGCCAAGTATGATCAGATAAGTTTTGTTATTTACTGATATTTGTGATGTTATTGTTATGCTTACTGGTGGGTATATCCTTGTAAACCAAACATACCAGTTTAAGAGTTTAATCATTACTTAGAATCTGGAATCATGGCAAAAGAAATGAAAGTGCTAAGTTCATTTTGTACTAAATTTACTAATGAAAAGATATCTTACCCTTTAATCTGTAGAATACCCCTACTTTCTTATTGTCCTATCAGAAAATGTTTATTGAAAACCTATCATATTATAGGCACTATGTTAGACCCAGGTGAAAGAGATGAAGAAGATAATACTTGGCTTTAAAATTTTCACAGCTGAGATAAGCAAATTAAAATTTACAATGGAGTGTAATGAAAGCATGTAGAATATGCAAAGAGTGATTGAGGAGCATAGAGGAGCAATGAGGTGATAGTTGGGTAATGCAATGCGGATTAAAGATGCAAAGGAGAAGAAGGGACTCAGGCGTGCCAAGGGACCTGCACTCATTTGGATGTGGCTGAAGAGAGCTGTGAAATGGGAAAGAAGCAAGAGGAAACGCTAGAAGGTGGCAGACAACAGGTCACACATGAATATTGTATTGTCACCAATGAAGAGAGAAAGGTTTACTTATCAGATTTGCATTTAGAACCTGTAAGGTTTAGAACAGATTGAAGGGAAAAGAGACTCAGGGCAAGAAGAGCATCTGGTAGCAACGGCAGCAATTCTAAGAAAATAGTAAGGACCTGGACCAAAAGGAATTATTCACTGAGTTGAGGCTTGTGTATCTGAGGAATTATGGTTTAGAAATGGCAAAACTTACATTAGACTTAAGCAGAATAATTAAATAAAGGATGAATGGATGTTACCCATGTGTGAGACTGGTAAGATGTATCTAGCCTGATCTCAGACACAACTGAAACCAGAAACTTGGATATCTTCAGGGTGCTCTCTCTTTGTTTTTTGTCTCCATTTTTCTTCCTGTCTTAGTTTTATCTTTTCATACCTCTCTCTTCCATGAAGCTGGAACTAGGGTCACTATCAGCTACAATTCCACTACCCTGAAGGAAAAATGTTTTCTCTCTCTACTCGGAAAAGATCTGGGGATGAGCTTTAAGGTCTGCCTTGATCAGGTGCCCATCCCTCAACCAATTGCTATAGTGAGGAGAATGTCGTTCTTTGGGTCAGCTTGAGTTGGGCTCATACTCTTAAATAAATCAGTGTAGTCAGAGAGGTAGAGTTGGGCTGTTGCCATTAGGATAATTCAAAGAAGGAAGGAACACAAAAATGCCCTTGGGAGAATCTAAAAGTTAGGCAGCCAGCCCAATCATAGTATACTAAAGGCTGGATTTGGAATCTGTCGAAGTAGAGTTAGGACTTGAGCAGTTGACTGGACGATTTGAATGAGAAAAAAGTCAAAGGTAATGAAGAGGCAGCTGGGTAGATGGTTAGCCCATTCACCAAGCAGTGACAGTCAAAAAATCATGTCAACTGAAGTAAAAGAGATATAAATGAGGTAAAGGTTTTATTCTCTGAGGTGAACAGGAGGGAGACCTGATGGGGAACTTGCATGTCACATAAAATGATTACCAGACCTCAAGTGCTACTTGCGTTGGAGACTATAATTAGAGTAGGTGTGTGACTTTTTGCCCACAGCACTCAGAGGCCCCCTCATGGGAGGAGAGACAATGGTAGATACTGATTGGAGGTTTTGCAGAGTCTGTGAAGTGGAACAGTTAGGGAAACAAAGGAATTAAGGGCATTAGCAACAAAATGGCTGAAATGATAGATCATAATAGCAAAAAGCCGGGAATAAAGACTGGGGACCCAAGTAATCAAGAGACTGGCAGTTACCGTATGCTTAGATAACAGATGTATTGCAGCTGTGAGGATGGGCATGATATGGACATGGAAGATAAATTGTGGAATAGAGCATTTGTTTAAGAACTGAGGGGAGAACAGAGCCCTCAGATGGGAACATCTGCACACTTTTTATCTACATTTGTGTTCTCTCTATCCTCTCTCCTTTACCTGTGGATGAGCTTGTCTGTAGAGCCCACCATTCGTCCACTAACTCCTGTCTGTAATCACCTTTTCAAATACATGGCACCAGTGATTTTCACTTTCCCCTGGATCAGTTTCTTTCTTATCACTATATCTCTCCTTTTAGCCTACAAAGATGCTGTTTTTTCTCCCGTCTTGAAATAAAATCCTCTTAATCTCACCTCCTTTTCTACCATATAGCAAAAGTCTTGAAGAGAGTTGTATGTTCGCCCCCATTCTCTCTTGACCCCTCTCACCCATTGGACTTTTGTCCACATTCCTCTGAAGCTCTCTGAACAGGGTTGCCTATCACCTTGACGCTGCCATAACCAGTGGTCATTTTTCCATCTGTCCTCTGTCTTCCTCCCTGACTTCCAGGCACGGTGATTAACAGCCTCCCGGTCACGCACTTTCCAGACTCTCGGGATTCCTGCACACTCTTGTTTTCCTTCAGCCTCACTGCTTTCTTTTCTCAGTCATCATTGCTGCTTCCTCCTCATCTGTTTGACCTCTAAACATAGTGGTGTCAGTGGATACAGTTCTTGGACCATTTCTGTTTTCTTGTTCACTTCCCTCTCTTGGTGGTCTCAGCTGGTCTCAGGACTTGAAATATCATCTACACGTCAATGTTTCCCAAATGTGCACTTTTACCTAGACCCTCCTCGGGAGGCCAGACTCATATATTTCACTTTGACTTTAGAGGAACACTCACTCACCCTGTCTCATCATATTTTAAATATTTCATACTTATTAGTTCCCTGATAGTTTGGTCAGTGTATCAATGAGTAGAGAGACAACACAGTATATCTGTGAGAAAGGTTAGCACTTCTATATAAATTTGTCTGAATTTTGTGGGACTTTGCTTTGTGAGGGTTGTTTTGTTTGACTAAGGCAGTGGTCTCAATAGGGGCATTTTGTCTCCCCAGGTAAAATTTGACAATGTCTGGAGACATTTTTGTTGTCACTACTTGGGAGGGGGATGCTATTAGCATCTAGTGGGTAAAACTTAGGGATGCTTCTAAACACTCTGCAATTCCCAGTACAATCCCCGACAAAAAGGAATTTTCTAGCCTGAAATGTCAGAACTGAAAAACGCTGAAATGAAGATTTATGAATATGAATTATCTAACTCTCAGTAGAAAAAGCATTGAGCATTTGATGCAAATACAAAGTAGTTTGAACCTTTCTCTTTAAAACACATATTTTCGAATAGTTGCCAAAAGGTGGTAGCTATCCCCAACAGATGCACATTTTAAATGGTCCTCTTGTAAGTCTGCATGCTTGTTGGGTTTTGAGTACCTGCAGTTAAATAGTGTTGCTCTTGGCAGGACTTGGTGAGCAAATGAGGTATGAGCTCTCTGATCTCTGTAGTCTGCTCGGGTAGCCATGACCTTCCCAGTGTCTCTTCTTTCTACACCCTGTCCACACTAAGCCGTGGCCCAGGCAGTTCTCAGTGGGGTAGCCAGAGATTACCACAGGGGGAAAATGCAGGGCCCCAAGGCAGAGGTTCATGTGGGGTTCAGGATAAATTGGAATGATTTCTGTTTTCCAAAGAATATTGTCCAGACTGTCTTTGTTCTTTATCTAAATCCAAAAAAAATCTTTAAATTAAAAGCTTTTGGATGAAATACTGGGCAACAGATAGAATTTTTATTAGAGAAAATGCAGTTACTTCAAATATTATTTGCGTGCTGACAGGGATAAATTTAACATACATGCTCACACACACAATTGCGTGTACATGTATACATACAAACAATAAAATTTGCCATATGCTCAGAGCTACTTTGCTTCTTAGGAGTTAGATACTCTAATTTCAGGGCCATTATGAAATATATGTTTGAAAAATAAAGAATTTTGTTTAACATGATGAACAGAAGAGTTGTCTCTAGGAGGACTTACCATATCTCCCTCAGTGTTTCTTCCTTTAGTTCAACTCAGTCATCATAAGATGTCCAATGTTGCATTTTGGATTTAAAAAATAAAACTCTGTTAAAGTATAATACATTGTAATAAAAATTGTGATTTAAGAGATGAGCTAATTCTTTAATTTTAATAAATGTGCTACTATTCATGTCTTAAATTTTAATGCTGGCAATTTAAGGCATATGTTGTATAAATTCTGTCAGTTCTTTTCCTTCAATTTTTGTTTTAGAAGATATTTGACTATGGCAATATTATGTCGGTATGATTTATGACATACTGGAAAGGTTAAATTAACAAGGAATATGTACATACATGTACATGCATGTGTGCACACGCACATATTAATGTAAGAATTAGACATAAGAACAAAGCCAGGAAATTAAAAATTTGGCTTTAGTTCTATAACTGAGCTGCCTTCTGTGTGTTGATACTAGAATGGTCCTAGAATAGGAAGTAAGGCCCAGTGTAAAAGGGGAGAACCAAGAAGACAAGATGATCTTGTGGTCCAGAATTTCATATCGAAAAGAAGTGGTTTGCCTGGTATATGAAAAATTATTACAAATTATTATATAGTGGTGTTCAGTCCTCACTTAATGCAAAGTGGTAACTTTAATAGGCCTTTAGTGGCTACCCCACATCTTTAATTAGAAGGCTCAGGTTTTGGCCTGAGATAGCAACGAAGTGGTAGAACGTAATTGTATTAACTTGGAGACTGTGGAAGGGGATGAAATGTCACAGGGATTAATGTCTTCTGGCTTCTATCAGAAACAAATGCATACCCTTTCAGGAGGTTATTCTCAGAGATGAGAATATTCGTTATTCTCAGAGATGTCCTCTGGTTTCTAGAAGATTAGATTAGTGAATGTGAACCCTTAGTGTCACCAAATGTACAAGGAAACATATCTTAGTCAAAGTTAGCAGAAATAACAAGAAATTAGTCCTTCAAGAACTTTAAATATTGGAAATATCAAGTTCAGAATATAAAATTAGTAAGAAATAAATTAAAAATAACAGAATATAAAAATATTCAGGCAGATTTGAAAAAGAGAATTTTATGTATGAAAAATAATTGTTGAAATAAAGAATTAAATGGGTCCCTTAAATATAGACTGCTGAGGGAAATTTAGATGAATCTAAATATGTTACCCAGAATATTGCAGAAAAGAATAAAAAGATTAAAATTATAAAAGAAAAGATTGGAAGGTAAAATGAAAAGGTCTAACATTCTTTTCCAGAAGGAAATAGAAGAAAATAGAGTGAAGAATAGGCAATATTTGAAGAAATGGTTCCTGAGAAAGTTTCAGATCTAAGAGACACAGATATAGACGTACCATGTACACAAATCAGAAAACCATGTCTAGACACATGAAATTGAAACTCCAGGGTACCAAAGACAAAAAAGAGCATCTCTAAACTAATAAGAGAAAAATAAGATAACCTGCAATGCAATGACGGGCCTCACAATTATCAATAGCAACAAAAGGAAACTGAAAAACAGTAGGATAATACTTGCAGCATGCTGAGAGAAAATAATTTTCAACCAGGAATTGTATAATTAGCAAAACTACCTTTCATAAATGATCCAGACACTTTCTCTACATTAAAGGAACTTCTAAAGAATTCATTTTCACATAAATGGAAATTATATTAGAAAAAAGGTTCAGGAAGACATGATGAGAAAGGAAATTGGTAAATACTGGAGTGTGTATAGCATTTCCAGTCCAAAATTATAAATAGATGTGTATTCTCTGAAGAAACAAAGCTGTTTCTTTTAACTGAGTCAAACTTGCAGAGTTTAAGTAAAGAGGAAACTTATTTTATCACCTTTAAATTAATTTTTTACAGTTGGAGACTATTTCACTATTGTGCTCATAACAAATATGTAATTACCCTTAAGATCATATTAAAATAATATAACAATGCCTGATTCATGTTTTATCATATTTTTTCAAATATTCTAATCCTTAATCCTTATAGTAGATTAAATGGTGGCCTCAAAAAGATATGTCTACATTCTACTTCCTAGAACTTGTGAATGTGAACTTATTCGGAAAAAGGGTGTTTGCAGATATAATTAAGTTAAGGATCTTAGATTACCATGGTGGACTCTTAAGTCCAATGACAGGTGTTCTTATGAGAAACACAGGAGGCCAAGACACAGACACCCAGAGGAGAAGGTGATGTGAAGATGGAGGCAGTTTAGAGTGATGCCAAAAACCAAGAATACTTGGAGCCATCAGACACAGAAAGGCAAAGAAAGAGCACTCCACTAGAGCTCCCAGAGGAGCATGGTGCTGTTGAATTTTAGACTTATAGCCTCCAGAACTGTGAGAGAATAAATTTCAGTTGTTTTAAGTCACCCAGTTTGTAGTAATTTGTTATGGCAGCCACAGGAAATTAATACAGTCCTAAAAGATTAAATTTATACTTTTCTCAAAAAGAATTCAATTTAAAAAATGTAATTCACTATGTATTATAATATAATGCTGAAATCCACTTCTCTAGTTTTGCCATCTTCCCTTGTTTCTCTCTGAGATAGCATCTGGATATATGGGACACAGATGTGACTTATTGGGCATTGTATTGACAAGGGGGCAGTTGACATCCTCAGGTCCATGTAGTACTCTGTGAGCCTGCTGGACTCGACTGCAGAGTTGCTGGTATAATCTACTCCTTTGCCTGGTGGCTAAGGAGATGGCCGGCGTTAGCCCCAGGTCTGGCTCTTCCTGTTGTCTGCTACTAATAAAATTCAGGGCCTTCTCTTTCCAAAGGACCTGAGGCAAGTCAGCCTCACTCCATCCCTTAGTGGCATATGAACTATAGACCCCATTGCTTCGCCTTACATGTGGTCCCTGGCTTAGGTGATTTTACTTTCAAGCCTCAACTACAAGGCATCCTCCTCTTACTACCTAGGCCCACTCAAGGTCACATGGTGGGTCTGCTGGCTCTCATGCCACTGCTCATGCCTTTATGGGAGCCTAGCATTACGCTTAGCAATATCCTGATGCAGTTGCCTCAGTTCAGTCCCAGTGGCATCCTAAGGAGATCTTTCCAGACTCTCCAGCATGAAATGGTGTGAAGGCTTCTCTCAATGATTTCTTTAATCAACTTACTTGTTATCTCATCCTAAATAGGCTAGATTAAAACACCAAAGATTCACTTCTCCCTCCTCTACTCATGTCTTTAAAATTTCTTTTCTTCTTCACTATTTTAGAAAGAACAGACTTGGAACCTCTCCTTTCACTCCTGTCCTTTTCCAGAGGACCTCAGGCCACATGCCTGCCCATCAGAACCTGAAGGGGCATCACTTGTGGGAGAAACTTTGGGCTGTGACCACATTTGGTTTTTGATACACTACAATTATTTAGAAAATTACTTTTCCATGAAGCCTTGCTTTCAAACTTACTGTCTTCATACAGAAACTTATTTTGAATGATAGGGATGAATACTAACTGTTTCTTTTTGACTATTTCATGTAGCTCTCCTAATCTTTCTCCAGCATTGGGCTAACTATGGAAATGACTGTGTAACGAGAAATGCAAAAGAAAAAAAGCCTTACATTTTAAAAAAAGATTTATCACAATAAAAATATCCAAAACAGTAATCATTTACAATAGAAATACTTTACATTGATACAGTATTCTGCAGCCTTTGAATTGTAGTATCTCATTTGTTCCTTAGTATGGATTAAAATTCTGTTTTATAGATAAGGTAAAAGAAAAGTTAAAACACTTGTTTAAGATTATAGCACTGATAAAAGTAACAGAATTATCAATAAGTCACATGATGTGTAACCCTACTTCCAGTGTTTTATATGAAAGACTTCTCTTCAGATTGTATATTAAAGCTGATGGCTGTTTTCAGGTACTAAGATGGCATTCCATTTCTGCTCGCAGCATAGACTCCTCAGTGCCCACCCATGATCTGTGGGCAGGAGCTCCCCCTTCACCTGGTTGCTTCACTTTGGAGACTCAGCTTCAAATTTACATAAAGGATGATAATATTTTATCCAGCTATCTTCATGTTTTTTAATATGACAGTTTTTGTTGTTTGCTATATTGCTGAAACAGAAATTCTGTTCTTTTCATTCTGTCAACACTAGCAAAACATATGCTCTCAATTTTAGAACTAATATTTGGACTAAAACCCTTCTTAATTGAGTTCTTTCTTATGAATATACATTTATGTGGGTACTATATTTTTCCTAGGTTAATGCACTTATATTGAAAAAGTAACCTATAGCGATTTAAGAACTGTGCTTTCAGTGTGTGAGTCTTCATGCTTGCATTTGGCTTCATGTGAGTCTTCATGCTTACATTTGGCTGTTAGTTATTTATTTTTAATTTTATTAAATTTACTGAGATGTCATTGGCAATAAAATTATATAGATTTCAAGTGTACAGAACTACAATATATTATCTATATGTGTGTTTACCACCCAAATTCAAATCATCCATGACCATGTATTTGACTCCCTTTATGCTTCTCTACCTCCCCTCACCTCCCTTTCCCTCTGGTAACCTCCATATTGTTGTCTGTATCTATGAATTTTGTTTTTCTTGTTTGTTCATCTGTTTACTTTTAGTTTTATATTTCACGTGAGTGAAATCATATGATTCTTGACTTTTCCATCTGACTTATTTCGCATAGCATGATATTCTCAAGATCCATCCATGTTGTCACAGATGGCAGTATTTCCTCTTTTCTTATGGCCGATTATTCTTTTATATGTATGGATATATTATATATAAATCCATATCTATATCTATATCTATATCTATATATAGATATATAAATGTAGATATAGATCTATATAAGCTATATATAGATATATATTTCACATCTTTATCCAGTTATCTCTCGAAGGATACTTCAGTTGTTTCCATATCTTGGCCACCATGAATGATGCTGCAATGAATATAGGAGTACATATATCTTTACAAATAAATATTTTTAATCTCAGAATTTTAAAATCAGAGAATCAAGAGACATAAAAGAACTAAGGAATTCAAACTTTCATTGAGGTTAATTATAACATCAACATTGTAATATAATAATTACAATAATAGCTAACATTTGTTGAGAACTTGCTAATCATATATTACCTAGATTTTCTCACTTAAACATCAAACATACATGGTATTGTTATTATCATTCTTGTACAAACAAGGACATGTTGATATTAATTCCTTACATTTCTGTAGTGACTTATATTCTACAATGCTGTTTCATCTATGTTAGTCCACTTTGTGATTTGATGCAGTAAATATTTGTATACTTGTAGTTTACAGAGGAAACTATAACGTCACAGTTATTAAATGGTTTATGCCAGAATTAGCAGGTGGCCTTCAGTTGGTTCATTGGACTAACTTTTCATTTCTTGTTTTTTTTTTCTAGCTAGAGTCTTCTAGTTTAAGGCTCTTAGAAATCAAGTATGTATTTAAAATAATTATGGGGAGTTCCATTATCCACATGTGTTATAATGCACAACTACATAAGGAATCTAATCTGAGGGGGGATACCTCCTGCATTGTACTGTAGGTTAGTAAGGTGGGACAGGCTGAGTGAGGTATGGCACAGCTATTTGTCCTGACTGTAGGCAGTTGCTCAGCCTCTCTTTGACTCTCTTTATTCACCTGCACATTGGGGATGGTCGGACAAAGTGACTTCTAAGGCCTTAGCTCTCATGTATAATGATTTTATATAGTTCTTTCCTAAAAAGAGCAGTCTTGTATGAAAAGGAATAAAAACGAAGAGAATGAATTTTTTAAAAATCATTTTAAACTTAGACTAAGAATTAACTAGTAAAACATATGGTAGCAATAATAATGTCTAAAATTAATCTGAAAATGAAATTAAGAAAACATTACATTTATAATGAGATCAAAGAGAATAAAGTACTTGGGAACAAATTTAACAAAAGGAGTACAAAACTTACTCTCTGAAAACTACTAAACATTGCTAAAAGAAATTTTAAAAGACCTAAATAAATGGAAAGATGTCCTGTGCTCGTGAATTGAAAAGAATTATTAAAATGGCAGTATTTCCCATATTGATCTACAGATTCAGCATAATCCCTATTAAAATCCCAGTTGACTTTTTTACAGTAATTAACAAGCCAATTCTAAAATTCATATGGAAATTTAAGGGACTGAGAATATAGTCTTTAAAAAGAACAAAGTTAGAAGACTCACACTTCTTGATTTTAAAACTAAGCTGTGGTAATCAAGAATATGTGGTACTGTCATAAGGATGGATATACAAATCAACGGAATAGCATTAAAGTCAGAAATAAACCCCTACAGTTACAGTTATTTGATTTTTGACAAAAGATGTCAAGACAATTCAAAAGCAGAAAGAATAATCTTTTCAGCAAATAAGAGTTAGGGCAACTATATAGCCACATGCAAGTGAATGAAGTTGGGCCCTTTCATCATACCATACACAAAAATTAACTTAAAATGGGTAAAAGACCTAATTGTAAAAACAAAATTAATAATTTATTAAAAAGTATAGGTGAAATCTTTCATTACCTTGGGCTAGGCAAAACCTTTTTGGAGATGGCACTTTAAGCTCATACTACAAAAAAGAGAAAAAAGAAAAGAAAAGAAAAGAAATTGGACTTCATCAAAATGACAAAAACTTTTATGCATCAAAGACATCAAGAAAGAGAAAAGATAACTTATGCAATGAGAGAAAATATTTGTAACTTATGTATCTGATAAAGAACTTGGATTCCAAATATGTAAAGAACTCTTACAACTCAAATAATAAAAGACAAGTAACACAACTTAAAAATGAACAAAGGATCTGAGTAGACATTTCTACAAAGAAGATAAACCAGTGGCCAATGGGTGCATGAAAATATAGATGCTCAATATCATTAGTCTTCAGAGAACTGCAAATCAAAATTACAGTGAGATAACACTACTACCCACTAGGATAACTATCATCGAAAAGATAGAACCACAACAAGTGTTAGGGAGGATGTGGAGAAATGAGAGTCCCAGTTCACTGCTGGTTTGAATGTCAAGTGTTGCAGCCACTTTGGGAAACAGTCTGGCAGTTCCTAAATAGGTTAACCATAGAGTTGCCCTGTGACCCAGAAATCCCACCTGTAGGTATATTCCCAAGAGAAATTAAAACATAATATCCAAACAAAGACTTGTGCATGAATGTTTTTAGAGGCATTATTTACAATAGCCAAACGATGGAAACAACCCAAATGTCCATCTACTGATGAATGAATAAATAAAATGTGTTATAGCCATATAATAGAATATTATTCAGTCATAAAGAAAGAATGAAGTACTAACTTATGTTATAATATAGATGAACCTTGAAAATGTTGTGCTAAGTGAGAGAAGCCAGTTACAAAAGACCACATGTTATATGATAACATTCACATGAAGTGTTCAGAATAAGCAAATCTATAGTGACAAAAAGTGGATTAGTGGTTGCCTAAATCCAGCAGACTTAGGGTGGGGGGATGGGAAATGAGGAGTGTCTGCTAAAGGGCATGGATTTTATTTTTGGAGTGATGAAAATGTTCTAAAATTGTTTATAGTGATAGCTGCACAGTTTCTGAGTATAATAAAAGCCATTGAATTATACACATTAAATGGATGAATTATATGTGAATTATATCTCAATACAACAGTTATAAATAATATTAAAAATTAAATTTAAAGAACTAGAAATTTCAAATAAATTTGACTAGGCATCCAAGATAACTTTTGGATTCAGATAAATATGTCTCCCATACCCTTAGCATGCCATTCTATGTCCTGGTAAGGTGAGAGCCTGGGATTTATAGCCACATAGACACTGATTTGAATGCTGTTTTAGAATGGCCAATTTGCATAAGTTCTCTGATCTCGGCTTCTTCATCTTCAAAATGGGGATAGTAACAATTTTTAGTTTGTGGGTTGCTCTGAAAATTAAATGCGTTTCTGTCTAAAAAGCTTAGCGCTGTGCTAAAAGCAGTGGCCATCATTAGAGGTGTCCTGTTGTGCTCACTACAAGGTTATGTTATTGGCTTAAAGAGAAAGGCCTACTGAAAGGCCCTTCCCTATCTTTGCATGTGTTGTTCCTCCTGTCTGGATCACTGTCCCTGTCTAACAATTTAATTAATCCCTTCATGACCTCATCAGGATACTCAATTCAGGCTCCTTCTCTGATGAGTATTTCCTGACCACACCCAGAAACTGTGCTACAGACCCGGAATGTTTCTGTCCTTGCAAATATGTCATTTCATTTCTGGCAACACTGATGTATTTGTCTGTGTTTTCCTTTCTGTGCTACTTGAGAGTAGGGGCTGCTGCTTCACTCCTGGATCCCCCAGCTTAGTGCTTGGTGTTTTGTAAGTGCTCAGTTAATACTGGTTGAAAGAATTGCCTAAGTAAATTGTTTGAACAAAGTTACATGCTTCCATTTGACTCCTAAACATTAGCTTATGGTAAATAGAATAATCTGAACTATTTTGTGCTGGGAACTTCCTGTGATGATTTGGCATCACAAGTTTATCTAGCATCCTTTGGGATGATAGTATAGTCTTGACATTAAAATAGAAAGGTAGACATCAAGAAACCTAAATTTGTTACAAGTTAATAGGAAATAAATATTGCTGATTGGTAATAGATTGAGAAAGATTGCACCTAATAAACATACCTTCTTTTTGAAAGGCTCTTTTTTGAAGGAGATCAGTATTTCATAAACTACCATAGAAAGCTGAAGCTTTTGATTTCTTAAGGTACTCTATGAACTGCTAAGAGAAACTGAAATTTTAGATTTCCATGGAAGACCCATTGTCATTTTTAATGACATGGCATTTTTAATGATAATGTTATAAATGTATGTATCAATTTTGTGTAGTAAGTGAATTTAATATGTGTTTGAACTTGCACTGGACTATATTCCTGCCAAAAGTTAGAAAACCTGTTAAGAAAAATTCCCCTTATCCCTGTGCCAGTTTCTCTAGAAGCCAAAAATTGTCTTAACATTCACCTTCCTGCTTTATCTGCAAAAGAACAAAGCTAAAGTCATTGAGAAGTGATAAATCATGATAGTAATCTAAACTATATGAAGCCATTGACTAGCTCTTGTGTGTGTTCTTATGTTGAGAATTTAGCATTACTTGGTATTTTATGATAACCTTACCTAGATTCAGGAGCATAGATAAAATTGTCTCAGCAGTGTCTTTTAATGTCCTTTTTTGGTGATCTTTTAAAAGTAGATAGAGACTTTCATTAAACACCAGAGAACATTAAAACAATTTCACTACTTTCTTCAATTCATGACACCTTTCATCCATTCATTTCAAAATATTTATAAAGAATTTAGGAGCCCATTCCTGTAGATAACACTTAAATGAAATTGGAAGGTGGCATTGTAATTAGTATGGAGAACTTTCGATTTAGAAATGTGGCATAATTTATAATTAGATTGCTGTGCAAGTTTCTAAATAAAAGTTATAAAAAAGTTAGATCACCACTTATTAACAACCCAAATGCATTTCTTGTTTGTTTCTTTTAACTAGTTATATACCCTGTGAGCTAACTTATTCTCTTCTCCCTCTCCCTGTGAGCCTCAAAATAGCTTTATTAATAAGAATGTATGATGTTTATGTTCTTAAAAAAATCAGGATGGTCTTAGATGTCTGTCTTTTATTTTGACATTTCCCGTTCTACAACCCTTTTGAATTTTCCATTTAAAAACTGGCATTACAATAGCTTTTCTTTGGCCTAATCACTGGGCCACATATTGCAGCAACAAATTAGGAATGTTAAGACGTCCCCCAAAGAAAAATGTTTGTTATAAAAGTAGAGTTGATGTGACACTTAGAATTAGAGCTTTTTTACTTGTCTAAATGACAATTAATGATCTTTTTTTTCTTTTGTCTTTTTTTTTTATTATTATTTTAAAGAGGGGCGGGGGAGAATGAAAAGAATGCCCAAAGGCTGAGGTTTGGTTTGGTTCACCAAACTGTTAGATGTCAAATATACTCTACTGATAATAAATCTTTCGTCTCTTTTTAGGAGCTAATTTTGTTACTCGAAAAATTAGCCGGTCAGTAGCTAAGATTCACCTTGGACAACTGGAGTGTTTCAGTTTGGGAAATCTGGATGCCAAACGAGATTGGGGCCATGCCAAGGACTATGTAGAGGTAGGAACTAACTCATGTTCTTAAAAATACCTGTATCAGTTGGTGTTTTAAATACTAGGCCTCTAGTGGAAAAGCATAACCTAGAGGTTGTAGCATGTAAATTTTGCTAATTCAGAAAAGCACATACTGCTTTCAATTTAAGATTAACTCCTTGGTTCAGCAGTATATGTAGATTATGCAGAATGTTACTTGAATGAGGAAGCCTTTCACAATTGTTTATTTAAAATGTGTCTGTAAGCACAATTGTTTCTTTAATCATTTAATATGTGTCTGTCAGGTTTTTAAATGAGTGAAAAAAGTGTTTGAATGGTGTTCTTCACTTTCTAAAGATTTTTTCAGCTCCCCACTTTTCTTTGCACCCTCTCCCTGTCCAATACACATATAACTAACCATGAAAGAATTTTGGGATATAAAGGTACTCGTTCTGAAATCTTCAAGAAATACTACCAAATTTCAATTTGCATAATATCAGACGTTCAGATTTACATTATTCTGCTAAATTACTCTAAGAGTAATATTTTTATGGAGCTTTTTGTTTCCGCTGCTTAAAAGTCTGATTATTACCCTTTACACTTCTTAAATTGTGACTTTGCATGCCAATAACTCTGTCCATTAAATAAAGAGAAATAGATGGTAATGATGCTTTCGTGGAATAATGGGTATAGTTAAAAGGACATTTAAATTTTCACTATTGTGATTTATATACACATTAATGCTTTTGGTTTGAATTACGTATGTTATATGTATGTTAATAGTGTGATTTTTCTTTAAACAAATACATTTTACCTTGCCCTAATTAGTATGCTTTTAAATATCTATGGTGATTCTGTGGCCAGACATGAATGAGCATGTTAGTGACATTGTCATTTTCCCTGGAGCCTGCTTTTCCTTGTTTAGATGCTTACAGATTTCCTGTGCTCAGGAGACTATTTCTGTCCTTAATGATTCCTCTCTGGGAAACCGGATCTGGCTTTCTTGTTCATTGATGCGATTCAGAAAGAAAGCAAACAAGTAGTTAACTTGCTAACACAGAGTTTAGCTTCAGCAGTTTATAACAATTAAATTTTTATTTATAACAATTAAAAATGTTGTGTACTTGAATACCTATAACTGATTTATATTATGGACAAAAATTCTGATTTAAAATTTTAAAGAGCATATTTAAATCATTTAAATATGTTCTTCTTAGCTGTAATTACAAAGAAGTATTTTATGATAGTAGTTCTTAGATATATTTTAAGAACAATACATTAAAAATATATATAAGACTATACTTTCAGAAATTATAAGAAAGTAGGAGAGAGAAGATATTAGCAGAAGGAGCTATAACTTTCTTTTGTCTAACCTATATGGGCTTATCTACTTAAAAATATGAGGTATGTTTTGTAAAAATACATTATTTCTTCAATAACATCATTTGATATATAGACTTCTAGCTATCTGAATATATACTTAGAGCTATATAGAAGGCTATATAGGTATCCCTCTTTATCCAAACTCTTGTTCTCCAAATTCATTAACCATATAGATCAAGTTTCATTCTATTTTATTTTATAGTTTTGCACTGGGATAAATAAAAAAGCTTGTATTGGAACTCAGAAATAGATTTTAATAGTGAGAGAAACACTATATCAAGGTGCTAATAATGCTTATTGCTGGCATTATTTCTTTATACTTCTATATTTTCCATATATTGGACATAAATTATGTATGTATAAGCTTTCTAAATCAGGAAACAGAAGAAATGATATTTTAAAAATAGGCCAAAACATCTTCCCAAAATGCATATGAGACTGTTAAACAAATGCATAAGTAATGAGAAATTCTCTTGTGAGCGTAGTGGATCTGGAAGAAGAACCCTGCTTTCATTTTACTCCCCAAGTTCCAAGTTAGCACACCGTTCCCGGGTACAGGTCAAACTTGGTAAAAAGGGCCCACATTTGTATTGAAAGGGCCCATGTTTGTATTCATTTAAAATAAAGATATTGTATAAACATTTTGGCTCAAAGACTATAAAAAGATCTTCCCAAATGATGTCATTTTGAAGATTCCTTGACAAGATGGTGTCAGTACAGCATGCCAGAAGCCAAACTATTCACATAGCTAGATGTTCTGGCCTTTCGGTAAGAATATAAAATTTTCAGATTTTATAGAGACACATATACAAAATTAAGTTGTTCTCATTGGCATTCTAGATCTGATTTGTTCCACAATACAAGTAGGTTTTTCATATTAAAGATCCCTCTGGAGTTCTGATAGTAACACATGTTGACGTAAGAATCATTTGATAGTTCTCATTCATGGGTTCTGAAAGAAGTCTAAATTTCTTGATTTCTAAAAAAGTATCATTATTAAGTAAGAATTCATTGCTTTCTATCTACATTTTAAGAAATATTACCATCCCTTGCATTTTTAAATGCATTAAAATGAGATTACTTCACAGACTTATGACTAAAAGTAGATGTTGCCAAAATTGAAATCAAAAAGCATAAGAATAAAAAAAGGGAGAAGCATTGTTTGTTTAAAATACATCTTCATCTTGGCACTGTAATTACAAGCCTCAGAATAAAGAAGCCTTGGCAAGCACAGATCAAACAACTCATAATAGTATCTCATTTACACACGTTTTAATTGTATACTCCCTCTCACTTATACACAAACATATTGTGTTAGTAAATCTTTAGATTAAGCAACTTATACTTTTTTTACTTATGGATGAATTTCCATGATGAAAGTAGAGAGCATTTGACAGATGAGGTGTAGATGACCCCAGTTAGTAATTTGCTCCTCAGCCTTAGACAGGTTTTATATCTAAATTTACCAATCTGTGAAAAGGCTATAATAACAACCTTGTAAAAAATTAGCATTAATGTGCTGTGCATAATATGATTAGCATCTACTCTGTCTTATAAACATTTTGTCAACAATTTATACAAAGCCATTTCCTGTTGCTGAGTCACGTTCATTAACATCCATGTATAGTCTTATTTCCTAGATCAAAATGATTTTTAAATTATCTGAGTGGGTAAGAGGTATTTCAAATTGAAATAAAGAATATAAAAATTATATTGTTATATTCTACTTTGGAATAAGCAAGCTATATGCAGTTATATATTTTCTCATATTTCATTATAAACATTTTAAATGTACAGAGTTGTTGAATAACTTTAAACATGAATAGTCATATACCCACCACAAGTCTATAATTAACATCTACAACTTTTGTAGCATTCTGTGAAAAAAAATTAGTATTTAAATATTGCTGTAATGCTAATGGCATTTACACAAACACAAGTTATCAAAAATTTGCATTTCTTACGTGATATAGTCAATTGGCAATTCAAACTTTTAAAGTATTTTCATCTTTTTAAAAGGCATCAAATATGTGATGACAGAAAGAAATCTAACGATGGGCAGTGAACACACAGTGGATGGAATATGTATGCCTTACTGTTGAATTATATACCTGAAATTTACTGGATTTCATTAACCAATGTCACCTTAAAAAAAAAATTCTGAGGGAAAAAAATAAAATGAATAAATAATTGTGATACCACACAACCTGTTTTCATGCCTGCCTCCCTCCATATACATCTAAGCAACTCTTTGTATTCATGAGAACATATTGGGAGCTATATACCATATTCAAGCAAATTCAGGTAGTCAACATTGTACAAGTAGTGCCTAACAACATGCAAGAGAGAATCTCCAACTTCTCTGGATGACATTATTCCTTTAACATATCTTCCATTGAGTACTTACCATGGTCATTGTTCTAGTTGCTACAAATGACAGTCTTCTAAACTTTATCCAAAGCCAGATAAGCCTGCAAAATGCTATACTGCACAAAGGTAAGCAAATTTCTTTATCGTAGGACCAGCTTCTCAAAATTAATGATATGTGAACGTGCACTAGGTTAATAAAGGGTTTCTCACCCTTATTTAACTATTCCACCATTTTAATAAAAAATAAATATTAATATCTAACAGTACAGAGTTGAGAAATGGCACCATGTGTTTAAATAAAATTAATAATAACAGTTTGGTTAAAACTAACTGAAACATACTGTAGCCAGAATATATTGAGAGAGAAATTAATTGATCAGGACTGGGTCAGAAATATCTTCAAGGTTTTGCTATTTACAAGGTGGTCCCTTGCTCTTGAGATACACAGGTAATCAAGTGACCTCAGGACTTTTACTAGGAATTAGTAAAAAGCCATTATTGCCAACAGCTGACCATACAGATGCTCTGTAAGAGTTCTGCTGGTTCAGAGGCAGCCCACGGGGTGTTAAAATTGCTGGGTGAGGATGGAGATTCATCTATATTTTAATATTATATTGACAGACACATACCTCTTTTTCTTCCTTTCTTTTTCTTTTTTCAGGGAGCACAGTTTAATAACAAAAAACTACTTTTAGAAATAAAAATAATAACTGCCAAATGTTGGGCATTTATTATGCGCCAGAAATTTTATACTAAAGACTTTATATACATTATCTTATATAGAAAAGTAGAGAGTATGTCCTCATTTTATGAATGAAGGAATTAAGGGTGAGAGAGTTTGGATAACATATTCACCCAAAACCATGGCCAGTAGAGGTGAATGAAGCCAGAGAACTCCAGCCCCGGCCTGATACCTAAGCCATGCTCATAACTACTAATATATATTAAAGTGAGAGGAATAGGGATATTAACAGTGGAATGTGAGTAACTCTCCATTTCCCAGAGAGAAAATTAAGCTTCTCTCACTTTTTTTCTGCCATATATATAGTCCAAGGGAAAGAGAAATATCTGGACACTAAGGCTGAGACAGCTATCGGATCTCGGTGAACCCATCGGATTGGCTCTATTAGGCAACAATGCAAGAGGTGGTGGGTGTTTGGGGAAAATGGGTAGTTAGGTGTCCATCCCTCTCTGCCCATTGGCTTCTAAATGAGTTAACCTTCATTACAGCTTATAACAGACCTGGGGAAAACTGGGAGCCTCTGGCTGTGGGGAAGTAGACTGTTGACAGAGTTGGAGAGAAGTGACCATGGTTCTCAAGCCTTTCTTTCTCATCTAGTCTCATGTGCTGTGCAGCTACCATTCTGTATCCTGTGTTAATTCACAGAAATCTGGAAGGAAATGATGCCATTTAAACATTACAAAACCTTATTTAAGGGAACGCTTGCTTATTCAACATCATCGACAAACTTTTTCTTTTCTTTTTCATATTCAGGAGAGTAGCTTGATTTCTTGTTCTGTTTGAGTTCTCTAAAGTGTTATTGGTACCAGAATCCATTCTTTAGTAAGGCCTCACTTAACAGAAATGTGGAAAGTCATAGTTACTTTATTCCCACTAGCCAGGTCTTTTT
This sequence comes from Eidolon dupreanum, assembly GCA_028627145.1. NCBI lineage: Eukaryota > Metazoa > Chordata > Mammalia > Chiroptera > Pteropodidae > Eidolon > Eidolon dupreanum. The sequence goes on from CM053502.1 coordinate 79,598,228, forward strand.
TGATCACAGGAGTGGCTGTGCCCCCAATTCCCAGAAACTATAGACCCCATTTAGATTGTTTCAGTAAATGAAGCCTGCACCACCCATATTTCTAGGATGGATTATTCATCAAGTTTTCATCCACAGATAATTTACAAACTTGGAGGTGGGTGCATTTTTAGATCATATTTTCATTTGTATTTTTAAAGTATAAAATTGAGCATCTGACATTAAATTAGAAAAGTAGTTCATGGCAAATATATGTAAGTATGTGTATGTGGAGCGAGAGAATGACAATGAATAGAGAATGGAGTTGCTTATTCAGTAGATAGAGGGCCTATGAAAACAGATTATGAAACTTTGTGTAAATGCCATTTATTTTCTAATGGGTAGCAATTAACAACATTAAGATAGACGCTTGTACTCCACCCTTCACTCACTCCCATTGATGTCAAGTGTCATCATACCACTATGGATCAGGAAATGACTGCTTGTACCTAAGAAATTATGGTTCTGTTCCTGAAAATAAGTCCTTGGAAAAGTGTGAAAAGCTGCTTTTTCCACTTAGATTATGATGCTTATTCACTTACATTTGAAGTATACTGAGTTTCCTTAACCTTTTTCCTTCCACCCCGCTTAGCCTGCCTAAACTCTGTTTGCTGATCCTCTTCTTCACACTCTCCTCTATCCTTTCTCTGCTCCTCTGTTGTCTCTTTTTTCACTGGTGTCTCTCACTTCATATCTGCTTCTGCCCACAAATGAAAACTGGCTATTTAATTTTAATAACAAGACCATACATGTGATACAGATGTAACTACCTCTTATAAAATATGATATCACCCAAATTTAGTGGTCGTTTGCCTATAGAAAGTATATGTCTTTAATATTAAATGCTTCTTTTTTACACTAATGTATTATGGAAAGGACAGAAAAAGTATTTGCAATCAACGCTAGTCTGTCTTTTATTTAATTCATGGCCGCAAACACCCAGAAAATTCCCACCCCCCTCTCTCTCCCCAGCCCCACCCCCTCTCTCCAACCTCCCCCCACCCTCACTCCCTCAGAGTCAAAGTGCTCATTTTTAAATTTGTTTTAAAGTACTTTTTGGATTTATCTTACTTCTCAGTGCTTTATTGCAGGAAATTATTTACTAAAATAACGTGTTTTTTCCTCACAGAGCCCTGGCCCTGTGTCCCTGCTCTATAACCTTCATAGACCACTTGCGTGCCCCTTGCTGCTCTCTCAGGAGCCCAGGCTCCAGGTTCCCAGGCTTGGCCTCAGGGGACCCTTTAATCCAAATGTGTTAATTTTGCCTTTGCACCTAAAGCCATACAGCAAAAAAAAAAAAAACAAAAAAACAAAAACAAAAAAAAACACAAATAGGATGGCCCCTAAGCCAAAGATATGTAATTTATTTTCTGCTACTGTTTACCCACACTAGAAAATATCTCTTCTGTTTAGTCTCTTCCATGGAATCATAGCAGTGAAGTCTTGATTCTTTTTATTCTCTTAGGCAAAGAAAAAAGTTTGATCCCCTCTGTGAGTGTTGTTATTTACGTTTGTAAAATCTATCTTTTTTTTCTACCTATTTACTTTAGTAAAGCTGGCTTTACTGAATGTAATTGGCTTTGTGTGGAGCAGTTAGATCTGAACTTGGGGAAATCTCTATGATAGATATTTTGACTTGTCCCACTGATTGCCTGCTCTCCCAGGGCAGTGATTGTGGGTCCAAGAGGCAGACACCTGCAGGAGAAGGCAATGCTTTGTTTTGGACTCTTGTTTGGAGCAGATATTGGGCAGGAATAAAATGTTTGACAGTTTGACTTGCTAGTTAAATAGTTTTAAAATAGATCATTGACTTTATTCCATGTTCTTTATACCTTATTGTAATTAAAGAATATTCAAAAACCATTATTCTCTTGGCACCAAGTGTCCAAGGGTTTCCCATGTAGCTTTTAGAGTTGCTCCAGAAACTGTGGATGTAACATACATGTAAGCTAAATATGCCCCAAATGGATGAATTTGGGGTACTATTAAGTGATAATACCCTTTTCATTTTAGCAAATAAGACAGACTTAGGCTTGCACTAAGCCAAATTAATTCACAAGTACAGTCTTAAAGAAGCACAATTATATAAAGGCAAAGTTGATAAACCACTTGCAAATTGTCTTTGCATTGCCTTACTTGGAAATTATTAGGAAAGTCATTAAAGAAAGAGATAAACTTGCTGCTTAGTATGGCTTCCCTAGCTACGTCTCAGAGTTATGTAAAACATTTCAGATCATTCTTGCTATGTTTTGTCACATTACAAAGAGAATGGTTAGGCTTAAATCATTACTGTTTATTAATTGCTGTATAATCTAAGTAGATTGAGATCTCTGACAAAATCCTCCACAAACAAAATATGATGTGGTTAGTTATCTTGTGCCAGTCTCTTTCAAGGAAGCTCCTTGAAGGCAGGAACTAGGTATTATGCCTCTTTATCATAATTGTGTCTCCCAACATGCCTGGTAGAGAACAGATGCTCAATAAATACTTAATATAATGGAATCTCTTTATCTGAGCATTTCTTCATAAAATTTATAAACATGACTATGCATATATGAAATGTGTTTCATTCCTCTATTAAAAGATTGCTTTGTCTACCTAGTGTCAGACATTTCCCACTGAATAGGATCTTACCAAATTTTGGGTTTAGTTGTGATAGATTTGATTCCAGCAAAATATTTTCAAGCAGTGTTCTTTCTTATTGCATGCAGACTGTAAAGGAAAAATGAATAGTACTCGTATATTCTCATACTGTGGCAAGTTTCCCAATTATCTCAAGATTCTATTATTAGACTTTATTCCTATTTTTAAAAGAAAGATATCTGAGCAATGGAATAAAATAGAAAGGTAGAATGATTCACTGGCCCTGACTTATAAAACAAAATTTTAAAAATTAGAAAAGTAGCATTAGTTTACAGGATTGAATGCCTCAGTGAGACTGATAACATTGACATTTGCTCATTCAGAACCCTCTTTATTTGTAATCATCACTTCCTCTCAGTTGTCAAGTCTCATTCGATAAAGGATTCTTCTAGATAGAACAAGACGTTCATCACAGATTTTATTCTAGAAAACTTTCACTCATATATTTATCACCCTCTCTCTATTCTGTGTCCCAGTCCATATCCCTCTTACTACCAAACACACAGACAAAAATTAGGATAGGTCATTTTCTAATAGTAATTTTTTTTAATACCTATAAAAATGAATTTCAAGACTCTTAGTTATTCGATGGTAGCTGTAGAAAATCTGTGCAAAATGTGAAGTTAGAAGAAAAGAGAAATATTCTGCAGTATGTTTTTGGGTTCTCTGAGCATGTAATTTCATCTTCTCCCCTTGCTGCATGTTACCCATGTGTTCACAGCACAGATCCCTGTTCCTAGATCAGTCCTCCAGTTCTGACTCATTGAGTGGAGTGGTGTGCTTCAGTCCCAGGGGTGTTGGTGTGTGGGCTGCCTGGGTGGAACCTAGGGGAGGCAGGTTGCATTCCAGGAAGGTGACCGTGGCCCTTTCTTCTTGGCCGTTTTGTAACCACATCCAAACACTACAAATACTAATCTAGGTGTGGCAGTTGCACCTCTCCCCTTTTTGCCTATGCAAAGGCAAAGATCAAAATCCTGGGGGGGTTCATGGTTTTATATGATTTTTCTTATAGTGTCTCTTTTAGGTCAAGAATTACTTGCTGATTTTCATTGGATCTTAAATTTCAAGTTTGAAAACAAAATACACAGACCTTTCACCAGATCTTTTTTAAATCCCTGAAGGTCAGTCATATCCTCTTGTATTTGCTTTATCATTTATATCTTTGGATTGATTCTCCCAAAAAATCTTAGATGATGGTTAGGAAATCAGGAATTATTATTTGCATTTTCCATATGAAAAAAACTGGCTTTTGAAATGAAAAACTCTGGCCTGAAGTCCTGGCCTTGAACTGAACAGTGGGTTCAGCCTGACCACACTTAACTCTTCAGTGCAACCCCTTACTGTGTGATAAAGCATGACTTTTCTGGGTCAATTGTATAGTCATTCTTGTGAGATTTTAAAGCCATTTTTTCTCACTGTCTTCAAATGTTGACCATTTACCAAGGTATACGCCTCACTAGGAATTACAGGTAAGCTAGCATTTTTACTAATGGCCTTCTAGAATCTCTACTCCTCCTGCGAAACAAAGAGCCCAGATATGAGAAATTGAATTAGAAACTGTAAAACATTGGAAGAGCCAAAAGTTAAAAGGCCAGGTCATATGTCCTAAATTGGAGACTTCTTCTGAAGTAAATATTAATATAATAGTTGTACAATCATATAATTTGAAGAAGATATCAACTCTGTACAGGAAATACAGGTTTTACAGAAATCATTTCATTTGATCCTTATCTTCAAAATAACTGAAGAAAGAAGTTTGAAGAAGTGGCATAGGTGATTTAAATTCCATTGCCTTTTGTCAGTGGCAACTGAAAGCTCCTTTGTAGTTATCTGCAAGAGCCTTTGGGAAACCAAAGCATCATTGACTGGCTGGGCCAAATGAGTCATCTATTAAAATTATCCCTAATGAATTACCTGTTTGCTTGTTTAATAACGCGTGATATAAGGCTCTGGGATGTTAGAAGTCTAGTGGAGCTCAAAGAAATTACATTGGCTTAGTTAAGCATTTCAGTAGTATCTTTCCTAACTCACCATACTCTGGCATTCCCTCCCTTCTTCTCTCTCTCCTTCTCTTACTCCTTCCTTCTGACCTCCCCGCCTTACCACCCCCAATATCAAAAACTCTTTACTTCAGGTGTTAGGGACCTTAGGTTCTTAGGCTCTCTCTGTAATAGAAATTAACAAGAGGCCAAATCAGACTTCAGACAAGATTTATTGGGGCTTATGCTCTAGAACAAGGTAGATAGCACTGTGAGAGTTCTCCAGCTGGTTCCGGCAGACGCATTTGACGCGAAGCCCTCGCGCATGCTTGGTAGGACCAAGATTACGGTGTTGCTCTTTACGACCCCCCCAGGAAGGTCGCATAGGGGTCAACTGGGGTTTCTGTGCACATGCGGATGTGGGGGTCGACTGCCTTGGGCAAATTTTGCGGTTGGAAAGCTGTTTAGTATCTCAGACGAAAGTGGCTGAACGAGGTGGTGCAGAATTTGGCGGTTAAGGGAGGGGAGCCCAGCTTGTCCCTGTTCTGTTTCAAGTGTGTTAAGTGTCTTGAGTATTAACTACCTGGCTTTGCACAATGAAGGCCCTCATAAAGCATGGTAGACGACTGGTGGTATGCCCTGTTTCTTGGTGTACACTTCGCACTGTGTGAACAGCGTGTTGTGGATAGGTGGCTACTGACTTCCTCTCTTTTTCCTCCAGCTGTTGACCATACAGAATTGGAATAGTGAAAATATGATAAAGATAAATTACATGAAAACCATGATTAACACATGAGTTTGTGTTAAATATTTAATGACAGTTTTTGTACCAGCAAGAATTTTAAGATCTTCAGGTTCTGCTAACCTTCCATCTTGTTGTGTGTTTGAAAGGTGACTAGCCAGTCTATGTTTGAATAACTGAGAAATAATTCATTGTCTCCCAGGATGACCTTTTATTTTTGAACTATTCTAATTATTATTTGTTGCTTTAAAGAAAGGCCTTTTCTGAATCTAAATACCATTAATTAAAGTCTACTTTTAGTTTTTATTTTCAAGTTTAAGACCATACTGAGTACTATGTAAACTATTTGACACTCTTTACAAGCTTACTTTCACAATAGTCTAGTGAGATACATGCTATTATCCATTTCCTTCCCCCAGAGGCAAGAAATAAAACTTAGGGAAAATAACTTAGTTTGTCTCAAATCAGACTTCTGTCCTGTGCATTTATCCCACAGCCCATCATTGGGAGCGTGCTCTGTGCCCTGCACTTGGCTGAGCTGTCTCTACCTTCCACATTGCTGCCAGTCACCTTTCTGAAATACAGATACCATCTTATTTCTCCATAAAAACCATCAGTGTTTCTACCACAGAATGAAAGCTGGTGATTGGAGTGTGACATCTGAGGGTCTTACCAGTGTCCCTCATGTCCTTTTCAACTTTGTCTACTCAAGTTCATTACTGCTTCTCTTGCTGTATGCCTGGCTCCCATTGGGACTTTGAGCTGAACTCAGTCTTGTTCCTGCTCATTTCTTCTCAAAATTCTGCTCTGCATCAAGCATCTCCCTGAGCAGCCTTCTCTTTTTACCCTCCTCCCCCATCACTTAACCAGAAGAATTGACTCTTCCTAGCATATAGCCCTTGATTCACATCCTTTAGAGTCCCTGCCAGAGTGATTATTCCAGTTTGGCTGGCAGGCTCTCACAGACACACAACTCTCTGTCTGACCACCATATTGGCTGACCCCCTTTTGTAGCTCCCAGTGCCCTTCAGAACACCTAAAACTTCAGTGTGCTTAGCATGTGTTTATTGAATGAATACCTGAGGGTGAATGGACCTCAAATCAGATTGGCTCCATTGATTTATTTAATTTAAACACTGAAGCAACTTTATGCATCATCCTGTTCAGCCCCTTCATCTAACAGGTAAAGGAGTTCATTTTTCAGAGATATTTACTGACTAGAGGTAAAACAGATAGTTCAGAGTTAGAACTTAACTCCAATCTTTCCTGGTCTTCCCACTCTGTCTGTCAGATCACATGGTCAATGAAAGTGCTACATGATACGTTTTGCCATAGCTGTGGAAGGTTGTCATCTAGGTGGTTTATGCATCAGTTAGGAATTATACTCAGCTGCACGTGACAGAGAGCCTACTAGGGTTTACTTTTTACTCATCACCAGGAGTACTGGGCTAGGTGCAGATGTGATTTATAGATGCCAGGGCCAGATCTCTGGATGTTTATTCTCTCCTGACACCAGAGTGGCAGTAGCCACCAACCACAGCCCCAATACCAACCACAGCCGCAGCCATCCTGTGCAATTCCCCTAAGTCGTATGTCAGGGAAGAAAAGGCTGCAAATCTCTGGGTGACCAGCACTAGCATTTAGTTAGCCAGAACTGTGGCCCATGGCCACTCTGCTCTGTAAGGGAGATCATGAGGCCAGGTTCTTGACTTCACAGAATTTTTCTCTGATCAAAAAAGAAAAGAGAATGGGCAATGCAGGAGATACATATCTACATCCAAGTGCATGTTTGCAGAGGTATGGCTATGCACTGGTCACAGTGAGTGAGGGACGAAATGAAGTGGACGTGGAGCTTGAGGCTCTTCTCCCTGCCTCCACCCAGAAGTTTGTGTTGAGTGTCTTTTCACCCATGTTTAGACTTCATGTGATTGTGAACAACCACATTAATTGGATGTATAAGAAAGTCAGAGTATAGACTGTAGTTACTTTAGATTATATATTTAAAGGTTCATTTTTTTTTTAAAGTTTTTATGGTAATTTGTAGGTGCTCAGTCTAACATAAATCGTATGCTATTTGTTCCCAAAATGTTGCCACAGTGCCTATTTAAGGATTGCTAGTAGCTTTTCTCCCTGTCAAGAAAACTATGCAGATCTATGGTATAGATCTGCTGTTTTATTTTTCCTTCCCTGTTTTCCTCCCTCTACATATTTACTAGTGTAGCTGGAAACATAATGCAAAACTATGCTTGTCTCATTTACATAAATCTCCCTGTTAGCTTTTTGTTTTACCATATCTACATTTTTGTGTTTGACCTATTAGGGCTTTTTTGGTTTTATAAAGAAAAAAAGTGCTTTCCTCAGCAGAACCATCTGGCCTCGTTTCCTGTTCCTCAGCAACTATATGTGTATTCTAGCAAGGCCAGGCCTGCGGTTTTCTGAGTGGTGCTGTTACACTGGTGGTCTTAGAATTCAACTGGAGTAATGGAAAAGTTATACTATAGCCTTCTTTCAAGTATAAAGTTTCCAAGGTGAACAAAATGCATATTATTGTCATTTTTGACATAGCATTTTTCTTTCTGTAACTGGAATTTAGTCTTTTAAAAGGAATTACACCATTCTATTCTTTGAGAAAGAAAAGTTGCTTCTAAAATGGCTTTTAAATAGTGGGCTACCAATTTTGCATGCCAGCAAACTGAGGTGACTGAGAATATAATCAAGACATGTCTACAACATTCAGGTTTTCTTAAAGAGTCAATTAACAATATTAGTTGTTTTTTTTTATTCCTTTTAATTGAGATGCAATTGACATATAATATATTGCAGGTGCACAAAATAATGATTTGATATTTACATATATCGCAGAATGATTACCACAATATGTCTAATTAACATCCATCACCATATATAGTTACAATTTCTTTTCCTTGCTGTGAGAACTTTTAAGAATTACTCTCAGCAACTTTTGAATATACAATAGAGTATTATTACTGTAGTCACCATGCTGTACATTGTATCCTCAGGACTTATTTATTTTATAACTAGAAATTTGTACCTTTTGATCACCTTTACCCATCCATTTCACTTATTCTTCATCTGCCTCTGGCAACCACCAGTATGTTCTCTGTATCTATGAGCTGGGTTTTTGTTGTTGTTATTATTTTAGAATCTACATATAAGAGAGATCATACAGTATCTGTCTTCCTGTCAGACTTATTTCACTTAGCATAATGCCCTCAATGATCATCAGTGTTGAAAATGGCAAGATTTCCTTCTTTTTTATGGCTGAGTAATGTGTACATGATAATTAGTTTTCTTAAAGAATCAAATAAAAACAATGAAGGATCGCATTTATTATAAATAGTAACAGTAAGCAAATTTTATAACTGAAGGACTTTCTCTACTCAATTCCTATTTTCTATGATGAAAGTGGGATAAATCTACTTTTGAGAAATGATTTGTAACGCTGCCTTGGCCTTTTAGTGCTCTCAGAGATCAACTGGGCTTTGGATATATTTCCAAAAAGGTATGTGTATAAGGAGGTGAAATTCTGTATTTTTATGTTGTAACATTCTACAAATTTTGAAATTTTCTAACCAAATGTGCACTTATTTTTCATTTTATAAAATGCTGTTTTTTAATGTATCATCATTTTTAGAAACAAAGCAAATCAAAAGACTTTTTAGAATCAAAAGGATTTATTTGTATACAGGTCTCCCTCCCTTCTTTCTTTCCTTCTGTGCATATCACATGGCAGATCAGATACTCAGGCCATGGAGAGAAGAAGACCCCATAGCATTTTTCTTCCTTTTTTGTAGATGTCATGTTCATTAACCAGTAGGCACTATGTTTGACACACTTTACAATAATAAATTTGAAGTGCTTAACCTAATTCTTAGCGCATAGGAAGGAGTCAAAAAGGTTAGAGCCCTCTCCAGAATTCTTTAATTAGGTCATTTCTTTTTAGTGATTAGGAATGATAAGCACTAAAATAAAAGGACCATGAAATCTCTGATTCTTCTCGTAAGTTTAAAAAACTTAACCTCAGACTTACTGTTTTTAATGGTAGAGATTAGAGACATTGAAAAAACTCTGTACCAAAAGATTCAGCCTGAATGCTGCTTGAAGGTGTACAGAGTTGAAGGGAATGCTCATTTTTAATTTTAAGAGGAAGAGAAAAAGTTAAAAACTGAAACCAATAAAAGTTAATGAGGAACATTTAAATCTTTTAATGGTTCAATTTATGTTGCAAGTCAGTATGGTTAATGCTGTTATTATATGCGTGTGGCAGCATCCTTTTTCTGCTATAATTCTTTTTCCTTGAAAATGAGCCAGTGTAGCATGGAAAGCGTATCATACTCTTGTGATTTCTGTTCCTTCTTTTGATAAACTGCACTGTAAAAAAAAAATGGGGGAAAGAACAGGCATAAAGAAATCAAAATATAAAGCTCTGCTTTGTGTGTGTGTGTGTGTGTGTGTGTGTGTGCGCGCGCGCGCGCATATGTGTGTGTGTGTTTGCCTTTTTCCCTTTATTTGACAGATTACTGAATAAAACATAGTTATCAGCAGAGTAACCATTTCTAACTGTCTCTGTGTGCTTAAAAATTTATTTTAGGATGGGAAACATTCCCCAAACCCAGTGGGTACACTTATTATGCCAGTTTTCATTTGAGAAGAATTACTTTTCAGTTGTAGGTGTTTTGGGATGTAGCCTGACTCAACATTGAATATTAATGATCCAAAGATAGAACAGCTGAACTTTCTGACTCACCTTCTTTGGGAGACATTAGCATGTAACTGGAGACATTTTCCCTAGCTCTGGTTACTCGAGTCAGTATATAGGGAAAGTGTATTACTTTTAGAAACATTTCTCTTGGATGGCCATCTATAACTCAGATCAAGTATATGGTGTGCACTGCTGTTTTCTTTGTGTTAGAAATGAACTAGACTCCCAGTAAATCCCTGACAGCAGAGTCCAGACTATGGGAACACATCTTGCATCAGACCACCTTGCAAAAGTGGGATGAATAAATAAGCCAGACCATATTCACGTTGAAATCTTCACAATAGTCAGTAATGGTTAATGTAGTGGACTTCTTTGTGATAAAATTAATTCATCAGTTACTCTTTCTCCAGAATTATCAGTGATTCTTCTTAAAAACACAATACCAATTTTCCTATATAGCAGTTTTTTAAAAGTTAAAACTCTCCCAGAAAAGATTTTCATTACGTATTCCCTAGAGGACATTACCCTTATAACCTGTTTTTATTAGAATAAAATGTTTGCTTGTGGAACTTATCTCTAAATAGAGTATGAAATCTTGCATGTTTGTACCTACTGTTTTCTCAGCCTGAAGGCTTTTTGTGATGAGGAGGTTGACTGGCTGGCCTAATACAAAAGGGCCATAGGCAATGGTGAAGAGCATTCCTCCTGCTCCATTTTGGGCCTTTGGCCTTGTGTTTCTACTTCCTACTTGTGGAGCTTCAAACAAATCACTTTACCATTCTGAATCTTAATTTTCTCATCTTCAAAGTAAGGGGGCTAGAGTCCTATGTAGTGTAAGATCTGAGAATATGACTTCAGTTTAATAAACACTTTTTTCATAAAAGCCTCATATACCATCTAGTATGAAGTTTATATTGTTTTTTGTAATGTAGAGTATGCTTTTGTGTTCGACATCGTGAAATCTCTAAATTGAACAAATCATTTATACAGCCCAATGTCATCTTTTTTTTCCAGTTTCCATTAATTATTCTGGACTAATTTAAGCTAACATTGTTTCTGTGTCCATACCAAGAAAAAAGATGCTGTAGAACATTACTATCCAATAGAAATATTCATTTCAAGCTATACGTGAGAATTATTTTATACAATTTAAAATTTTCCAGCAGCCACATTTTAAAAAGTAAAAAGAAACAGGTGAAATTAATTTAATACTATATCTTATTTCACTCAATATATTCAGTATATTCTTTAAACATGTAAAATATACAACATTATTGAGACATTTTACATTCTTTTTTTCCATTCAGAGTCTTCACAATTTAATATGGTATTTTACACTTTACAGCACATCTCAACTCGGATTAGCCACATTTCAAGTCACATTTCGAGTTAGCGCCTAACATAGTAAACACTGCCATGGGAATTCTGTATATTTGTAGATTTAGAATTTACTTTCTTATACATGGAGTTGCATATTCTAAAACCAGAATTCTTACATATAGTTATGGAATTCTGAAGAAGCACATCTGTGAGATAAGAAAAACTGGATGCATATGCCATTTTTTTAGATAAGCAATTTATTTTTCTCTGTAGTGGACATGTGATTAGAAAGTCAGTGCCCCGCCCATTGTCCCACTGAGTAGCTGATTCGGACCACAGCCAGGCAGTTCCTGCATGCTTAAAGGGGCAAGCAGAAGACTCTTTTCCTAGTCTTTTCCCAGAATGAGAGTTTTCAGGGAGGTTTTGGAGTGCTTGTAGCCAGCACCCTGCACAGATGGACAACTTCAGCCTTCTGGAATATAAATTACCCTTGTGGAAAAGCAACCACACAAGAATCACCATGTTATTAGGGCCACCAATTAAAAGAAAAGCAGCTCAAGCCTCAGAGCAAGATCCTTTTGCAATCCAGAGGATTCCAGAATTTTTTAAATAAAGGACCTTAAAAAACATATAGTTGATGAGACAGGATTAACCATAAGAACATGATCTGTGTTTGGTTCTTTCATGTAGTCAAGACATTCATTGTATCTCTTAGACAGGAAATTCAGAAGTAGATGAGATCTCCATTGTCAAGAAGAATTCTGGACTAACCTAATTTACTTAAGTGCTTTAATTCAGGCTGAGAATCCATTTAATTTTTAAAAACATTTTAGCTGTATCTTCCTGTATGGTTTATCCCGCCCAATTTTGAAGACTGCCAAACTTCACTAGTTACTAAAACCCAAAATTCTTTGTTTAAAAGGAACTTCATAAGGCTTATGGTGTGTTCTTTTTATTGTTAAGGGCAGCAATAAAGGTAAATTAAATATTTATAGTTTTATTGGTGTGACTAATATAAATTTTCAGGTGAATCCATGTCATTCTTTCTGTTAACATAGCATATTTTTTTCTAAGGATCTCAAACCATTTTTCTGAACAAGTTGATATCGTTTTCCTAATTACAGAGATGCAGATGTTGTAATTCCCCTGGGGCTAAAATGGCTTGCCTTTAAGGTCAGCTAAAATGTCTTGCCTTTGAGGTCAGCTACATGTCTGGGATGAATCTGGGATTTTAACCCAGAACCCCTGATTTTTGGATTTCTGCTCTCAACTTTAGTTACTTTAAAATATGAAGCAGGATACTACAGGTCATTCCAATGTATGTACAACTGTGTGTGAGGAAATACCCATGGCAAAATCTCAACTTCTCCATATCTCTTTTGTAGCCCTTGAACCCAGGAGCAAATAATTCATGCTTTAAATTGCCAGGTGTCTGTTTGAGGATCAGAGTGACGATCAAAAGAAGTAAATCAGGTGGAAAGAAATATGACTAAATGGAGTGATTGACTTTTCATGATGTGTTTGCTCCTTTCTGGATAGTTCTGTTAGCTGGAATAACATTAAAATGATACAATCTTTACAGATTTTATCTCTTAACTCAAATTACATGCATCTCAAAGAAAATTTATTTTAATATTTTTTACCAAAAGAAATTCAGAGCAAAATTGTTCAATACTCATAAACTACATGGCAAAGAAAAACCTTAGATGAAACTATTAAGTGAAAGATGTAAGGAAATGAATGTCTAAAAAAATGGTTTATCTCACTTATTGATTAGGTTATTATCTCTAATATAGGCATACAACATTTATAACCCCATATTAATTTAAAATTTTGTATGTGTTTTTATAAAGTACACATCCCCACAGAAGCCAAATTGGTTCACAAGAAAGAAGTCTTTCCTGTTAGTTCTGTGACACCTTGCTTTGTGATAGAGTACTAGTCCCTGACATTTGCTTTATGAAATTATTGGCCTTTTCATCTGGGAAAATAAATATACCATGTCTATAAGAAAAGTTTTCTCCTATTTTAGTTAAAAGACTGCTTCAAGGTCAAACATTCTTAGAACTTATTTTCCTCATTTCATCACTGTAATGGCCTAAAGTAGGTAGGTACCCAGTCTTTGATTCTTAAATGAAACTTCTTTTTCAAATATTTTGAGAAAATGTCTATTCATAAGCCACAATATATTGCTTTGTGCCAGGGTTTTTTATTTTAAAAAAAAATTCTGCTGTAATTCTACTTTGAAAATTGGTATACAGGACTATGTGGTCCTTGATTTGTGAGAATTCACCCACTGGTTTATCTTCTCCCTTTCCATCATCTGGAGCTTTAAGTCTGAGTTGGTGGGGGAGCAGTTAAAGTTAATGTAGATGCACAGACAGACACAGACACACAAACACACACATGCAGCCACTTATACATGGTCATCTTCCCTTAGAAGCCAACAATCAAATGGGAGAGAAACCACATATGCAAAAATAGAAAATAATGGTGGTGTAAGCTTGCATAGGCATATAGACATATTACCCTCAACATCATCTTCCTGTTCACAAAGTGACAGAGAAAATTATGGCTCCTAGTATCATATGACTAACGGCTTTTTATGTGTTCAAGTACTTAATGTCAATGGTTAGGCAGAGGGACACATGCCATTTGACACACCACCTTCTCAAAGAATCTGTGTCTGCCATGCATACGGAGCCCCCTACAACAGGCTCTCTGCGCCTTCTTGTTGTGTCAGTTGTCATTCGGTAGATAAATGACTAGTGAGAGCCCTTGTAGCCTGTGCTTTAGATAGGCTTGGACCCACAGGGAACAGGAAACATTCTTTTCAGACCCCTTCACCCCTGCTAGTTTCTTATAATTAGGAGGCAGCTCTTGGGTACAGAGCTCTCCAGCACAGAATGCTACATGAACCCCCTGGTGTGCAGACCCAAGACACCTACATTTAATAGGTCTTGTGTATGTATAGCATTTCTCACCTGGGCCTCCGCAACCTCCCAACAGCCTCAAAATCTCTGAGAAACTAGAATATCATAGAGATGTGAAAATAGTTTGATTTCCAAAATCAGTGAATAGATATATTCAAGTAACTCGGCTTAGGTTAAAAAAAAAAAGCTGTTAAAATTAGAATATGCTGGGTTCAGTGACCAAAAAAATTAATTTCATTGTGCAGTTGTTGATGTCAACTGTCATTACTTAATTTATAGCAATTAATGTTTGAGTGTGGCCTAAATAGTACCTAAGAATCTCAGGGATTCTGTGGATTTCAAACTGCAAGGCTCATACCATGCTTGAAACTCACCTGCTAACACACCACCCGTCAAAGTCAATTGACCATTAGCAGAAATGGGGAATTGATAACCACAAGATGATTTTTCTACACATGCATGTTATTATGAAGCCAGCTCTGAAATATGATAGCACGTCTGTAAGATCTCTGATGTGCTGCTTACCTAACAATGCTGTTTATGAACTTAAACTTCAAGTCTAACAGTTGTATTAATCCTCGTTGTAAGTATTACTCATTCAGTAGTTTTAGGTAGAGATTACTATATCTTAAGAAACACTTTTACAGATGGCTCTGTGAAGCGTCAATGACTACTTTCCATTTCTATGTGAGTGTGATGATGGCACATACTTCCAGCCACCTGGGCATTTCAGAAACTCCTGCACTCATGTTCACAACACCCCTTTAGGGTCAGTCTCACCTACTAACACCCATAGCATATATGAATAGTATAGACAGGTACACAGGTGAACACGGATGCCTTTTCTTCCTCTGTCCCTGTCTCTACACCTGTATCTTCAGCACCAGGAGTTCCTCATGTCTGTTGCGTTAAGAGCTTTATAAGTGTTTCCTCTCCTCAAAATAGTCCTGCAGAGTGTTTTTATCCTCATTTTGCCAATGAAGAAAACGAGGTTCGGCTGGTTAAGTAACTTACCAGGAGCATGTGTGAGTAGTAGCTATAATGGAGTTGAATATACATGTCGCCCATGCCGAAGTTTATGGCTTTCCACTTTCTTAGGCCATGGCACCTCTAATCTACCTCTCATGCTCTTATCCCTTTCCTTTACTTCCCCTCTTCTTTCTTTTGCAACACATTTTCCTACCATTAGCTCTCTCAGGGAACTTAACTTTGCCTCTAATAATTTTCGACAATTCTCCTTTGTCACCCATGTGTTCCTTGTGACACTAGGCAGAACCATGCACTTAGGCTGCCACCCAACAGGGAGCAAGGAGGGCTTTGTTAGCAGTCAAGGATCCTGTGGTAGAAGGTCCTGCTCTCTCTGTTTCGGTCTTTATGGCAGGGCAGTTTAAGCTGTAGAGAAGCATTAGCTGGATTTTCATCTGTGTATCCTCCATCGGCACTTGGGCTCACCATTCTGACATGGCTGTCTTCAGGGAGGTGACAGTGATCACAGCACATTGTCAAAGCCTCAGCCTGGAAAGGGTATTGCTCATATAGCCTTCTCGTGACAGAAAAAAAATTAATTAGTTAAGTTTCCTAACTCCTTTATCTCTGTTTAAGCAACAACTGTCCCTTATTTTGACTTATTCTGACTGGGGGAAAAAAAAAGCCACATGGGAAACCTACCCATATTTAATTAGCCAAAGATGTGTGATGTTGCTGAGGAGGGAAGACATCCTTGGAGGTTTTTCCTCCCAATTATAAAAAAGAGGCTTGACTGGACCACAACTCCAGCATGCAAATGAGAGCTCTGATTAACACTGATGCCCCACTGGAAATTGCCCTTTCCCAGAGATAAGGACTAGGCTTCCTACCCTGCTGCAATCAGCCAGCTATTTCAGGAACCATTTTCTCTCCACGATTACATTTATTTTGTTTTGTATAATTTTGTGTTATCTAAATCTTAGATATTTTAAAAATGGCTTTCTCAGGGGCCATTCTGAACCGTTTGTCCTATAGCCCTCGGAAGTCTGGAGGTCCTGTCCTGACATCACGTGTTCTACATTCAACAGCACTTTTCTGTTCTGAGCTTGCCCTCCTCCCCAGAGCTGAAATAAATCAAAGTTGGTTGAGACTCAGTCGCAATAAATCAAGACCTGTCCAGAACTGGAGCCTGCCCAGTCAAAATGTCATAGCTTGGCTTTCACTGAGGATTAATTAAAGGCTTGATATAAAGCCCAGATGTGCTTCAGGAGAGTAGCAAGCTGCTTAGTGGCTGCGTCTCCCCAGTTTTCTGCCCACCCAAGAATATGCTGGAGGAGGATGGGAAACGCATCCAAGATTGGGAGGATGCAGAGGGGGAGGGAGGCACCCTTCAGTGCATCTGAGTAGACTTTATCTAGTTTGAGGGGAATAGAACAAGCTTCCCAACAAGGAAAAAAGTCTTATCTGTCAGGCTATGTCTATACAGTATGTAAATGGAAGGAAAATACAATAGCTCTGAAGTTTTGTTTTAATTGAGGAAATAAAAGAAAATGAACCAAGTAAAGGAGTTTTCATTATAAAAAAAATGTTGTAATGAAATTAATGCCTGGTTCATACTGAGCTTGCAAATTTTTTAGACCAGAGAAGCTGCACAGATAAAACACTTTTGAGGTGTTTTTGTTCACAGAAAGCTGAATTGAGTGGGTGTAACTTTTAGATTAGGGTTTACTCCATGTTCTTCCTTTAGTTATGCATGATTCTATATCACCATTTGATTAAATTACCACTGAACAGATTTATATGAAAGTGAATATGCAACATGACCTAATGTTTCATATGTACAAATAAAATACTGCATTTGAAATAGAAAAAGATATAACTTATAATTTAAAATCATACATAGTTGCCATGTTTTTGTAGAATTTTAAACTTAATAGTTACCACTGTGGCGATTTGATTCTAAAGTTAAAAAAAAAAAAGATACTGTTAAAGACTAGTAATACATCAACAGTCTTTTTTTTTTTTTTTTTGTAGTAATATGTATACTTTCCTAATTGAATATCTGAAGATCAGCTATTTAGAAACTTTATAAATAAAACAAAGTGAATCTTCGGATTGCTATATAATCTATCATAGATAATTAGTGCTAATAATTAGAATACTTAGAAATAAATGAGGTTCTTTGTGACTAGGAGAGCTTGCTGTTTTATACAGCATACCTTTATGTTAACATTAAGCGTATATTAACATCAACAAAAAGCTTAGCATTTTTTTCAGATTAGTAGATTTCTTCACAATGCTATACTGATGTTTACATTCTAGACATGAAAATTGTGTTTCTTTATAAACTTAAATAATGAAACTGCATATATGTTAAATAGATTTCAGAGACATATTGTGGTTTCAACTGAAGTAATCTGAATGTTTTTATATCTATTATTTGACCCAGGTATTTACATATACTACCATATCCACTTATAAGGATTTTTAAAAATCTATGTATACCTTTTAATAGCCACATTCTAAGTGATCATATACAACTTCTTAATATTTTTTATCCTATACTTGATTATCTTGTGGCTGAAGTAATTTAAATAGACTTTTTAGCATACCTGTGCATTTTCTCAGAAATAACAATTTCAGCTATTTTCCAGATGAACTAGTTACATATTTCTATTGAGATTATTGAAGACTGGTAGATCATTTGGGGTTGTTAACTGCAAACTTACATTTTCATTAATTCAGATTTCTCAGAAGTGTTGCCATTTCATGCTTTATTGCTTAGTCCATAAGTAACCTCTGTATTTACCATTGCTTGTTATTCTACATTTAAATTTTACTAACACTGTGTGAGGTTAAAAGGCTCATGTCATTGTGTCTCTAGAATGAAGACTGGGTTTTAAGAGTCAGGAAATTTAGAGAAATAAACCTTCCCTGTTGCCTATTTTAAATATTCTTGCATATTTAACTCTCAGTGTACAGATTATAATTACACACTTTTAGAACTTTCAGCCAATTGGCAATTGGTATATGACACATCATGTGATAATATAAAGGAATACCCCACCCCCACCACCACGATTTTCCAATCCATTAGGCTATTCTTTTATATTTTAATTTGGAGTAATTTTATCTTTAAATAAAATCGTACTATTTTATCTTGGGATTATAATCTTCTCAGCACCCACAGTAAGCCTTCTCTTCTATCTTAGCCTTTCAGTTCATGCAGTCTCCATATCAATGATTTATAATGATTTATTACTTAGTCATTTATGTGTCTTTCTATTCAGACAGATTACAGATTTCTCAAGGGCAAGAATAGTGTGTTTCATTTGGTTTCTTCAGTGTCTAACTCAGTAACAAGCACAAAGGATGAGCTCAATATATGCTGATGACTGAACAGACAGGAGATTGGCATGTGTCTTGAATTTTTTTTCAATTATACTTGACATACAATACTATATCAATTTCAGTTATACAGCCTAGTGATCAGAGATCCACATAACTTGCAAAGCGATCACCCCACTAAATCTAGTACCCTTCTTCCCCCTTACATATTTATTACTTTATTAACCATCAGCCCCATGCTACAGTGTACATCTCCATGTCTATTCTGCAACTATCCATTTGTACCTCTTAATACCTTTGCCTTTTGTTTGCTGTTCCCCCAACCTCCCTCCTCTCTAGTAGCCTTCAAAATATTCTCTGTATCTATGAATTTATTACTGCTTTTGTTGTTGTTGTTTATTTTGTTCTTTAGATTCCACATGTATGTGAAATCATGTGATATTTGTCTTTCTCTATCTCACTCCTTTCATTCACCACAATACCCTCTAGGTCCATCAAAGCAATATCTTTTTCCATTTCCTTTTAGTCTGTGTGTGTCTTAAACTGAACTTGAACTGAGTCTTTTGTAGGCAAAATATGTACGTTTATTTTATCCTTTCAACTACTCTATCTTTTGGTTAGAGCACTTAATTCTTTTCCATTTGATATACTTGTTGATAGGAATGTAGTTATTACCATTCTTTATTCCTTGTTTTGATACATTTTTTTTCTTCTTAAAGAAGTCCCTCTAACACTTCCTGTAATACTGGCTTGGTGTTGATAAATGCCTTTAGTTTATTTCTGTCTGAGAAGCCCTTTTTCTGTCCTTCAACTCTAAATGATAGTTTTGTTGGATAAAGTATTCTTGGTTGTAGATCCTGGGTTTTCATCGCATCGAATATTTTGTGCCAAACCCTTCTGTCCTGCGTAGTTTCTTTTGAGAAATCAGTGGCCAGTCTTATGGGTGTTCCCTTGTAGGTAACTAAGTGCTTTTTTCCTGCTGCTTTTAAGATTCTCCCTTTGTATTTAACTTTTGTCATTTTAATTATGATGTGTCTTGGTGGGGGCCTCTTTGGGTTCATCTTTTTTGAGACTCTCTGAGCTTCCTTAGATTTTATGTCTATTTTCTTCACCGGATGAGGGAAGTTTTCCATCATTATTTCTTCAAATAGTTCTTCAACGTCTTGTTTTCTTTCAGGTACCCCTATGACATGTATATTTTTATATGTAATAGTGTCCCATTGGCTCCTTCAATTATTATTATAGACTTGATATCTCTTTTCTTGCCATTCTGATTGAGTGTCCTCTGCTTCCCCATCCTCTGTATTGG
The DNA here is from genome assembly GCA_028627145.1 of Eidolon dupreanum. Classification (NCBI taxonomy): domain Eukaryota; kingdom Metazoa; phylum Chordata; class Mammalia; order Chiroptera; family Pteropodidae; genus Eidolon; species Eidolon dupreanum. The sequence continues at coordinate 79,618,218 of CM053502.1, forward strand.
TGGTTCGAACCTCTTCTTTATCCATTCTCTTTATTCCCTGTAATATACTCTTTATCTCAGATAATGTATTCTTCATTTCTGACTGATTTCCTTTTATAATTTCCATTTCCATTTTTATATATTTTATCTCTTTGTTAAAGTTCTCTGAATTCATCTATACTTCCTCTAAGTTGATGAGCATCTTTATAACCAGTGTTTTGAACTCTGCATCTGTTAGATTGTTTAACTTCATTATTCCTGGATCTCTGTTCTGTTCTCTCATATGGTTCCTGCTTCTTTGTCTTCCCATTTTGGCTACCTTTCTGTGTCTGTTTCTATGTACTAAGCAAAGCTCCTAAGTCTCCTGGTCTCATTAGTATGGATTTATGAAGTTGGTGTCCAGTGGCACAGTCCTGAGAGGAGTTCATCTGCAAGTGAAGTTTAGCCCCAACCTGTGGCCTTCTGCTGCCACCTGTTAAGATTCAGCAAGCATCCCCAGATGCTGTGCTTACAGTTGCCTCAAGAAACCACACCAGAAACCGAAGCCAGCTGCCACCAGTATGAGTCTTGGCACTGCTCAGCAAGCAGCACCTGACTTGCTAAGAATATAACTGAATGTGGCTTGGGCGGGGCCACGAGTTGGAGGAGGTGGAGTTTCAGAGTATCCTCTGGGTGGAGCCACCTCTGTAATCCAGTTAGATGACATCTCGGCTATGGTGGCACTGAGTCTGCACACTGGAAGCGGGGAGGGCTCACCAGAGGAACAATGGATACCACTGGCACTTTTGTCCCCAAGAGATCTTAGCCTTTGACCCTCACTCTGACAACTCAGTGTCCCCCTGTAAGTCCCTAGTGCCCCTCTTTGCAGCTGAACCAGCACCAGTCAAGTTTAGATTTAGCTAAACTTGGTGCTCAGAGTGAGCAGTTTCTTCACCATGAAAGTCCACTCGCCAATATGGTCCCTTTAGGAGGCATCCACAGCTGCTGCAGCTTCTGTCCCACTCAGCTGCTAGGTACGGGACAGCCTCTCATCTTCGCCCCATCCTACCTCTTCCTGTTGCACGGTGATTTCTTATTTCTCTCCCTAGTTGTAGGGTTTGTTCATCTAGATCCCAGGTGACTTTCCTTGCTGTTTGCTCCATGTTTGTGTCGCAACTTTAATTTGGTCACATAAGGGGTGATCAAAGCCTCTATCATAATGTATGCCATTTTCTGCCCGATATATTGCTCTTATACAGCATATAGGAGGCCATAGCAGATTTCTCTGACAACTCTTCAAAACTACTATCCAAAAATGTTCCAGCCCTGAGGGGAAGAGCAAACAGAATTCTAGAACATAATGTATTTGAGGGAGATGCATTAAGTCTTTATGTTTGGATGACTTTTACTTTCTGGAAATAGTAATATATGATCCTCAGCTAATCTGAAAGAGTTACTGCACTTCTCTAAAATAGGTGGCCTGGCTCCTAGAATAATCTTTTCCATTATATGTTTTTCCTTCTCTGTTTTTAATCACAGTGAGGTGAAAAGCTGGCTTAACAGACCTAATGTAGTTTTGATAAGTATGAGCATGTGTACTGTTACAATAACACTGTCTGTGCCAGCAAGAACATCTTACTACCAAGCACAAGTATTCATACACAATTAAAATTCAGAAAAGATTGACTTTAAGAGCTTGCTATATTCAAAAATCAGAGTTATGTTCCACAGTTAAGATGGGAAATGTACATTAATTAGCACAGGCCATCTGCACCCTGGAATATTTGGAATAGGGTGGCAACTCTAGGCCTGCTTGGCCTCTGCGGCTGAGACTGGGAGCAGAAGGATCAAGGAGGCTACAGCTCTGACAGCTCAGCTCATCCAGAAACCATGGTGCGCTCCGAGGGCCTACTTGTACTCTGTTGCCAGTGCCCTTCCAATCTCTAATCTTGATTGTTGCTGAGAACACACATTTCTTGCCAGTTAAATGTATGTGGAAATGGCCTAGGAAAGGAAAAAAAAAAAAAAAAAAGACTACAGCATAATCTAAGTTTCTTTCTAGTGTAATAGTGTGTTACTATAGCATATTGGCATAAATGAGCTGTCTGAAACACTCTTTAAGTGATATCATCCAGAAGCAGTTTCTTGAAGTTAGGCAGCCTGCATTTCAATGTATAACATTTTAGACTAGAAGGTACACTTAAAAATTGTCTACTCCAATTAGATGTGGAAATGAAGATCAAAAGAAGTCAATGATTTATCCAATGTTGTACAGCCAAGATTAAAATATAAAATAAAAAAAAACACCTATTGGCCTCTTTGGCTACTGTTTTTTTCTTTCCACTATTGTCTCATATTGTCACATTATTTTAAACATAGGTAGAAATTGACCATAAAACTTTAGGATTAGTTTCTGAAAATACATCTAGCTAATATAATATGTATATTCTTTATTTGTATGTCATATTTCAATATAAGTTATCTTTAAAACATCATGAGTTATGAAATTTGACATACTAGTATGGATTCTTTACGAACATATTTTTAATGATAATAAATGCTTAGCCTTTAAAATTGGGGGGGGTTATAAAAAGATGGATTTGATTGCTACTCTGTTATGTTCTAAAGTATCAGAGTTTTTTCCTTCAAGCATCTTTGGTAATGTTTGTTGTAGACTCCTCATGACAAAAGTATTAGATTGTTCACTTTTAGCATTTATCTACTGCACCTGCTCAGGAACCACCTCCACTTGGGTGGTCATTCACTCCATGTTAGACCCCTAGAAGGAATTCACCCCAATAGCTACACTACCCACCCCCAGCCAGCTTTGCCGAGTGGGAGGCCATAACTGTTGAAGAGGGCTTCCAAAACACTACTTTGGCACAAAAAGGGCTCCCTGCTCCTCAAAGCTCTTTTTCCTAGGCAAGGGACAGTTCATGAAGAAAATAAAGTGACCCATACCTCACATGTTCGCTAAAAATGTCTGGGTGGCTATGTGCACTCTTTCTTGGGACTACCGACAGGGTGTCCTTTCACAGGTGACTGTGTCCTCTTTGCCCAGATACCAACTGATGCTGTCTTCAATAGAAGTTAGGTCATACTTAGAAAACAATCTGAGCTAAGGTTCTACTGAAGCCTTCAGAAATTATTTTTGGCTTTAAAATTTAATATATTTTATAACAAACATTAAAACTTATGCTTTTTTTCCATCACTTTCTGAGATGGCCCAAGGATTTTCTTTCTGGTTCCATGCAGCCTTAGTACTGAGTTTTCTTACGGAAGGTCTATTCTCTTTAATAGAGGCTACTCTTTAAAAATCTTTTGGATCACCTTTATCCCCCTTTGCCACATTGGGAATTATAACCACTAATCACTTTACGCACTTTCCACATAGCCATGATGCACAGGAACAATGGTTTTAAATTTCATCCTAGTCATAATCAGATATTGTTAATTGTTCCAGTTCATCAGTATTAGATCAAAGCATTCAGGAAAAATATAACACTGGTAATATTTAAATCTGACACTATAAATATTGTTCCTTGCTAGCTCCACAGACAGGGTAAATAGATGGGGAAGGAAGAGAGAGAGAGGAAAGGAGGGAAAAAGGAAGCTTTCCTTCTCATTTTATTCACCCCTTGCCATGTCTAGTATTCTTAACAAAGAGAAACATTTGTAAAGAATGTGGTAGTTCAAAAAAATGTGATAGTTCATAAAGCACTTTTATATAAATTATCTCAGTTTTTTTTCATGGTACTTATAATTGTAATTAATTCATTATTCATGTAATTTCTAGTGATTTTTCTTCTCTTCTATATTGTAAGCTCTATTAGGGCATGGCCCTGTCTGTTCTATTCACTTCTAGATTCCCAGAGACTGGACACTTCTTGGCCAATGATAGGTTATCCATTAGTATTTATTAAATGAATGGATGATGAGATTTGATTTTCACAGGACCCACACCTTAAGTATGACTCTCCCAGGAGGTTATTCTGATCCTCCAGTCTAAGAACCCATTTGTAAGCTCCCATTGCACATCGTTCTTTATTTTGAAACTTAGAACACTCACACTTAGTCTTTTTTTTCTTGCTAGACTTCCAGGCTCAGGAGAGCTTGACCTGTGTGTGATTCTTCATCACTGAGTCACTAGAGCCTAGTGAAGCACAGAGTACATGTTGACCAAGCAGTTGATGTTTGTTGAATGAACAAACAAGTAAAACACCTTCCAGACAAGGAGGACTGGACACTTGTTTTGCCCAATTTATAGAAAAGTGAGTTGAACTTTAGAGAGTGAATGGGTTGATTGGGGTCACGTGATGTGTGGTGGAGCCATCACTAACTGTTCTCCTGACTTGATGTCTTGTCCTTTTTTGTTACACCACCCTGATTTGATAGTGTGAGTACCTCATGACTACTCTCTAAAGATGACAGTTTCCAGATCCTGAAGGGGCACAGCTGCAGCCTGGAGGATGGGAATCAGAAAATAAAGTTGAGCAATGATAGCTGATGCCTCCACGTGTCTGTCAGGGTTAGACAAGTCAGTTTGCCTGATCAGGATGACATGCTGCTTTGTGTTGTCTCCAAGAAGACTGTGGTGCACCTCACCTTAGGACTTAACAGGGTACCGAGTTCCCTTTAGAAATTCCCAAATGTAACACACTTCAGGGAGATTTAGGGTAGTCACTTCTTTTCTCCTGAAGGTGAAGCTGTTGTTGTTAAATGTAACATTCAGGCACACGTGCCCACACCCCAAAATCTATCCATCTTAAAAAAGTTTCTTCTTCAAAGTTCCTGAAGGAATCCTGCTCCCTGACTATAATAAACCCTCATGATCAGTAAATGTCACCTGCTAAAAACAGTCATAAGATTGAGTGGTTCCTTGGGAGTAAAGAGACTTGTTAACCTACTTTGCTGACATACATTCCCTCTGTCACTGAGACCTTCAGTCAGTCATCATCCATTCATTCATTTATTTGCCAAATACTTACTGTTGATCTAAAAATGATTCCTACCTTCAGTATCCAAGAGGATAGAAGTTGATGGCATCAGTACAGGACTGAACTAGGTAAGTTTCTGAAGTATCTTGTAATTCCAATTTTAAAAGAATAATTTAACTCAGAGGGTTAAAAGAAACCTTACTAAAGAAAAGACTTTAGTAAGTTTTGTTGTGAACAGAAGCAAAGGGAAAGGCCTTGAGAATTTCCTTATGAGGCAGAATCTGCTGTCCAGTGCGAGCCCTGAACAGAAAAGTGTGCAGCAGATGGCACAGTGTCTGGGGTGGGTGGGCAGGATGTTCTCAAGTTTCAAGGAGCTTCTTTTTCATGAAAGGCTGTCTAGTATTGGACAGGTCAAGAACATTGGTCCTGAGAACAGGGGATTAGGGCCAGGATCCCAATCTAGCTCTGGTAGATGTATACTTTTTGGCTCACTAGTTCACCATTGCTTTTTCATTATGACAACACTACGTATCCATCTTTGAATTAAAACTTCAAAAAATCTTTTTAGGCTGTGAGAATTATTTATATAGACAGAACTGTGTCCTGGGGAAGGGAAGAGAAAGTATGCAACAATTTGATTTATAGAGAGGGGTACTTCTACTCTTTAGGGAGCAGTAGTTTACAAAAGGACTCCCCATAGGGTGCTTTGAAAATGTGAGATCTCCCAGTACAGTAAAAATATAAAGCAATACATTTTTGACCTATATGCATTTTGAAACCATGCATCCTTGCCTCTTTCTGTGCCTCAAAAGATGTGTCACACTATTATGGAATTGAAATGGCTACATTCTGATGTAAAAACATCCAGTTGCCTAAGAAAAGAAAGTATCATGCCATAGAAATTGCTTACCAACCATGTTTTGTAATACAGTAATTGGCAAAAGGCATCCCACTGCAGTAATTAGGGGCTTACTGCCCTGAAAAGACTCCAGTGCCCCAGTGATCAAGCCTTTTGTGAACCTGTAACTCATCTGCACTCTTACCACACTGACAGCAAGTGCTGTACTGGCTTTATATCGCAATGGATGGTGAGGGTCAGGGGTCCTGCTTCTGGAGCAGTACAAATGCTCATTTCTTCTTTGCCTGTGCTGGTGATTTAAAGCTGTAGCTGAAACTCAGCAGTCTTCCCGAAACTTTGCCTCTCAGAGTTGTACTATCTACTACAAACTGCTTTTTTAGTTTTCTGTATCATTTGTCATTTTTATCCTGCATCAAAAATTCACCTAAATTCTCACACAATGATAAAGTTCGGAAGGCAGCCTCATTCTAGCAACCTTAAGACACTTCCCAATGAATTTCTGAAAATTTGTGTTTCTTAAATGCTCAGAAGATATGATATGCATTAGTGATACAAAGTTGGGACCGTAAAGGAGATTTTAGTTGGTATTTATGGTCAATTTTATGTTGTGTTTATATGCACAGATTATACAGTTTGTGTATAAACAATTTTTTAGGTGAATGATTTTGATAAACCACAATAGTTAAAAATTAGAAGTCTATACCTATCCACTCACTCCCTTTATTAAAAATAATTTAGTCAGTAACACAGGTACATTGTAAATGATTCAGAAAACTTTCCATTCATGTTTGAGAGTTTACAAGTTGCTTTTTCTAAGACTTTCATTTTTAATACTGGTATTTGGTTTTACTTTAAAAAAAAAAAACCAGCACATTTTCTTCATCATATTCTGAATACAATACAATTACCCCTGAGCTGTGTTTTTAGGCACTTTAATCATACCTGTAAAACTTAAAACTTTTAATATAAATGAGTATGCCTGAAGTCAAGCCACATTAAAGTTATATGCCATTTGAAACAAAATATATGAAATATATATAATTTTTGTGAGAATTCTAAATATGAAGCAGTCAAATCAAAGAGAAAGATTTCTTTACTAAATCACCTTTCTCAGTATTTTCATGGTGTTTTCAAAAATTAAACTACTTGTCAACTCTTTGCACTGCTTATGTTAATTCCTTATAATACCTTTTTAATGTATACTAGATATGACATATTTTCTCTAGAGTTCCCCCCAAAACTCTAATCTCAATTTAAAAATTAAGCAATGAAAACAGTTTCTTTCTTATTTATTTATTTATTTTTTACTTTTGGTACTTGAATTCATCTGAAAAAACTTTCAAGTTTTAATGTAGGCAAGTTATAGAAGGAGGGATAAAGAAAATGTACTTGCGTTTTTCTTGCCAGATTACTTTCATGATCATTTTAAATGCAATAATATTTGAAAGAACATTACTAACATTGACTTAAAAATTTTTTCAATATGTAACATCATCTATTCTGTGGACAAAATTGTTTAGTGGCTTTGATAAAATGTTGTTTTAATTTATAATTACAATTATGGACCATTGGGTAGTCCTAGTCAACACTGATTTAAAAAAATATTTTCTTAAGTTCCTCTCACACCCATGCCTTTCTCAATGGCTCACCTCAAGAGAACTTTGTCCCCTTTCCAGATATTTATGTCTTCTGAATTCCCTGATAAATTGAAAAAGGTTTCAGAGCATAGGTTCTTCATGTAGTCTGCAACTGAGTCCTGGCCTGCCTTATACCTCCACCACAACCCAAGAAGCTCTTGCCCTGAGGTTTCACAGGATATATATTAAAATAGACTTTGAATCCATGGCACATCTATGATTTGTGACAACCTTAAGATTTTTAATGGGGAATTGTGAACTCATACCTCTGGGATATATCAGACTTGTAAGGTGGACTCAGGCCAGCTTTGTCAAATTAGGATTTTGGAAGTTTCGGTGATGGTTTCTAAACTGCTCAATACAACTCCCCTATCTAGGGCACTGGTTCCCTAGACTGTATTATGAAGGCCTACACTCTATGGCCTAATAGTCAAGGCCTTGTAGGGCCTGCTCTAACTTCATTCACTTTCCAGCCTTTCATTCATGACTCAGCTGGGCTTGTCCAGGAAAACATCCCAATCCCCAGGGTACAAAGGGTTCTCCTCTTCCATTTTTTTGTGGTAAGTTACCAGCACCACTTTCTACTTTGTAATATTCATTTCTGCCTGCATGCTTCATCTCCCCTACAGGCTTTGTTTTAGAAGGAAGGATCATGCGTCTTTATGGTGCCTGTGAGGGTTTTATACATAGATGATCCTCAGTATAGTTTGATGAGTGAATGCATGTGTCCTCTTGTAGCCTTAATTAATCATCTATTGATGATAAGTAATCAGAATTGCCTTGAAGTGTGTATGAAATGATAGGCAATCCCTTCATGGTAGGGTGGCCAGGTTTAGCAAATAGAATTATTGGAATCCAATTAAGTTTAATTTCAGGTAAGTAGCAAATAATTTTTAGTATAAGTGTATCCCAAATACTGCATGAAAATAGTTACACTAAAAAAGTATTCATTGTTTATATGAAATTCAAATTTAACTGGGTTTCTTGCGTTTTTTTTGGCACTCTTACCTTGTAGCCTTGGCTAAAGTAGCACCCGGGCTAATTCTACTCTCAAAAAATGTAACCCTTTCATCTTAAATTTAAGATATATGGCATTTCCTTTAGATGCACATAATCAAGGCAGAAGTCAACCCTTTTTGTTATTAGATAACACCTTAGCAAAAATTAAGTAGACATTGTATTTCTACCCATCAACTACCCCATACTGAGCACTGTGCCAGTGACCTTACACTTTAATGAGAAGAGACTCACACTCAGAGATGAAGTACTCTCCCAGCTTTGGAGGAATTCAAGCACAGTACTGTGACAGGGTGGCTGGGACATGGTAGTCATTGAAAGTGATGAAGTCCTCTCCATTGACGTGCCGCTTAAGCTGAGCTGGATGGTGAGACAGAGCTAGCAAAGCAAAGAGCCAGGGCAAGAACTTTCTAAAGAGACAACAGCAAGTGCAAAAGCCCTGAAACAGGTAGGGGCTTGACGCATTTGGGGAATAGAAATGCATAGTTTCTGGGACAAAGTAAATGAAGAGGAGAGTGATATAGTCTATGTAAGGACAGAGTAAGCAGATGGCTCTCTTGAAGCTGAGGGGAGCGGTCTCACCAAAAACCAAACCTGCTGGCTTTCATTCTTGGACTTCTGGCCTCCACAATCATAAGAAAATAAATATCTGATGTTTAACCCATCCAGTCTGGAATTTTGTCATGGCAGCCCTAGAAAAATTAATACAGCCTTCTTGTCCTGTCCATTCTCCATTTACAAAGCCCAGCCCATGGCTTCAACCAGTGCTGTATAGTGAAACTGTACATCTGTCTCACTAGTCCAGATCTCTTCTACCCACAACCCTGCTCCTTTTCCTGAATCTGCCACCTTTGTTTATGTGATCACCATATACATAGTTGTCCTTACCAAACGCTGGGAAGTCACCCTTGAGATATTCCTTTTTCCTCTTCCTCCCATCCTACAGTGAGTCTTGGAGCCCTCTTTATTTCACTTCCAAAAACATCAGTCAAATTCCTTCTCCATATTCATCACTGTTAGTGTCATTTATAATTTGAAACTTTGTTATCTTTACCTAGAAAAAGGCTCCTAACTGCCATCTGCAGTTTAGGTATTTGATCGCACTTGTGGTTGTAGGTCACACTTGGATGGCATAATGTCTATACCACCATCCCAAATATCGGAATCATGTTACTCCTTTATTCAAATGTTCTCACAATAAAATCTCAATTTGATACAACTACATGCAACATACCAACACGCACAATCTGACTCTGCCTCCGTATCTTAGTTTCTCTTGCCATTCACAACCCTCTCTCCTCATAGCAACAACTCATTTACCATTCTATACAATTCCCATATTTTTCCATCCCTCCATACTTTTATAAACACTGTTCCTCCTTTTGAAATTTCCTCCACCTTCATCCCACTCTACTTTCTACTAGAATGTTAAACTACTTAATATAAGGACTTTGTCCTTTCATCCTATTATCCATTCCAATTAGCTTTTAATAGTTGCCCAATGAATTTTGTCAAGTAAAAAAAATAATGTGTTCTAAAAGCCTATGCACAGTGGTTTTCAAAAGGGGATGATTTTGTCTCTCTGGTGACATTTGGCAACGTCTGGAGACATTTTAGATTATCATATCTAGTAGGTCAAAACCAAGGATTCTACTAAACATTCTATTATGCGTAGGATGACCAAAGAATTATGCAGTCCAAAATGTCAATAGTGCCAATTTTGAGACATTCTGCCTTAGCTTCTGTCCATTAAGGACCTGTCCTTCCTAGCCAAGCTCCCTGCTCGCATAGCTCTGCTTGTGCCTTTGTTGTGGCTCTTAGGAACTTACTTTCTGATCATAGCCTTACTTTTACAATCCCTTCCTAGATTGTGCTTCTTGAGGCCAGGAACCTTTTTGCTTTTAGTCCTTGCCCTATGGCTCATTAAACAATAATTGAGTAGAAGAATGAATGAAGAAATAAATGAATAGTAGAAGATGCTAATGCAAATTTTGCCTCTCCATTTTAAACATGAATCAGTTTTTCACCTCTATATTTAGTGGTTATGATTGGAAATGCAGAGAAGATCCAGGTGGGGCATAAACAGAACTGTGCAAGAGCTTCCTTGGCCTGGGCACTAGTGTTAGACAGATTCTAGATAACTGGCATGCAAGCTCATTTTGTTATTAATTTCTACTTTGTATAAACTAGATAAGAGAAGGTGAAATGAATAATTATTTAAAGCAGAGGTCCCTAACCTCTGGGCTGCAGGCCAGTACCGGTCCATGGCCTGTATAGCAGGAGGTGAGCTGTAGGCAAGCTTAGCTTTATCTATATTTGCAGTCACTCCCCAGCACCAGCATCATTCCCTCAGCTCCACCTCAGATCATCAGGCATTAGATTCTTATAGGAGCACCGGTCCCAGTGACAAAATGGTTGAAGACCACTGACTTAAAGCACTGCTGCCCAACAGAGGATTCTGCAGTGTTAGAAATGTACTATATCTGTACTGTCCAATATGATAGCCACATGTGACTCTTGAGCTCTTGAAGTGTGTGTAATGCAACTAAAAAGTTCAATTTTCAATTTTATTAATTTTAATTAAAGTAAACTTAAATGGCCACATTGGGTCTGCAGTTACTAATGGACAGTACAGAGCTAAAGTCTGTTTTTAGGCTGCACCACCGCACATGATAGTCCTGGAAGTGTTTTGTTAACCTTATTACAACTCATCGTGGGCAGGGAAGAATGATAACACAAAGTTCCAAAAAGTAAAAAACAATGCAGTGGGGGAAAAAACAGTCCATTTTTCCAGAGACCTTAATGTTCTGGGTCACCTCTAAAGTGTGTGGCTAAAGGAAGGCAGACTTAGCAGGAGTTGAAAAGGATGAGAGGCAAGCCAGGCGCCACCCTCAGACACTCCCAAACTCATAGTTTGTGGCATTAATTTATTCCCAGTTCCAAACTCTGCTGCAAAGACATGCTATGAGAATTCCTGGAACCTCTCTGACCTTTGAACAGGTTCTCAGTGTGCCATTTTCAAATAGGAATGAGTATAAATTCTAGAAGATCAAATTTGTTAATGAATTATAGAGCCTAATGGAGAGAAAAGAGTGTTTTTTGTTTAGCGTTTACTTTGAGGGGATACAAATTTTTAAATAAGTTTTTTAATTGTTAATAAATAAGCCCAATCAGCAAATATATTCTGAATGCCTGTTGCTATGACCCAATATCAGTAGGCATTGGAGGTCTATTTGAGGGGACTATAAGACATAATCCCCAAACTCCATAGAGCTTAGAATCTTTTGCATAAAAATTTGATTTTTTGAAAAATTTTTTTTATTCTTCTATTATTTCTCTTTAACGTCTTTAGTACTTGGAATATGTTTATTCCCTTACTAGTGTGAACAAAAGTTTATTGTCACCAATTCAATGCCAGCAGCAAACCCTAAATTTGGGGTGAGGTAAGGGGAGAGACTAATCAGTGAAAACAGCTCAATTGTGAAACAGCTGTTGTGAACAGCTTGGCTGTGAGATGGCCCCAGGGCAAGGTAGCCTGGGCAAGGAGGCCTCACTGTACAGCTCCCTGTTTCAGCTCCAGCCAATCCAATGGGGAAATTGCAGTCTTTCGTGGAAATTGAAAATATGCCTCACCTAGACAGAGTTGAAGCTGGCTTATGTAGAGAAGAGTCCCCAACCCTGGTCCCTGATTGGTCAGTTCTCATGCAAATGAGGACTTGAAATCCTTACAGTTTGGTTCAAAAAGCACTGTCTTGATTGGTTGGAATGGAGCTGCTCTGATTGGTCAATAAAGATATAAATGAGGCTATAGCTGAAAGGGGAAGTCTAATTGGTCGAATTTCAAACCTAGGAGCTCTCTTATAAGGGTCAACTCAGATGGCAGCAGTACAGTGCAGGAGGCTTGAAGAAAGATTTAGGTGAAAATGAGATAAAAGTATTTCCAATTTGAAACTAAGGAAAGCACTCAGCAATATTTAAGATGTATCATTATTCCTTCCTATTCTATTAGTGATTTAATATTATTAAATGTTTTAATATTAAAGTTAGATGGTTATTTAAAGGAGAAAATTTTTTACAACCAGATAATTTTACTAGCACAATATTTATGTCTGTCAACACCTTTTGTTAGTAACTATACCATCATTCTTCTAGTTGGAATTCCTCATGGTTTTTCTCAGAGTGGCAGTAAGATCAGATTAGAAGTGTGAGTAAAATATTATTACAATCAATTAAAGCATTAGGCTCATAAATCGATCAATAATTTTTCAAGAACATGATAGGGTCTGATTTCTTTTCATTTCATTGAAGAAAAATGTGATAGCTAAGATGAAAAGATATGTTTATTTTTGTGTCAGGTATTCTGTGATTAGTTAATAAATATTTTCATCTGTTAGGGTGACCTCTTGTCTCTCAGCTACATACTGACTTTCATAACTATGCCTCCATCCTTCTGATTGCAGTCAAGAGAAACCAGATTCCCAGGCTCCTCCCGGCTCTGTCTTATCTAACTTGGGAATGACTTCCTTCTAGAGGATTCCCTTTGGAGAGGAATATCAGTGAGCTTCTGCGGTCTGAATTCAAAGGTCTCAGGTTTATATAAAGGTTCATGGCAGGTCAGATATTTTTCAGTATACTTTTTAAAGACTTGCTTGAGCTAATTTAATTTCTTATATTCATTAATTCCTCTCCATCCATCTCCACACCACCACCCCCCGAATTAAACAGCCCTTCACATGAATCCAATTTAGCTTCAATGCACCTTATTCACACTGCCTTTTATTGCAAGCCACATTCCAGCCAGCTGTAAGATTGCCCAGCTGCCTCAGGTTTCCCGATTTAGCTCTGGAAATGATTTCAACATGGCAAAAACTTTTCACTGGCCAATTTGGAAAACAGGATTCAATTTGTGAAGAAAGTCCAAAATGGCAAATGAACATGAAAAAGAGGTTGGGGAAGGTTGGGACGAAGAAACAATCAGAGAGAGGAGAAGAGGAACCTTGGTGATTCTTTGCCTGGTATTCCTTCCTTCTCTCCTACCCGGGCTTGGTTCCACTTTCTTAAATTGAGGTAGGATGGGGAGGAGTTGGGTGAAAGAGCTGAAGCTAAAAATCATTGTTTTGCCTTGCACTTTTCTCACTCTCTTAGGGGCTTCTCTTCTTGGCTTCGGTTTAATTGCAACACTGATATAAACAAGGGGCTAGTGTGGAACTCTCCAAGCAGCAGAGAGGGAATGGGCAGTAGTGTCCAGGAAGAGGTTTGAAGCCCAGGCAAAATCACATGTCTTATCTGAGAGTAACCTATAGGAAGGGGAAACAATTTGTAGCTGTGAGATGCATGTCTAATCAAAGTAAGCCAAGGCATCAAATGTTCACATTTACATGGCAGGGGTGGGGGTAAAAAATAGTAACACTTCTCTTTTACAAACACTATTACACTTAAAGCTGCCCTGCTCAGTTTGAGTTTGTCTGTTAGATCCAAAGTTTATTTTTAAGTAATTCATATGGGGTAGTAATAGGTTAATTAAAAGTGTATTTATTGTGGGCTTTGGTAAAAGTTATGTTACTGAAATGCACACAGGTGAATTCTAGTTTCCAAAGCATGATTTATTTCAAAGTCTAGAGGATACACTTATAGGTTAAAGTTATATATGTGTCCTTGATTTTCTCTCTAGATATAATACTTTCTCTCAAGAGAAAAGAAGTATCATATTTAAATATGAGCACAGGTTAATAATGGGTGTTATTTATATCTCTGTATTGCTTCTGTTATATGGTATTTGTGATATCAAAATAAGCAAGTTTATTATTTGCAATGGGTTGTGGTTTTTGTTTTTGTTTTTGTTTTTGTTTTTGTTTTTTTGCTGAGAACACTAAATTTTTATTTATTTATTTATTTATTTATTTATTTGATTTATTTTTTATTAGAGTGATACTGGTTAATGAAATCCAGCAAGTTTCAGGTGTACAATTCAACAGTAAGGCATATATATACATTGCATTGTGTGTTCACCTCCCATAGTTAGATTTCTTTCTGTCACCACATTTGACCCCTTTAACCCTGTCTACCCACTACCCACTTCCCTCTGGTAATTACTAGTCTGTTGTCCATGTTCATGTCCAGATCCATGAGTCTGCTTGTTTGTCCTGTTCATTTGTTGCTTTTAGGTTTACACCCTACATATAAGTGATATCATGTGGCTTTCAACTTTTTCTGTCTGGCTTATTTTGTTTAGCATGATTATCTCAAGTTCCATCCATGTTATCGCAAATGACAGTATTTCATCTCTCATTATGGCTGAGTAATGTTCCATTGTATATATGTATCACAGCTTCTTTATCCAGTCATCTATCGTAGGACACTTTGGTTGCTTCCATGCCCTGGCCACCATGAATACTGCTGCTATGAACATCAGTGTACAAATATCTTTTCAGATATTGGTTTTCAAGACTTTGGGGTAAATACCCAGTAGAGAGATTGCTGGATCGTACGGTAGCTCAATTCCTAGTTTTTTGAGGAACCTCCATATTGTTTTCCATAGCAGCTGTACCAATTTGCAATCCCACCAGCAGTGTATAAGGGTTCCTTTCTCTCCACATCCTCTCCAATGCTTGTTATTACTTCTCCTATTCATAACTACTATTCTAACAGGAGTGAGATGGTATCGTGGTTTTGATTTGCATTTCCCTAATAGCTAGCGATGTTGAGCATCTTTTCATATGTTTGTTGGCCATTTGTGTGTCTTCTTGGGAGAAGTGTCTGTTCAGGTCCTCTGCCCATTTTTTAAGTAGATTTTTTTTGTTGTTATTCAGTTTTAGGAGTTCTTTGTATGTTAGGATATTAAGCCCTTATTGGAGGTATTGCTTGCAAATATATTATCGAATTCAGATGGTTGTCTCTTTACTTTGTTAATGGTTTCTTTTGCTGTGCAGAGCTTTTTAGTTTGATGTAGTCCCATTCATTTTTGCTTTTACTTCCCTTGCCTTCAAGGTCAAATTCATAAAATCTTCTTTAAGTCCAAGGGCCATGAGTTTAGTCCCTATGTTTTCTTCTATGCAATTTAATGTTTCAGGTCTTGTATTCAGGTTCTTAAACCTTTTGAGTTAATTTTTGTGTGTGGTGATAGACAATAGTCTAGTTTCATTCTTTCGCAGGAGGCTTTTCAGTTTTCCCAGCACCATTTATTGAAGAGGCTTTCCTTTCTACACTGTATGTTTTTGCCTCTAGAGAACACTAATGTTTGAATAAATTCAAAAGCCTAATACCTCCAGAAGTTAACCATTTACCATAACAATGACCATTTATATATTTAGCTATATCATTTAAACATAACTCCTAAATGTTGACAGTTGATTGAATTTGTGGAGTAGTTTGGTTTCACTAGCCATTTCAGCATTCAGAAGAAGGTCTTGATATAGTTGTATAACCTCCGACACTGATAGCATTTCCCAGGTTTAGGGATCCTCGTCTCTGTCATCCTAGCCCAGAGGTTCTCAAACTTCTAGCATGTATAAGAAAGACCTGGAAATTTTTTTAAAACACAGACTTTCAGGCCCTGCCCCCAGAGTTTCTCATATGGGTCTGAGTGGGTCCTTAGAATGTGCATTTTTAACAATTTCCCAGGTAATCCTGCTGCTGGTGCTCTCGATACAATTGGAGAGTTCCGGTCCTAGCCATTCACCCAAATCCTGACCCAAAAATAGGAAAGTGGTTTTAAAAGTTTGCAGTTCTGGAGATCTAATATGTAGCATGGTGACTATAGTTAATACAATATTGTATACTTGATATTTGCTGAGAGGTTAGATCTTAAACGTTTTCACCATGAAAAAAAAAAAGAAATAGAAAATAGTAACTGTGTAAGATGATGTATATGTTAATTATCTTGGTTATGGTGATCATTTCACAATGTATAGATATATCAAAATATCAAGTTCTGTACCTTAGGTATGTATAATTTTTATCAGTTATACCTCAATAAAGGTGGAAAAAATTAGCCTGTCTGACTAAAATTAAGAGCTCAAATAGTTATACTAAGTTGATAAGTTCTTTTTAAAAAGTAGAATTTTTCTAATCATCCAGGACTTCCCTGACATTTTTCCAAATCAGTATAGTTTATTCTAAAAGTTCATGGGTTAAGCTAAGAATATAAGTGGATCCTTACTCTAGCACAGCCATGCACAGCACCAGTTTATTCCAGATTTCAGCACATTAGACTTCTCTGCTATTACCATGAAAGCTATGATAGCTTGTACTTGGAACATTTCAGTATGCCAGGTTATATCTGGATTTTGGATTTATATATCAACTGTCCTAAAGTCAACAGTAGTGAGCATTTGATTTAAGAAAGTGTCATTGAGAATGTAAAGGAAAGAATAAATGAAAACAACTTGTAGAAGTAAAAACCACATGCTTGACAAATGTTTGTGCTTAGAAGGCAAAGAATCAAAGATGACTCCATGTATCAGACCAGGAGAACTGATAGCAGTGCCATTTTTTAAAATATCAGGAGTTGGCTTTCGTAAAGAAAGTAAGTCTTGATTTCCAAAATATTAGCTCATATATTTATAGTCAATTGATTTTCAACAGGGTACTAAGACAATTCAGTGGAGAAAGAACCTCATACCAAACTCAAAAATTAAATTAAAATGGATTGTAGATATGAATGTTACAAAACTGTAGCATTCTTAGGAGAAAACCTGGGGAAAAGTCTTTCCGACCTGGAATTAGGCAAAGCCTTCCTAGATATGACACCTAAAGCACAAGCAACAAAAGAAAAAAATAGATAAACTGGACCTCATCAAAATTAAAAATTTTTCTGTTTTGTAGGATATTGTCATGAAAAAGCAACCCACCAAATGGATAAAATATTTGCAAATCACATGAGAGAGCATATGATTATCTATGAATATCTACATCTATCCATCCATCTTACAACTCAATAATAAAAACAAATAACCCAAAAATAGGCAAAGGATTTAAATAGACATTTCTCCAAAGAAGGTTCTCACATGACCAATAAGTACATGACAAGACACATCGTTAGCATTTGGACATACAAATCAAAACCATGAAACACCATTTCACACCCCCTAGAATGACTATATCAGAATTACAGATACATAAAAGCATTGGTGAGGATGTGGAGTAATTGGAACCCTCATTCATTATTGGTGGGGTTGTAAAATGTCTCAGCCACTTTGTAAAACAGTTTGGCAGTTCCTCAAAATGTTAAATATAGGTATATATCTCAGAGAAATGAAAACGTGTCCACACAAAAACTTGCACACAGATATTTATGGCAGCATTATAACAGCCAAAAAGTAGAAATAACCCCTAATTTCCTACAGATAAAATGTGGTATATCTATACAATAGCATATTACTCAAAGAAGTACTGATGCATGGGACAACATGGGTGAACCATATGAATGTTATGCTAAGTAAAAGAAGACAAACCTAGAAGACAAGATATTGTATGATTCCATTTATATAAAATGTCCAGTATAAGCAAATCTGTAGTGACATAAAGTAGATTTGTAGGTTGCCTAGGACTGGGGATGAAGGATAGAGAATGATTGCTAATGGATATTTGGAGTTTTTCTGGGGGATGATAAATATTCTAAACTTAGATTGTTATAAAACTCTGTGAATATACTAAAATCCATTGAATTGTGCACTTTAACTGGGCACATTGTATGGCATGTGAATTATGTATCAATGAAGATATTTTTTAATAAGAGATAAAAATATTAATCTCAAGACACCAAAACTACAAAGATAAAATCCAGTGGGTGTTTGAAACTTGAGAGAGAGGACTAAGCCAAAAGGAAATGTTTGAAGCTCAGCATAGAAGAGTGGGTGAAGCTGTGGAAGTGAATCAAGTATCTAGGGAAAATATAGGTGAAAATAGTGAAGTTGTAGAAATGCAGAATCTGAGAATACAGCTATTTTTTTTAAGGGCCTGAAAGAAGTCAAATGAAAAAATGGTCTAAGAGTTAATGAGAGAAAAGATAATGGTACAGAAAAATGGAAGGGAGGGAAAGGCAGATTCACAGAGGAAGTAGTTAACAAAGGAAATGCTATGGAATGACTAAGTATGTGATTGGCTTTGATGTTTGGGAGACTAATTTTTCAGTTAAGTGCAGTGGAGGTGAATGCCAGATACAAAGTTTTAATGAGTGAGGCTTAAGGAAGGTAGTATAGACTATTTTTTCAAGGAGTTTGGGTGGAAAAAGAAGAAATTATTGAGGGTTAAAGGAAGTTTCTGATGTTGATGACATTCTTTAGAAAGAATAATCTTAGGAAAATTTAGAGATAGAGGGAAAGGAGCCAGGAAGAGGAATGATTGATAAGTAGAGCAGAGCAAAAAAAAAAACTCATAACAAAATAAGACTCTGGATTTCAGCACTTAGTACCCACTCCAGTACCAATAGCCCCTTCTTCCCATTTAGGAGGTAGGCATAAACTACAGTGTAGATTGTTTTTTGTTGTTTTTTTATTTGTTTTGTTTTGTTTTTTACTTAATGAAAAAGATACATTTAGCAGCTGGTAACTTGTCATTCTGGGAAATGTTGCCAAAATCTGTGCCTTTGTAACTCTGGGGACTCTTTCCTGTGAAATGCCCTATGATATGGTGACCTCAGGGGCCAGCACTGCCTCTTACGAGCTTTGGTGCAAATTTGTAAACCTCTCCAAGTATGTGGTCTCAGCTCTAAAATGTTAATAATAATCTCCATTTGCAAGGTTTCTGTTAGGATTGTTGAAAAAATATTATTAAAAATTGTAGCTGCTAAATAATTGGTAAAAATAATAAAGCCCAGAATAGACTGTCAGTGGGTTCCAATCTGGAGCAAGTTGCTTGCCCTCTCTATGCCTTATGGGTGAGATGAATATCCTGGGGGTACTTATCTCATGTGATTATTATGATGAGTAAATGAGAAGATGCATACAAGTACAGAGCCTCACACGTAGAAAGTGCTCAATAATTTGAAAAGGCGTAGAAGCTGCTGCTGCCATTACCACCACTCAGAGTAAAAACATAAGAACAAACAGAAAAAAGGAATAAAAATTTTCTCCAGTTGTTATGAAAGCTAAGCAATAAAATGTGTTCTACTGATTTAATCATTTATTCAGATTAAGGCCCGAAGCTGCTGTGATAAAGTTTACCATCTGCTAAAACAGTCAAATCCAGTCTCTTATTACAATAACCAAACAGTACCACCTCTGACTTGCAAACTTTAGTCTTTTCTTCCCTTAGTCATTGATGTTGATAAATGTAATAAAATAAATGCTGTTTTTGTTCTTGATTTTTAAAAAATGCAATTAATTAAAATGAAGTACATAAAGCACGACATGAAGTTGTCATTGTTTACTGCAAAATTCCAGGGTCAGAGTAAGATTCAGTAGCAAATAATCCTAACAGTACATTTTCTATTTAGGATGCTATCAAAAAACTAACTATCAAATTTGTAGGCTACTGTAAATGAACTGTCTTAGTTATATAAAGCCTACTTGTGTTTACAACAACAGGGTCTCTAATTTGTCTTTACCTTTCTTTCTCTGATATGTGATGAAGTTATTTGATTTATTGCAGAATAAAATTTGTGCCATTTTTGGTCATTATCCTTTTTCCATTGATATTTTAGTGCTTGTTACAAATTCCAACAGAATTACACAACTGAGAAAGAATGACTTGATAGGTCCTAAAAGCATATACCCTGATGGATTTCTGATGGAGATTGAACTTGATGGCAGTATGTTAAGTTCTTAAAGTTGGAAGTTATGTTATATTTTTAGGGGACATTCTTGGCATTGGTTTTACCTTTTGGGAGGAGGGGAGGAGGACTATCATAACTTTTCTTCTTTCTCAGACAAATGACCAAGCAGGAAATTTTTTATAAATTACAAAAACATTCACTTTGAATAGCATGCTGTGATTCCCAGCTAAGTCACTTTGGTTCAGCCTGTCCTTCTCATTTTTGCAGACAGCAGTAATCAAAGCAATATGGGAACCATTCACAGTCTGATTTGTCAATGCAGCCTAGTAAGTTCAGCAGTATCCTCTGTTTGGAGGTATGGAACAAGAAGAAAGGGCAAAGCTGGCCTCTCTGCCTGCAGCTGGATGGCCTGCCAATGGAGGGGTTTAAACAAAGTATGTGGGCTTCATTCTTCAGACCAGAGGATACACATCTCAGGGAGTGGCAGGTGGGTGGTAACATAGGAGGATGGAAAGGATGGAAACATTGGACATGAGCAGGCAGCCCACACACAGGTGAGATGGACTCCATTTGCCCTTTGACGCCTAGGGAGCCTCAGGCCAAGGAACAATCATGATATTGCCTTGTCACTTTCCACTGTGATCTTTATAAACTAAAAACCCAAGGGTGTTTTTAACATATGAAAACACTGCTTTGTTCCTTTGCCTTTGTAGTCTCCAGCCAATGTCAGTTTAGATATATTCCACCATTTCTCCTACTCTTCCTTGGTATGAGAAAGTGACATAAAGTTCAAATTAAACACTTGACTTCTTTACTTGGATTTGCAGACACATTAATTTGATATATGACAAAGATAAACAAGCAGAAAGAGAATGAGTGGGAGAATCTACTTATTCTAAGATAGCTTTTCTTTTCCAACTTCAAAATGAAAAATAATTATATTTATCTCTGTAGCATGGAGATAACTAGGCTGTAAATTAATTTCCATGCAGGCTTTTCTAATAAATTACAGAGTTTCACTCTTTTCCAGAATCAGAAGTCCAGTATGACATTTCTGGGTCAAGTGCTCTGGGCCTTCTGACCCTAGTTCTTTATAACAAGGGCTTTATCCCCTTAAATTCATAAATTATTTGAAACATCCTTTGACTTCTCAGAGGAGAGGTGCCAGCTTGTTTAAATATTTCCTGTTTTATCAGAGTTCTATATTGTTTTTCACTTGTTTCCAATGTAGTTTACTCCTATTGTTAAATCAGCATTTCAAAATTTAACATTCAATAGGGAACTTACAGATAAATAATAGAACTCTGTGACTTAAGTAGATAAATCTTAGGCCACTACCAGTAGGTAAATAACTAACTTCTATTCAAGTCGTTTAGGAGTGATCAGCTACAAGGTCGAGCAGCTCAGGGCACTGTAGCCTAATGCACTTTTTAATGAGTAAATCATTGCTAACTGTTGCTCTCACAATTTAACTCCTTTTTTAAATATACTGTTCATGAATTATGCCCCTAAAAAGCAAATGAGGTACCCTAAGGGCTAGAAGAGGACTGAGAACATTTACAAATAAGCATGACACTAATGTGAACCAACGGATTATTTGCATTCCACTGCTTCAGTTATCACTTAGTGGCTGCAGGCTCCGATGGCAAGCCTGTGGACTGCATTATGTTAGCCTCAAAAATAAGTGCTAATATCTGTGATGTTTTCACATTCTCCACCATATTTGGTAAATTGTACTAGTTTAGCCCCCTCAAGGCTGCCAAGAGTCTTGGCAAAAATGCTACTTTGGCGAAGACATAACTGACCACCAGTCTTATTTGTAGACTTTCCCTGGTTGATGCTGCATCATTTCCTCCCTAGGACTCTGGGATTTGTGCTTTTTATTAAATGTAATGGTTTGAGTTGCCTATAAATTGCTCTCCTATATCATGTTTTTCAGTGTTGGCCATGTTTTAATCTTTGGATAATTCTCACAGAAGAAGTTCTCAACTCTATGAGTTAAAGAACAGTTGTATTAATCTGATTTTCACATAGATATTTCATTTGGTGTTTGGTACCAGTTGGTGAGAATAGTAGGATACAAGGGATAGAAGGACAATGACTAATTGAAGTTACCCCACGTATGTCGATTGTGGCTTCTTCCTTAAAATGAGGCTCTTGCTCTAAATGGAATTCCATTATATCAAAATCTTTGCTACTTGAAAATTATATGCTAGATATTATTTAAGTAGCCATGTTCCATCCATTTTTAATTCTAAATGAAATGGAACTAGGTAATAAATTCCATAATAATTGAAGAATGTTTTTTGATTAAATAAACATGTAATAATGTGCTTGTGCCTTATAAATTTTATTTGGCTAATAAGGAAACAAACCATATAAGGTCAAATTCCTTTTTGGAATTTTTTATATTTAAATTAACATTAAAATTTTAAAGTAATCTTTTAATGGTGAAACTTTTTAATTATTTGGTTTAGTAGACAGAATAATTTATACATAATTAGGTAGGAGGAAAAGTCTCTAGGTACCAAGGTGCTGACTTTTATTCTCATATATGATCCTTAATCTGTGTGTCTCTATTCAAGTTAAAGACTCATCTAGATTTTTTCAGTAAGACAGCATTTTAGGATAGATAGATGGTATATCTGAAGTCCCTTCTGACTTTTAAAATTTATTTTCTAATATACATGGAAGATCTTTTTATTATTTAAATTAGTCTTTAAGATATTTAATTTCTCTTTGATTTTTTCTATTTTTTATCACTAACTTTTAAAATCCGCTGATCAATATATTTAAAAATAGATCAATGGACAGTTGTGATTAATTACATAAAATTATATTTTTTATAAATAAAGGCCTGACGTATGTACTTATTTTTAATGTCACAAATTGCCTATGTGTAAAAAGAGTGATCCTCTTTTCCTAGGTAATGGCATATATTACTACTTCCAGCATAGCTACCATTTTATGAGCTATGATGAATCAGACTAAATGACATACATTATTTCATCTAATCCTCACAACAATGTGCACGGTAGATATTATTAGCTCTGTTTTACAGATTAAAAATCTGGAGCTAAGCCCAAAGCTATATAATTCTAAAGACAAGAGAATTCTGAGTTGGATAATCCATGCTTTCTTCTGTTATATCATGTTGCCTTATCCTTATAATTTCATTCTTGGACACCATCAGATAATAAATTCAAGAGGCAAAGAATTTAATGATCCTAGTCGTAGCCTTATTAAAATAATCAGCAACAAAAATTAGGATTCTCTTCATCACTGACTCTCTGTGACTATGGGTCACTTGCCAGACATTGCTAATGGTATTGAGTTTAAGACTGAATTTTGAGTTTTTCCCCCAGCCTAGGTCCTTATGTAGCTTCTTGATTTCTCTCTCTTCTTTTTAAGTGATCCTAAGTCATGATCATTCTAATTGCACAACATGGAAATTTTTTAGTCAACTTGTCATCCTATTCTAAGAGCACCCAAAGAGCACTTCTAATTATACTTTGGTTTATTTCATCCCAGCCTTTTATTCATATTTTAGTGTATGTATATATGCTTATGTGTACACATGTGTATTTTTGTTTATGCTCAACTAAATAGCATTATTTTAATTATAACCATTATTTGTATTTCTAAGTAATATCATATCTCCATTTTAAAAAGCCATTTAAGTAGTTATTTGGTTAATCTCACAGAGTTCGCCAACATACATTTTTTCTGCCTCCACTTCTGAGGAACTGAGGGCTGTTAAGAATTCTGAGACCCCTGCCGCCTGGTCAAAATGCTTAATTAGGCAGCACAAACTGTGTGTTCTGATTTGAAAATGCTACACCATGTTTTCAAGCCATTGCTTCCCTTGGTTGATTTAGATAAGAAGTTCTAAAAATAAAATACCACAAATAAGCTTATTTATACATGTGTTGAAAAATATTTTGATTATCTTTTGTGGATGAAGATTCCTTGACATAGAACCTT
Source organism: Eidolon dupreanum (assembly GCA_028627145.1). Lineage (NCBI taxonomy): Eukaryota > Metazoa > Chordata > Mammalia > Chiroptera > Pteropodidae > Eidolon > Eidolon dupreanum. The sequence continues at coordinate 79,642,323 of CM053502.1, forward strand.
ATCTGGGAGAAGACTTTATTAAATTCTTCTGTAGCTGCAAGAGTTGCAATCATACTGCTTTTGCTCTCTCTGGGTTCTAGAAAGTTATGCTGGTCTCCTTTTCCTCATAATTCTTGCCAGATCTCTTTCTGACTGTTGGTCAACTTGCCAGATCTTAAGTGATGTCTTTTGCTTCATCCCACTGTGCATCTTGCAGGAAAGCAGATGCTCTTGATCATTTGAGTAATCTGAATCCTATTATTTCCAGTAAACTCAGTAGGATTTCTGGGGTGGTAGTGGGAGCAGTCCTGCTGAAACACAGGATGAGAGATGAGAGGTTTACTGAAAAACAGAACAGGCATTTTTTGGGTAAATAAATTTGTCTCATTTATGTGCCTCTTATTTTAATCACATCTTTGCAGATTTAAGATGAACACGTTATTTCTTCAGATTGACTTCTTTTGACTATATCAATATTGCCCTTGCAAGGCTACATGGCAGAGACTTATGATGATGTACTTTAGGATTTATTCAAAATCACTTTACTTAAACCTATATTCAGCCTTCTTTTTCTAGAAAGTAAGCCATCTTAATTTACAATCTCAGTTATTTATTTATTTATTTATTTATTTTTAAATCACTCGATGGGGTCTTAAAAATTTGATTTTAAAGATAAGGCCTTGGCTGCAAATAGGTTAAGATGTAGTGTAGACAATCGTAGCTTCTCTTTTTGTTTAATCTTCTTATTTGTTTCTTCTTTGTTCTGGATATACATCCTAAGTTTATTGTCTATTTCACTGATTCCACTTCTGTCGGAAAAGGCTGCTTTTCTTATGTTTCTAGTCTATTTGATTTTTCTATGCCACTCTTTCCTCTTGCCTGTTTTTTATTTTTTTTTAATAGATGGAGTTCTTTACTGAGAACAGAAAAATATCCATTTCTAAAGTTTCCTCTTTTTTTATCTATGAAATATACTTCAAGAATTATTTTACCTTAGGTTCAGTCTAAAATTTTCAAGATAATAAGATGGGTTTTTTTTGTTTGTTTCTTCATCCTTGATTTCTACTATCATATGTCATCAACAGTTTATGTCTTTTCTAATTTAATTTTTCTACTAAGTTCCTATCACTACCTAATAGGAATATATTTACTTAATGCAGTCTTCATCAACATACAGATAGAGACCTTGTCATAGGTAGGCAGTGTTTGAGATTTCCAAATGGATGTGGTGCGTTGTTACTGCTTCTGGAGGTTACCTTTGTTATTGACAATTGTCTAAGTATATTAATGGAATTTGGTTGGAATTGGGGGAATTCTAAACCAATCATACTGCCGTATACCTTTGCATTGAAAGACGCCATTTAAGCGCACACTTTTTGGTTAGCCTGGCAGAAATAACTCTAACAACAGTTGGATGATAACTGAAATGGCTAGTATCCAAAGCAGTGCACCTGCAGTATGAGGGTGTGAAACAAGAGTACTAAGCAATATTGGGTAAAGCAACAGTAGTAAGCCCCAACTTAGCCCAGTTAAGTTTTTAAAAATTATAACAGTAAAACACTTTTGCACATTTTCCTTCCCTTCTTTTTCATTCTCATGACCTGCCTTCCTACCACTGTAATATAAACTCTAAGGAAATACATCATCACTTATTGTTATTCAGTCTCCTACAAGTCAGCTCAAATATTTGTTGAATAATAAAACCAATTCACTGTCTCTCTCCTCATATTTACCAAAGTGTTCTTCACATCACAAATGTGGAACAGGGTCATAAGTTCTTGTAACAAAACAAGTAGTGCTTCTCCAGTCCCTTTAATACAAAACCAGGATCAACAGTGTTGTCACCTAAAAGGACTGTATTGCTGATGGCTATAGCAACTCACCATCTCTCGGAATACTCTATGTCTTGTGTACAATATCTAGATTAGAAGTCACTACACGGAGACAGGTTTTAAGAGATACCTTAGAAATGCAATGTATTTCCAAGCTGACCAACTGAAGCCATCTGTCCTGTGCTTGACTTGATGAGTTAGTGGATCAATCTGTCAGAATGTTTACCATCAAGTAATACATTTGCTGCTGCTTAAACACAGAAGTAAAAATGAGAGAAAAACTGTGAAAGGCACCTCTCTATTACCTCAATAGAAAAAACTTGGGTAACATTCTGAGAAATAAGAATTTTTTCTCTTCAAGATATATTTAGTTTTTTATTTAACACAAAAATGCCTATACTGGCTCATAATTCTGAGGTTACTTAAAGTTTATTTACCCAGCCATCTTGCTTCCTTATTAGCAGGTCAATATCCAAACTATGCAAGGTATGACTTTAAAAGATTTCTGAGAATTCTAAGAAATTCTACCACCTTCCTTCATAGCCTTTTTAGTGATTTGCCCCTCTTATATCAAGTAGTTCTCACAAATCTTTATTTTTCTGTTTTGTATTCAGTATCTACTTAAATAGAAAATGTCCAGTTAATTTTTTTCTTTTCCGTGTCCATAACTAAATTTTAGAAATAATTCTTGAATTATTTTCCCCCTTTTACTTCATTCACAACTTTTTATGATAATTTATTTAGCAAATATTTATTGAATGCCAACCATTTATTGATAATTTACTGTTTTACACTGGGAATGGATGACAAGTTGAATACTACACAGCCTTTGACCTCATAGGGTCCAAAGAAACATGCTTACTGAAATCAGTTAAATGAGTGGTGGTGAGTGTGATGATAGCTCTGGGCTATCTAACTTTTTAGAAAAAGTTAGGGCTATTTCAAAGCCCACTTTCTATCATTTGCTCTCTTGAGTTTATATCGATTGGGAAAATATTCACCGATTTAGAGTCTGTTAAACTTTATTCCCCCCTACATGCTGCAGAAAGTGCACTGAGTTCATTTATACTTCAGTTCATATTTCTAGGGATTAAATCATATCTGTTAAGAACACTATCACATACACTGTTATTTTCATCCTAACACCTCTCACAATTCTGTAAATGTAACTTTCTTTTCTCATACAGAGTTCTGTGTGACCAGTAGAAATGTTAGCGTCTAGTCCCACAGGACCAAACGTCACACATGTACAGCTCTACACCCTAGAGAATGTCTGTAGAGTCAAGACTCCCCCAGTGGTTGCTGGTTACATTCTTGAGGCTTAAAACACCACATCATCCCTGAGAATACCCACGGTTGTAAAAATGGAAGGATGTCCCTGAGGAATATACTAATGTAGATTGTCATACATAGCTACCCCAAGGGCTTTTTAAAGAGATGATATTTCTGCATACAATTTTGTGTTATAGCTACTGGGAAACGGACATAGCCAGTCACATGGTCAGGTGAGCTGGAATGTGGGAATAGGTATGGAATGTGAGCTCTAAATCATGAAAGTTTGTTTCAAAGAGCAAAAGCACTTTGCTTATAGGTCTTATAGCTTGTATAATTTTGCTCCACAAAGGAAGCATCTCTCAAAAAATGTGAAATTCCTCCAAATCCCATATACTGGGATATACATGGTAAAGATCGTCATGTCAGGTGGCTAGTGAAACAGTGTACCTGTCAACCATTTTAGTCATTAAATATCTTAATATATTACAAATGACCCATTCTAGATGTGTCTTAATTGCATTTTCCCCACTAAAATGTGCTTTCATATGGAGTATCCAAGGTCTAAAGAGGTTAATGGGCAACTCAACAATAGAAGGTATGCCTTTCAGTCCTTACCATTTTTTAGACCCCTTAATTTTTTCCATCAGTAGTTCTTCTAAACCTGCCACAAACTGTGGATCTGATTGTGGGCCTTAAGAAAAGTTATGTGAATGCAATTCCTCCCACCATGGTGCGGAGGTAACCATCAGTTACAGCAGTGCAGCTTCTCTGAGGTGACCCTGAAGGGTGACGTTGGAAGATAAAGAGTACAGAAGACTAGGAACTGTCCAAAAGCTGGGGATGAACCTGGGTCTTTTACTTCCAACTACCTCTATTTTCTACCAGTCTAACATCACAGTCTCCCAATAACCTGGCCCTATGTTTGTTTCTGTAACAAATGATATCATTCATTGTCAGAGTCTGTTTATTACATCATGAAGATTACATCCTCAGGTTAAAGATTATATAAATCAATAAATGATCTCTTATCTTTCACTTCAAAAATTTCTTCTTTTCCCATCACCTTCAGCTCCTGGGCATAACAGAAAACATGGTTAGATCATACCTTTAGCCTTATATCAAATTATATTTATTTTTTAATGAAGATACAGTAGAAGATTGTATAAGGTTATTTTGCTTACATGTTTTAAAACATGAAATTAACAATTTTATTTTTATTATTTTGAGCAAATTTTACTTTGTCAAAAGTTTACTTTGGCATAATATTTGGCAAATAGAAATTGCGAAAATATTTGGGAATACTACAAGGAAAAAATCTATTTAGAACATCTTGAGATATAATACAGTGATTTTTTAAGAGTAATAGTAAGGATTCCGTACTCTGAATTCTTAAGATTTCTAATCCATCTATGTAATTCTGGTATTTAGAGGTTTCGAGACAGTAATAGAGTCTCATGGGTTTTATTTTGCATGCATGTGTGTTTATATGGGTACATGCATGTGTGTTTGTGTGTATGTTAATAAAATGAGTAAGATTTTTATACTGTATCTTGTGGTATTTATATACATTTAAAAACCTTTTCAGTCCTAACACTCAGAAATTGTGTTGGTACATATATTTCTAGTCTGTGTGTGTGTGTGTGTGTGTGTGTGTGTGTGTGTAGGTATATGTATATAAATAGAAAAAAAAGACTGAAAATAAAATATATTTAGTTAAATAAAAGATACTCAAATATTTTCTATAACTAAAATCTGAGTCATAAATATCAAAGTTAGTGTTCTTTTAAATTGGTTAAAATTAGTTTGAAAGAATTTTTCGAATAGAACTCTTTTGGATATTCTTATACTATTTTATAATTTCATATTTTTTTAAATTTTGAAATAAAAATGGCCAAGAAAAGGTAACCTTGCATATGAGACAGTTTCATGTTTTGTAAAGAGAAAAAATAAAAAGATGTTCTAAGCAACATGAATATTTAAACATGTGGACAAAATGGTCAAATGACTATGAATGTTTAGTTTACTAAATTAAGTACATTTACATATTTTAGGTATCATTAGGATATTTAGAAATATTGGCTTTTTCTCCTACTTACATTTTATACAATGAGTTTATTCAATATGCTCAAATATATCTTTGACACATTTTTGAGTCATCTGTTTTTTAGAGCATGTATGTCATTTTCATCCAGGGCATTTGAATCCATTGTTGGTGATGCCACAAAGTCTATTCCAAGCTACAAGTCTCAGTGAAGAGTATGAGGACATCTACTGTTTCATTCACCGCATGGATATATAGTCAGGCTCTCCTAACTGCAATAGATTATTTTTTAAAGTGATTTTTAAGCATGATTGGCATTGAACTTATATAATTATGAGGTAATACACTAATTATAGCTAATTTTTTACTTCTCTTTTAAAACAGATTTTTTCACATGACCCCTTGAACCATAGAAACGAGAATTAGTTGGTGTTATTTCAAAGTAATATCCTTCCCTCTCACTCTGCCACCCCAACACATCACTTAGTTGTTCAAAATAATATAATTGAGAGACTGTTTTCATAATACGCAGGATTTTGTTAGGACTCGAATATAAGGTGACTCTAGTTTTGCTGAGGGGTATTGGAAGGGAGATTTGAAAGTTTAAACCACACTGTCAAAGAAATGCTCACCTCTCCATTGTTCTTCCTATATCACCTCTTGAATTTAACATTTCTTCTTTAAGCTTTTCCATATAACCAAAATAAGAAACTTGAAATTCCATCAGGCGAAAGTGAAAAACTAGAGTCGATAGCAGAGTGACTCCTAATTCGTGGCTGAGGTGGCTGTGCTGTCCACTGTGGGTTTGCACACTTTCGTGCCTTATAAGAAACAGTGGTTACCCATTCCCGTTTGTCCATCCACCTCCTTTGAGCTGTGACTACAACATGGCTCTTGTACAGCTGCGGCTGTTGGGGAATACAAAAGCACAATTGATTGTTTCATGTGAATAAAGTGAGTGTACAGTGTAAGAGGATTTACTGAGTTCTGCTGGTTGCTGGTTCTTTGGAAGAGGTCAGCACTTGCCTTTTCTTAGTAAACTGTTGCCTCTCCAAACAAGGTAGGGTGCTGTGTTTTCCTGCTGTCATCAGCTTCTCTTATAGATTGTCTTTTACCAGGCTGGCCTTACTAAGGTACTTGAAACCACAGATAAAGAAGTAGGACCTTTTTCACTTAAAAATAAGCACACTGCTTTGCTCAGGTGTCTTAGCTTTTTATGTAGTAAACATCTTTAGCCTTCTGTTTCTTTCCATCCTTCTCCCTTAGTGTTTGTTTCTTCAGTGCTGCCTGAATGTTGAGTGCATCAGCTGATACTTCATTTCTAAGTGTCAAAACTTGTTGCATGCCCCGTTTCCAGGGGAAAAGTGGCCCCAGTGCAGGTGTCTCTCTGGGAAGCTATAGATCAAAATTCCATTCCTTTACTGAACAGTTGAGTTGTGGCACTGTGGTCTTCCAAAGTTGGAGTGGGATGGCTGGCAATGGAATTAAAGATGTGGATACTGATTCAGTCCAAGCAAAAATTGTCTTAAGGAAAAGTGGTGGGAGGGAGTCAAAATGCAAAACACGCACATTTAATGTTACAATAAGTAATAATCATCCTTAGGACTTACATAGATAACTCTTTTCATCTCCAAAGCATCTTACTAACATTTAACTAGTTAATTTTTCCAACACTCTTGTAAGATAGATTATCTTCACTTTTCCTATAAAGAAACTGAGGTAGAATTGGAATAAGTGACTCTCCTAAAGTTACCAGGGCTGCCTCTCACTGTCTAGGTGTCTCTGTCTTTCCTCTCCTGTGGAATAACTAATTCAGACCCATGAAACTTTGGGGATTTCAGCAGTTCCCAGAAACCTGCATGATGCAAGAATCTAATGCCACTTGTTGCTTTTGAAAACACTGTGATGCCCAATTCTGTAGCATTGTGGCTGCTTACAACAGCAAAGCACAGACTGAAAACATGCAAACAGCTGTTGGGGGCTAGAGGCAGGCCAGCAGAGAGGCTGAGTGTAACAGAATAGGCTGCCAAATTCTTAGCTGCCATATGTGCTGTGTAATACTTGTCATCCCAAGTGAGTCATTAAAAGGTTTCCTCTTAATGGGGCTTTGAAGTGCTGGGACAGCTTGAGCGCATCTATAAATTGCCACAAACAGCCCTCTGACTGAGTTAGCTAATTGCTTGCTCTTTGACTTATTAGGATCAACTGAGTTAAATAATTTGTCACATGTGTGGCTCATAATAAATAATGTGACTAGCCAGTTTCTGAGCTGTTTGGGTGATATATTGTACCCCTTTTGGATATTGTCACATGTAGCTAGCAAATGTGGACTCTTTTATCCTTAGGACTATCATATCCCTGCAAAAAGAGTTCTGACAGAGCAATTGGAGGGAAATCTTTTTAAAGGGTCTAGTTACAAACAAATGTGTTCAGTTCTTCAACCATTCCATAAAGCATTCATCATCATTATTCTTGGTTATTGGTCATATATGTCACACACATAGTGTCATAGGGAAAAGAATGTAAATAATGATATTGAATTATTATCATTAATATGGCTTATTCAGTAGAGTTAAGACTTCTATTCCCTTTTTGAAAAATAAGATATCCATGCTTGCTTGCAGCTTCATTTATGGATGTCCTCATTCAGCTCAGCATTGCATTCAGGCCAGCATGTATACTGTGAGCAAGCATTGGGCTGGGTGCTGTGGGTCATAGGAAAGGAATTGTCCACTGTTAGAAAGAAGCTAGAGGGTAATAAGTGGAAAAGATAGGACTATGGGAAAGAGGAGGGTTAATTTGTAAAAGGAGATCTGGGAAGATAATTGTCCGATCATAGGGGAGGGAGTATAATTTACTAGCCAGTAGTTATAATTAAGTTCTTCATTTGCCCAAAAAATAATCTGGAGCCTAAAGGTGCTCACTGGATCACACAGAAAGATGATGTTGTTTGCACATCTGGGCTGGCTGGCTTTGATATCAATGTCATATATTTGTTTCCCATTCAGAAAAAAAAAAAGAAAAAGAAAAAAGAGCAAATGCCGTTAACTTTATTGTTATCATGTTGTTAATCTTAGTCTGGACTTTGTTCTTGTAGAAAGTATTTTGTGAATAATAAGAAAAAAATTTAACTGTTTGTAACTATTTTTTAAATCTTTAAAAGAATACATTGAAATTGGCTTTCCTTGTTATTAGCAACAGCAGTTTAGAACAGCAATTTTATTATATTTCTCATGGAACAAATATATCTGAAATGAGGGTAGTATGCTCTTCTTTTATAAAATTGGTAGATTAGTCCTTTCAACATTTCATCAAGAAGCAATTCTATAACAGAGGACAGGAAAAGCCTGCCTTACTGAAGTTTTCTTTTAGCTTTTTATTTCATGTAATATCATTTATAATTTATTTATTTGTCTGTACTCCCCAAAGTACTCAATTGAAATAATAATAGCCTTAACTAACACTTGTGGAAATTTTAAAAATTAAAATATTGCATTCTTTGTATATGTTACTTCAAAATCATTGTTCTGTTATTTTCTCTAATGACCTATTCTATTTCTCTGTTTGAATATATTTACATAGGGTTTTAATATCTCGATGCTTGCACATTATCACTGAGACAACAGGCAATAAAAATGCCAGAAAGTCTCAAACAGTGAGGCCAAGAAGTCACAAACAGGCTGCAGCTGGAGGGTTTCCCTGCTTGTTCTTCATCTTCTCTCCGCCCCTTTCCTGGCCAGCTCTTTCTTAACCCAAGGTACTTGGTAATTCTCTTTTTGGGTGTTTACAGTGTAATTAGATAATGGTTTAAGTGGAGGAGGGTGAGATTAGGGAATAGGGACATAATAGCTGTGTTCAGTTTGGAGAGGATAGGTATTTACTCTCTCATAAGGGGAAGCCACCCAAACCTGGGTATGTTTCTTATACAAGATAGTAAATGTCTGTGGCCAACCTTGATGTTTATTTATCCAGCATAAGGAACAGGAGACATTATCAGCTCCCTATGCATGTTTATTTTTGCTTACAAAAATTAATTGGTTTGTTCAATCCCCAAATTTATCATGTCTTGCCTTCTATGAGAAATGATATAAGGAAAAGCAAAACTTTTAATATAGGTTCATTTAACTAATAGTGTGTGTTTTGCATTTGTTTGGAATACTATCCCTAAATGACTTCTTAAACTTTGCAGATGTGTTTTGGGTGTGATGAAAATAATGATTCTGTTAAAAGGCGTATGTGTAAGGAAGAGTGTATTTAAAGATATTTATCTCAAGGTAACTGGCACTGGAGTATATTTCCTCCTCTTGAAAGACAAAATGTGCTGAGATTATACATACAAAGCCAAGCCAAAGCTTCCTGTATCACAAGCAAAGAGCCACAGTGATGATTTGGCTTGGATTGTTTTGCAGCTGTACTATGTATACATGTGTGTATGTGTTCGGGAAGGAGGGGAAAGATTGAGATTATGGGTTGATTGGCACTAGTATATATCCTGTTTATAAGAGTTGAGCACATAATCATCGCTGAAAGCACAAGCTCCATCGTGTACAATGGAAGATGTGTCCTGGCTTTCTCAGTCATTGTCCATTGACAAAGCAGTGACTACAAAGCGCACTTCTCTATACAGATCTGTCATACCAGTCACAGCATTGTCATCTGGCACCAGGGAGCAAGGAGGGACCAAAAGAAACCAGCATTCATTTCACTGCTTTTTTTCTGAAGAAAAACCACTCTAAAGTGGCCACTGAATTAAATTTTTGAAGTGCCAAAGATGGCATGTTCGCCGAAACACAGCAGTATGTGGCTGCTCATCATGGCCTTGTTCTCCCCTCTGCACAGCAAAGCAGGCACCAGATGTCACCTACTCCTCCCCACTTGTAAGAAAGTAGGCACCACTTCTTCTGGGGGCAACTGGTGGCAGACAAGCATAATCAGAAACCGCCTCAACCCATAGCACCTACTCTGTGGCAGAAGACCCTTTCAAGGGCACATAAGTCCATGTGGATGCCTGCTCCATGCCAGGGTTCGAGGAAACATCCAAGAAATTAATCTGCCTGTGTTTGTGACAGTAGCACACTGGGAGGAAGAACCGGCAGTAGTTGGGGAAAGATAGCTCCTATCCTTAGCAGCTGTCCTCTAGAGTATGAAAGGGTAAATAGCCCCTTTAATGTTCCAGGACAAAGTTGTCTCTTTCCTGCAGTGTGGTTCCAAACATTGGGTTCTGTGATTTCTTTTACTGCAGATCCTCAGATTTCGTTTAACATTAAAATTTATTTTATACCTATAAGCATTTTTGCCATCTGTTTTCCTCAGGGGTAAGGTGGTCTCAGATTTTTTAGCCTTCCGCAATGTTACTGCGTGAACATCTAAAAGCCACAGCTCTCACAGATCAAAAATTCAGAATACGCACATTCCAGACATTCACCAGGGAGCAAGGCCTTGACAGTCCTCCAGCTTCTGAAATCATTGCTGTTAAAAGAATGACACCATGCCAACCTCTTCTTTGCTTTATAAATCCTGTATCTGCCTCAAATTAGATCACCATAGAGAAACCACATGTGTGTTATCTCCTTCCACCCAAATGGCCTACCCAATGTTGTGATTTCTGTATGCCTTTGCCTTTTATTTAGGGGTGCCATTTTTTTTTTTAAAGACAAAAACCAAAGAAACACTTTAGCATCTACAAAGACACCTTTGAAAACATTCCCAGTTGTGTTACTCAGTATACATGTATGAGAATTCATGTGCCTCATGCCAGAGAAAAGCATTCCTGAAGAACTAGTATTTTCCTTTTATTCAAACAGCATGAACTGTAGCAGCAGGTGTCCCTTTTTTCTTCAGTTGCTTTATGCTTATGTGCTTTCCTCCCACTATCACAATATGATTTCAGATCCTTATTTTAATATTTCTTTTTCATGTTATCATTTCAGTTGTAGATATTCACATTGTAAGCTGTCTTAAATCATTTTAGAAAGTATATATAAATTATGAATAATTAATTTAAAATGAACATTTTAAAGTTAAAATACTTAAAGAATCTACTGATTTTTTCTTCCAGTTAATTGAAGTATAATTGACATTCAGCACTGTATTAAGTTTAAGATGTGAAGCATAATGACTCGCATATATTACAAAATGATTAACAGAATGCATTTAACATCTATTATCTCATATAGATACAAAAAAAAAGAAAATGTTGTTTTTCTTGTGATGAGAACTTTTAGGATCTACTCTCTTGGCAACTTTTGAATATACCAAACCTCACTGTTACCTATAGCCATCATGTTGTACATTACATCCCCAGTACTTATTTATCTTATAACTAGAAGGTTGTACCTTTGTACTTCTGATTTCGAGTAACGTACAAATATTCCTTTGTAAGAGTCTGCGTTATAGAGCTACGTTACGTGGATATTAAGTATCTGGATATACAGTCATATGTAATATATTCTGTACATTCTACAGTTGCTAAACATTTAAGGGTGACCTTTGTAGCAAAATGTAGAGGAAGAGCCCTCAACTTAATTCAGAGATTTAGGAATAAATTCCAACTCTGCCACTTTTGATACCTGAGATTAATATCACCATCTGTAAAATTCTATAACTGAAAGAGTCTTAAAAATTATTAAATGAAGTAAGGAATGTAAAAATGCTTACCTCAGAGCTCTGCAAAATAGTGGTCTCAATTTCTGTTCATCTTTTTTTTTGTTGCCTTGGTTTGAGGTAATCTTGAGATGAAGTATACTCCGTTTATGAAACTAAGTGCATTTAACTCAAATTATTGTTGTTTGCCTTACTCATCCCATACTCATTTCATCAAACAGAGAAATATTTCTCAGGTTATGTGTTTACCCACTTAGAATAGACTGATGAATAAATTTACGGGCAAACATCCACTGATTACAGAACAGCTGTTGGAAGATAAAACTAACATTTAGGACTCTGCCTTCCTAAAACTGTCTTACTGGGGAGAAAACACCTACCCATAGGCATGCAATGACGCCTACAATAACAGAGGCTAATTTGTAATAGTGTTTCTCTTACCTCTAAACAGTCTGTCTTCTGCTATCAGTATTCCTGAATGTGTTTTCTTCATAATTTCTCCTCTCAGTGAATTTTAACTCTATCAAATCTATCAGACATAACTTTATCGTTATCTTTTACAACTTGTACCTAATCGCCTATATTACCCAATAATAGTATAAATAAAATATATCTTTGTTAACATTTAAGAAGAAAAAAAAACTTTTCTTTATAGAAAACATATCAAATCATTTTTTGAAACTTAATCGCTTTCTTAAGTAATCTTTATTTTGACTCTTATTAGCATGTCCTTTAAGAAAATGCAGTATGTGAATATTTTAAATTTTAAAACTTTTGAGTACAAAATAATGTTTCTATTTATTAAACAGTTCACCAGAATTAATATAATCAGATGGGAATATATAGAATCTCTATACAATTTTGTAAGTAAATTGAGAAATGTGGCTGAATATATCCATGTAATTTGTCAGAAGCACATTTTTGCATAAATTGAAAGACAACACTTTCTGGTTTTTTTTTTGGGGGGGGGTGTTCATTAAAAAGGTAAAAGTATCAGTGTATTATAAACTGAAATAATATATTTATGTTATCTTTCAGTGTTCTGGGTGGTTTTTCTTCCTGAAAAGGACATTGGCAAACCATCCTAACCATGTAGCATGTGATACTTAGAGGGACTTAAGTGTGCCCTTAGGGCACCTGGGCAGAGTATACTACAACAGATTAAGCAGCCTCTGTCCACATCGTAGGCTTCTTGCTCATTACTGAGGATGATGATGAGAATGTATTATGGCCCAGAACTCTTAACTAAACACTTCATTGCTTTGCCTTTTCAAAAATTAAGAATAAAACCTGTACATATTATAGTTAGTAATGAAAAAAAAATTTAAGTGTCTTCTTTGTTATAGTCTCAGCAGGTTTTAATTATTGAACTTGAATAAGCAAGTCAGACTGACCCATTGAACTGACTGCTGGTCAGGAGTAAATTGAGGCCTGCCCTTTAATAAATGGAAAACCAAACGATTAGCAGCAGAATTAGCTCATACTCACTGCTAACTACCTGCTTTCTGTATGGCACTCAGTAGCTCCAACCACTTAACATTTTTAAGCCTTTTTCCCCTCTGTAATATAAACTCTGTGAACCTCAGGCTTTTTTAAAGCTTATACCCTTCACTAAGGAAGCCTGATACAATAAAATCTTTGTTCTCTGCAGCATTGCAGATTCATATATGTATATATATACACATGCAGTGTCTAATATTTATCTGGTCTGGAATAAGCATTAATCTTTAATTACTGTATAAACATTTTAAACAGGTGTGGAATAACTGCACTCTCAAAAATGCAGTGTTTATCTCCTCACTGCCTGATGGCATTGGCCCCACTGCCTGATGGCTTTCACCTCCCTGGGCTTGAGGTGGAAATGGAGAGGTAGTGGGTAAAGGGCAAAGAAATGCCCCAAATCCCACATGAATCAGAAATTTCCAGTTATAAATTATGCACCACCATAACATCCTTTACCACAGTTCGTGAGCCAGAAATTGAGTTTGAGGTAGTTTATAGTAGAAAAATGTGTTTTTCTGTGTGGTGGGGGTAGTGGTGAGGGGGTGAGCGGTTGTGTATATATCCATGCATTTTTTTTCTTCCTGTGGACTGTACACTCTCAGCCGCCTTTCTCAGGGCTGTGCATGGAGCCTGTGGTGTGAGGAGATATAAAGCAGCATTTTTCTAACTGCCCTTGAAAACAATGAGAGCTCTGTTAACAAGAGCCCAAACCTCTGCAGACAGCCTTGCTGGTTGGAATGACTGGTGGAGACCAGGTTCAAAGCCACTGGTCTCCAAGTGTTTTAATTCAGCATTATTTTTGCTTCTCTAACCTCTTTTTTTTTTTCTCTCTCTCTGCTTAAACCTTCTGAGGTCTCCTTGTTTGGTAGGGAACTGAGCAGTGACTTTTTATAATTAGATTAAAGTTAATCAAATGAAGGCTTGGATATTTTTTAATGTCATTTAATCTCTTTCTCTCCCTCTTCCCCCATGGATTTTATCACCCTAGTTTAATTTGTTGTAAAATTTCACCTCATTTTTGCCTAGTTCTAGGTTTTCCAGTTTGAAAAGATAGAGGAAAACAGGTATTTTCCGCCATCTCTGATTTTCCTTGAAATAAACACAAACTCAATTGTGTACTAGATATTGTACCAAATAGTTGTGATTTTCCTACTACTTTTTCTGCTATTACAAATCTGCCAGGTTGGAGAAGTGAAAAAGGAGATATAAAAGAAAAGGTTCTACGATCAAGGACGAAACAGGGAATAAAAGGTTAGAAGGAAAACCTCAGCTGAGAAGTGTTTTCTGCAGAAAGCAGTTTATGTCTGTGCTAAGTGCAGACTGATTAAGTTAGGATATTTTGGTCAATGTAACATGATATTGCTATGAAGAGAAAAGTAATGAGGAGTGGAATTGATGAGCACAGATGATGGAGTTTCTATCATTCTTTGTTGTTCAAAGTTTATATCCTCTATATTATGTTTTACAAACGAAATTTGAAAACAAGGCAGAGGAAATAGTGAGTTCAAAAACATTTCTTATATCCAACATTGTTGTAAACTCTAAATATGAATAAAATTTGACTTTGTTTAGAATCCTTCTGGTCTGGAGAGAACAGGCAAAAGAGAGGGGCATTAGGGGTTTGCCTCTTAGCAAGCTTAGCAAGTGTACTTTCTACTCAGATGTCGGGGAGATCAGGTTTCCAATTTGTTAAGCTGAAGGCAATAGTGTGGTGTGCTGATGGGTCTGGTTCTGATTTTTGAGTGGTGTTAAAAAGGTCAAGGTTCACATTTTTTCCATTTTATCCTGAGTTCATCACCAGCCAATCTACCTTTGCCACATTTAGTTAAACACTACTAAATGAATGAAGACCAGGAATGGGGATCATAGATTTGTTTCTACCCTGCGTTATTTGCTAACATCCACTATATAAAAAGAAAAATTCATGGCATTGTAGATTAATCCATTGTTTCATAGTTTGGACTAGTAGTCCGATAATTAAAATCTTAAGTTACCATTTCTTATTTATAGTAAAAATAAATAATTTACTATTTCAAATCTTTGAAAATGAGTTGAATGCTTTTTATCAATGCTTTTTATAATTTTTCCTGTGTCTTTTTCTAAATTTACTCTTCTATTTTTAAAACTGCTGTTAGGAACTATATTATGTAAAAATATATGGTATTGACATTATCTTTTTCTCTAATATAGAAGTTAATAATAGCTAACACCAATAAATAATAAGAATAGTTTATATAAATAACTTTGATATCTATATGTTTTATCTTCTAGAGATTGTTTATGAGCTGTTAATAAACTAGAAAGCACATTTCTCATTTTCGTAAAAAGTGACTTACAATTTTTATAAATAAAAAAGTTTGACCTACCCCTCTTAGATAATTTATTTACTGAATATGACCATTTTTTTTCTTGCTGGTTTATTGGCTAATTTGAATGAAATTGGTTAATGTCTTTTTAAAGGGTATACACTAGAAAATATGTTATTAAATATATTCTTTTATTCTGTGATCACTTTAAAGATTAGTGATTTGTGATGTTACCAAAATGCTGAATTTAATTTATAAGATTTAAAAGAAGCTTCTAAGAGGTTTCAGAATCTTTGAAAGACTATTAACAAAATAGTCCATTCAGTTTATATAAATAATTCTTTGATATCTATATGTTTTATCTTCTAGAGATTATTTTGAGCTATTAATAAACTAGAAAGCACATTTCTCATTTTTGTAAATGTGACTCAAAATGTTTATAAATCAAATGTTATGACTTCCCCTAAACAGCATACCTAATAGTTATGCTGTTTAAAAGTTTTTTTCTTTTTAAGGCAATTTAGATACTTGATGTAAATTTAGAGGTATTGAATAGGATGTTTCCCCTCCCTTGCTTATTTATATCAGAAACGACACACACACACACACACACACACACACGTTTTCCTGTGTTTAGAGGTACTACGTAAGGAGTTAATATGTAGACATATTGCATAATACTTTAAAGTTTTACAGCCAAGCGTTTGTGGGTGCTATTTCCAGTTCTCTCTCCCTACACAAAAAAATGTACTAAAACAAATAGGAAAAATATACTATCTAAGGTAAAAATCCTAAAATATTTTCTTTTTACTTACTAGCATTTTTCCAATGATGAGCTTTCCTCAATACATTTAAAGAAACTAATGGTTATGTATGATTGCAACACCTTATGAGAGCCCGTTGATATATTCAGTTCATGGTTGAGATCTCGGGCACTTCTTTTACAGTCACACAGGTAATAAAGTTCATTGAAGCAACAGATAACAGGCAGAACCTTTTGAATTTAATGTCTAAAATCAAATTCCCTAAAAAAATATTTTTTCCTGTTCTGAAGACTAAAAATACAAGCATCATTTTTTACACATTAAAAAGGAGAATGACATAATTAGTTTAGCTTCTAAGAAGTTTCTTGTAGTAAATTATTTATAACTTCAATATTTAACTTCTCTAACTGCAGGGATGTTTTCTCTTCCCAGTGCTTTGTGTAAGTTGTTTATGTAAGTTTATATTTAGAAGAAATAATAAAGCTTGGAAAGACTTATTCTTAAAGATGTTATAAACATTGTATGCATAAAAATTATCTCTTCCCCAATAGATTTTATATTACACCCATTATTTTAGCTTAAAGAAAAGTATTGCTCAGTGGAGCAGAATAACAAATCCACAATATTTTACCTAAGAAGATATTATATGAATAAAATGTTAGCTGTTTCAGGCTAATTTGACATTGTCAACTCAGGATCCTGTTGTGTGCAACTGGCAAAGACTAATCAGCACAAGCTTTAACAGGTTGTGGAAATATATAAATCATATACTCTTTATGAATTTAATGTTTGTTAACTTTGTTCTAGCTAATGCAAGTAACTCTTTGGAGTTATGCATTTGATATATTCAGAAAATTCTTTTTGAGAGTCTGATGTGCTGTACCCAGCACCTAATACAACAGTGGGGTATGTTGCTGATATACTTTGGTGATGCCACGCTGCTGGACTCCTGAAGCTGCGCCAGCAGGACTCTTTGTCTTTTCCTATCGTCTCTTGTTCAAGGTATGTTTATAAAGAGAACCACTGTTTTAGTTTCAAATAATTTTTTTTAAACGAAATAATTTTCATTTCTATTTCAATACTGATGGATCACCCACAGCCTATAAAATAAATAAATGAGCTTAATTGATCAAACAAAACATTATTTTTATTGGTCTGGTTTAAGAAGAATGAAAAGTCCTAGTGTAGAAATAGCTGTTCTTTCATCAACATCTCCCTTCCTGTTAAAGGTATTTTCTGTAAATCCCAATTAAATACTCAGAGGTTTAAAGTGTAACTAAAACTTAGATTGTTGGGAAAGTGGTTGAAGACCTTCTCTCTGAAGCTTTTTTAGTATTTTAAGGTTTGTGTAATTTCTATGTTCTGTTCTTAAACTTTCTGAATAATATCTGCTTTTCGGTTTGAATTTTAACGGAAATAATTTTCAGATTAATATATAAAATGTATTTTGTCTTTGTTATCTAGACTAACTTTTCAAAAGACAAGTCAAATATGTACTGAGTGTGTTTATCAGCCCCAGTACTCACTAGTGATCAAGGACTGAAGTGCACCTGTCCAGATTCTCTCATATCGGCTTCCCATAGAAGAGGCCCATGACAGCAACTCAGAGGGCTAATAATGCCAGATCCCTCTCAGTCAATTAGTGCATTTCTCTGGGACTTGTAGGCACCTCTTGGTGTTTTCAGTGTTTCGGGGGAGAAATCATATTGATGACCTTTAGCCACTGACATTTCTGCTTCATGCCCTGAAATCAGAGGAATTTGGTCAGCCCTCATAGTGCTAGCAATCCAGCCCTGTAGACTGCTTTTTTTGCAGGAATCAGGCTCTCCTGATTTCCCTTTAGGAGGCAGGACAGGACTCAAAATGCTTAGCCCACTGGCTTTGTACTGAGGTGTACTGAGCTGAACAGGCCCTTTCTGGTTACTGCTCCCTGCTCTCTGCAACAGGGATGATACCATTGCCTGGGATATCATTCTGAGCCTTCTGAATAACATCTGTTTTTTGAGATTATTCAACCTTTCAACTCCTAGGGTTTCTGAGTGAGTCAGGGCTGACTTGCTGGCCACCAGAGAGAAGTTGACAGAGAATGACCCTTTTGGTGACTGAGGTTAAGGAATCAGCACCGTTTAGTGGTAATTTTAAATACTGCTTAGAAACTTCTTCAATATATGTTTTGACCTAAAGCAGAAACTTGAAAGCCACATTTTTACATTTGAAAGGCTGTATTTAATAGAGGATATAGAAATTGTCTATATTGTTCCAGAGGTAAAAATAATATCTTCTGTGAAAGAGTTTTACTTTGCATAAGATGGACTTCTAACAGTGAGAGTTTTTAATAATTCAGGTGTAGGGAAAACAGAGGCTTCACATTGATCTTCTAATTTTAGAAGCCTTGGATCCTCAGTCCCATTTGTTCATAAAGCACATCTTTTGTTTCATTTATATATGTTTCATCATCATTTCCCATTTTTACACATGTTTTCTCTTTGAATGAATATTAACTCAACATTATGAATGATGAGCTCAGAACTTCAGAGATGTCATTCTAGCGTCACGGTCCTTCATATACTGAGGGCGCCTTCACCTTGGTTGCCTTTTACCCTGCGAATGATTGGTCTACTCAAAATGATCTACTCAAAAGCAGACATTTTATTTTGTTTAACAGTACACTAACTGGAAAGCAGAGAAAAGACAGATCTTGTTTCTGCAAATTACCTTCTTGATATTTCATTGCCCTAATAGTGGGCTCTGGGCCAAGATGTATAAATGTGTAAATGCTAACTGACCAGCAGCTAATACAGCAGGATGAGGAAAGGCACCTTGCCCATGTGGTGTAACCATAATAAAAACTGAAAGGTTCAGATTCTTATCTCTGTCTCATCAGTGTTTGGTTACTGTGTAGCTCAGCAAGTTGGAGGACTTAACTTATTTAACCTTCTGAAAGTACTGGATTTTACCTTCCTAATGAAGTTTCTAAAAATCCAGACCTGTGAACCAGACCTTCTCTTTTACAGACAACAACATAAGATCTTAGACTCTTCTTGTCCCTTTATGAGGCATTATACATATATTAGTTAAAAATATCAGCTGATTTTTTTTTGAGTCAGGTTATTGAGGTATAACTTAAATACAGTTAAGTTCACCTTTTTTAGTGTATAGTTCCATGGTTTTTAAAATTGCATTAATTGTGTGACCATCACCATAACCAAATTATAGAACAGTCTGTCACCCCAAAATTCCCATTGCTCTTTGTAGTCTGTTTCCTCCCCTTTCCCCACTCCTTACCCCTTGTAATCACTGATATGTTTTCTGCCCCATAGTTTCTTCTTTTACACAATACCACATAAATGTAATTATACAGCAGGTAGCCTTGGGAGTCTGGTTTCTTTTACTTAGCTTATGCATTTGAGATGCATCCCTGTTGTTATGTATATCAGTAGCTTATTCCTTTTTTTATTGCTGAGTAGTAGTCCATTGTATGGGTGAACTTATTTTTTTGCTTGTGATAAAAATTTTAAAAGTTTTTATTAAAGTATAGTTGGCATACAGTACTATATTAGCTTTAACATAGTGATTCCACATTTATATGCCTTACAATGTGACTATCATGTTAACTCTAGTAACCATCTGTCACTGTGCAAAGTTATTACGGTATTATTGACTATTCCCTATGCAGTATGTTACATCCATGTGGCTTATTTCTTTTATAACCAGAAATTTGCTACTCATATTCCCTTTCACCTTTATCACCCATCTCCCTACCCACCTCTTCTGTGGCATCTATCAGTTCTCTGTTATCTCTGAGTCTGTTTCTGTTTTTTGTTTTTTGGTTTTTTTTTTTTTTTTTAGATTCCACATATAAGTGAAATCATACAGTATTTGTCTCTCTCCACCTGACTTATTTCACTCAGCATAACACCTCTAGGTCCATCCATGTTGTCACAAATGGCCCCATTTCATTTTTTTTTTATTGCTGAGTAATATTTCATTCACACACACACACACACACACACACACACACACGCATATAACACATCTTCTTTATCCATTCATCTATTGATGGACACCTAGGTTGCTTCCATACTTTAGTCATTGTGAATAATGCTACAGTGAATATAAAGGTACATATATCTTTTCAAATTAGTATTTTCATTTTCTTCAGATAAATACCCAGAAGTGGGATTGCAGGGTCATATGGTAATTCTATTGTTAATTCTTTTTGAGGACCCTCAAAAATGTTTTCCACACTGGCTATACCCATTTGCAATCTCACCAACAGTGCATGAGGCTTCCCTTTGCTCCACATCCTCAACAATATTTGGTATTTGTTGATTTTTTGATAGTAGCTATTCTGGCAGGTGTAAGTTGATAGCTCATTGTGGTTTTGATTAGCATTTTTAGTGATTTTTTAAAAACATCTCCTTGATGTTTAGTGATATTGAGTACTTTTTCCTGTCTGTTGGCCATCTGTATGTCCTCTTTGGAGAAATGTCTGTTCAGGTCTACTGCCCATTTTTCAATCCGATTTTTTGAGTTTTTTTGATGTTGAATTGTATGAGTTTCTTATATATTTTGGGTATTAACCTCGTAATGGATATATCACTTGAAAACATCTCCCATTCATTAGGTTATCTTTTCATTTTGTTGATTGTTTCCTTTGCTGTGCAGAAGCTTTTTAGTTTGATTTAGTCCCATGTGTTTATTTTTGCTTTTGCTGCCTTTGCCTGCCTGAGGAGACATATCCAAAAAGATATTGCTAAGATTATTATCTGAGTTTACTGCCTATGTTTTCTTCTAGGAGTTTTATGGTTTCAGGTCTTATATTTAAGTCTTTAATCCATTTTGAGTTTATTTTTGCATATGGTATAGGAAAGTGGTCTAGTTTTATTTATTTATTTTTTGCATGTGTCTGTCATTTTCCCAGTACCATTTATTGAAGAGACCATCTTTACCTTATTGTATGTTCTTGCCTCATTCGTCATAGATTAATTGGCCTTATAATGGAGTATTTAATTTTGGGCTCTCTGTTCTGTGCCATTGATCTATGTGTCTGTTTTGTGCCAGTTTGATTATTGTAGTTTGGTAGTATAGTTTGAAATCAGAGAGCATAATACCTCCAACTTTGTTTTTGTTTCTCAAGATTGCTTTGACTAAAATATTTGTAACTGAAAAAAATTATATCTAATCATATTAAACAAGATTTTCTAATCTCTTAAAATTTATACTATATACTATTTTCATAAAATAAGAATTTTATATATTTGTAGGCATTTAATAAGTAAATTATGATGTTTGTTCTTTGAATACAATCAGGTGTTATGATTCACAGTTCCAATGTGGCTTTTATAAGGGCTGTAGAAATCATCTGGGCAGTCTCTATGATTTTGCAGTAGGGAATTTCGGAGAGGTCAGGGGCCACTCAGCCATTCACTTGGTAAGAGGGCAAGGATAGTAGACTCTACTCTCCAACTCTCCATCTGAGGGTTGTAGGCTTTTGACGGACCTTTCAGAAACAAGCTTTAGGATCATTTTCTTAAATTGAAAATCCAAAAAAAAAAAAAAAGCAAAGATTTAAAGTTTAGTATTGTGATGTGGTATAAACTAGTTAAGGCAATTATACTCATTTCATTGCACTTTTGGGGATCATTAGAGCTGAAATTTTGTAATATTATACCAAATTGAATTAATTTGTTGTATTAATTTTTTTAATATAACATACTACAGCCTAGCATAATTTTACCTTCTGCCTAAGAAAAATTTTTGTTCTATTTGTTCTCTGTCATGAGATGCATGTTAGTAAATAGTTTGTAAATGATTTTTCTATTAATAAGGGCATTTGAAGAAAGCATTTTCATGAACAGAACTGAAACATCAGAAGGGTTTCTAGTTGGATTTCTGTTTTCTGATTCGGTATCAATATCTACTGTTGATCTCCTAGGTAAGTGCTGTGTCTAGATGTCAAAAAGATCATGTACAATATACTAGTCAGTTAATCACTGCCAGAGCCTAGACTGAATTGTCATTTTTGTGCAGGTCTGAATACAGAAGTTATAAAGTATAAACCAGTGGGACAGAATGTGTCTTCTCAGACCTGAGAATTTGCCCATGGTCTTGATTTTATCTTAGTACTATGTTAAAAAAAAAAAAATAGGCACTGAAATATGGCTGACATTTTCTCCTTTAATGTAGTCTGCCAACACTTGTAAATGATTTAAAGCTGTTAAAATTCTCTTTTAAAAAGTTGAATAGATTTTAACCTCCCATGTAGACAGTAAAAAAGTAAAAATAAAATAAAAATCATCTTTGTTGAATTCTCCTATAAGTTGATAATCTTTAATATTAATATGCCAGGAGGTCTACAGAAATGTTAAAAATGTCTCCTTAAACTTGTGAGTGAAAATGATAGTGGGAGTTAAGCACTGACTCTGGGTGTCAGCAATAAACATTTGAATGTTTCTTTCTCTCTGTTATGTTTCTTTTTCTGTTTTTATCCCCATTCGGTAACATATAATGCAGTCCTCAGCAAAAATAACAACCAAAGAAAGTAATTGGAATAAGTAAAATGTAAACCAAATACTAGTGTGAAGTAGTAGAAAAAACGAAATGGAAATCTAGTGACAAGCAAAGCATTGTTATTGAAAGATTTTGGAAAAAAGCCTCTTTCACGTTGCTGGCCCAGTTAGGAAGTTTGGTCCCTGGTACAAAGCCATACAGCTGCACACAATATAAAGGAAGGTTAACAGCATATTTGGTGCGTTTATAACTTCCCTGGGGCATTTTAACAGTAAAAATAGTGATTGTTAACCCGGTCCATCTGAACTTAAATATGAGCTTACTTTGCAAGAAATGAGGGGTAACATCTAAACATTTTTTCTAGGTTTCATTATTGTTTGAAGATTTTACATTATGGCTCCTTTTTGTCTGTTTTTATATGTTTTATTCAATGTGCTGAGATATTTTGAGTCATAGGCTAATAAGATATGACTCCCAACTCTCAGCTGTATAACTTTACTCTTATGTAGTGTGACATAGATCTTCATAAATATACACACTTTATTGTTATATGGGGTGACATGTTCATAAATACAACACAAGCTTGTGGTAGATGTGGCAGTCATTTATCTTAAAATTGGTCTGGTGAATTTTCCAAGATCGTGATTATAGATGGCTGCCTCAGTATATTTTGCTTGCAATCACAGAAATACAATTCTTAACAGTGGCAACTTGTAGACTTTCACAATGGTTGTAGCCATATTTATGACTTAATTAATAAACAAAACCAAGAAGTCTACACATGGACCACAGCTTAGTCCTGCTATAAAATATAATGAATAATTGAAATAACGTTTTTATATCCCTGGTAATGCAAAAAAGATGGAGACATCTGTCTTCTCAAGACTTTAGGAAATTTGCATTCTGCTAGGTAGTTCTTAGACATACAAGCAGGAAGCCAATATAATCAACCTTAAGAGACCATTTCTGATAAGAATAAGTTTAGAAACACTTTCCAAATTAGCCCCTACTGTGACCCTAAATCAAGCAACTGTTAGCCAGAGCCAAACCACAATTTTCAGAGTGTAAGGAGCTGAAGGCACTGGAATGGACATCGTTTTTCAGCCCAAATTCAGCATAAGCACACCATAGTCAGCTGTCTTTGTGTGTCCCCAGTCCTTATTTATTGTTCATGGGTGTTGGAAACTGTTGCTCAAATAATTTTGTGCTTTCCAGTATGATGATTAGAACTAAACTCAGTCTATAGGACTGTCAGGTGAATTCTTGAAATGTGAAAACAGCAAGCAACACCCAGTTGCATTCACTACGACGAATGTCATGTGCATGTTTTCCTCCATATCATTTATAAGGCCTGGTCATTTTCATACTTAATAATTTGGTAAGGAAGCCAATATTTTCTAAGACAAAAGCCTCGGGCAGGTCTCAAGAGGATAGATTCAAATTCGGAGCACTGGTGCTGCCATATGTGTGCACAGTATATTCGAATATTCCCTGTGGAAAGCACAGTATACTTGAAAGAATCAGAAATCTCTTAGCATGTGGAACAACTGTATTCATTCTGATACTGATTTTATTTGTTTAATTTCTTAGACTCAGATGTCCCTCACCTCCAAGATAGGCTTAAGGAATGAGTCTGTTCACTTC
This sequence comes from Eidolon dupreanum, assembly GCA_028627145.1. NCBI lineage: Eukaryota > Metazoa > Chordata > Mammalia > Chiroptera > Pteropodidae > Eidolon > Eidolon dupreanum. Next base: position 79,666,783 of record CM053502.1, read on the forward strand.
CATGTGGCTCTGTCAAGAGTAGTGAAGGAGTTGGTCACAGGGGTGAGATATATAGGAGGGAATATCAAAACTGCTAGCCTAATAACCAGCTCTTCTAAATTAATCTCTTTTAAGCTAGCTCTTGGATCCAAGATGGAGCCCCCTACATGTTGAACCCTGTTGTGAATAAGAGGCTATGTACTCTGTTGCTTTTTGTCCAAATGAACTACAGCTGTCATGTTCTGGGCAGCATGCCAGTGTAGCTTGTCTTGAGCCAAGCTGGGGCATCCCCGCCATAAAGTGAGTGGAGTCAGCTGCAGCTGCAGACTATTAAAATGCAAATTGTGCAAATAGGTTAGCTCTTAGCCAATTGAAGAGCTAATGTCTACATCAGTGGCAAAGTTTGGCACTCCATATGGTAGCTAATAATTTTTAGGGCCAGGAGGAATTTCTGATTTATGGAAGTAAAGGGAGAGAGTGTAGGTACTGAGTTATAAGTAGGAATAGATACAGGCAACCCCTAGCAGGTAGGTTAAACACAGTTTTCTGTGAAACGGCAGCAGGTCCAGGTGAAATATAAAAAAGGTTTTCATTTTCAGCAACTTTATGCGTCAGAATCAGGAGGTGACAAGAGTTAAGATATTTTAAACATAGGTACACCACCTTTATCACTCTCACCAACAACTAACATACTTGATCCTGACTAGCCATACTCCAGAATATAAGACTTACCCCACAAGGCAGACTGTGCACTTACAGGAAGGTTTAGATTTCCCAGAAATGTTCAAGTGTTCATTGTTCAGCCACTCAGAATTCCAGGAGGATTTTGAAACTATCGTGGAAAGAGTTGGGGATTTGAGAGATGGATACACGGACACACATAGTCTGTATGAATGTGTGTTTATAATCCAATCTTCAACTTCAAAATCTTCCCATAATGTACATACATACATCCATACACAGGTATATAAGAGTGTGTGCGTGTTACAGTAGTAGTAACAGTAGTAGCAGAGTAAAAGAAAAATAATATATGATAGAGTGCCTGAAATTTATTGGAAAAGTAAATTTAAATTCCATTTTAGATGTTTCAAATTCAGGAAGGCTGAATTTGTGTATATTTTTTTTTCCCGAAAATACTGTTTCCCTGTCAATCTGCTCGTTGGCCTCCTGCTATCACACTGTATTTTGGTTAACAGAAGTAGTATTTTTATAGCTTACTTCAGCTGAATATTTTGTTTAACATATTATCCTTCAGTTCTTCTTCTTCTAATAGTTGACATTATTTGCCACTCCTTCATGACAACTATCAAGATAATAGATTAAGGAAATCATATAGTATCCTGACAGTGGCATTTGCGGGGGAATGGTGTCAACCATCTCTGAACTCGTGAATTCTAGTTTCTACAATGGTCTATCTCTATTTTAAAACAGAACTTTATTCTGTTTAGTGTTAACTGCTAAATTTGCCCAGCCTCCAATTTCTTACTTTTACTCTATTTAATAAGTAGACCTTCCTATCAATGGTAGAGATAAGGAAGTAAAGGAGTAGAAAATTTGCATTTACCAAAACATATTACTTGATTGATGGTTTTAGCAAATGGATGGCACCTGGAGAAGATAGCAACACTAATGGTTAAAATGGAATCTGGGATTTCCTTTGAATATATTCGGTTTGTGCTTTCCTTGCACATTTTTCATAGTAGATCATCAAAACACATAGAGCCCCCTAATAGATAGCCTGACACAAGGTGGGGAGATTGATTAATTAATAGACAAAATATAGCTGTTGGCTATGTGTTATAGATGAACAAAGTGAATCAAGAGCTTTTAAATGCCAAGTCAGTACCTACCATAAACAAGGCACTTTTGGTTTTTTGAGAAAGCTATACACTCTAGCCCAACAGTACTTCCTCCTATTGCTAATGAAAATGGAAAAAATCAGCATTAGTTTCTAGGACAGAGCCACATATTTTTCATCTTCCTTTTCTTCCTTTTTTTTCCTAATTATCTCTGGGCTTTGTAAAAAGTCACCCTTAGCAAGAAAGTATAATAATCGAGGAAATAGTCCAGCATAATTAATTTGAGATTTTCAAGCGTCTCTTCTTCTGTAAACTTAGAAACACAAATGGTCATTTCAGGACAGTGGGGATAAGGTTATTTGCGAATGAGGCCTACTTCCCTACTAGATTACGAGTTTCCTAGGAGCAGGGGAACCGAGCTGTGGACAGTGTTATACCTAATGTACTTAATAAATGATGATGGCTCTGCAGTGGGGTTCATGGAAATAACTTCCAGAAAAGTTTCTCATCCTTACCACTATTGACATTTTGGACCATATAATTTAATCTTTTCTGTTTTGCTATAAGCATCCCTGGCTTCTACCCCCTAGTAGCAAACACACAACCCCAGTTGTGACAACTGCAAATACCTCTAGACATTTGTCCCTTGGGGGACAAAAATCTCCCCCAGTTGAGTACTGCTGTTCTGTGAGGATGGATGGAGGTTAGCTAATGCTGAAGGATGGTATTAACAGAAGATATTGGAAGTTTGTCACGAGACTTACTGTGTTTGATTCTTACAACAGCAAAATAGGAGTTTTTAAACCTGAAATCCCAATTTGGTATATGTTATTTTTGCCTTTGATTTCAGTAAAATAAAGCCACCAGAGTATACGTCAACACCAGTGGTCTCATCCACACACACAGACACATATTCATCTTTCTCTAAGTTTTTTTTTGTCACATATCTATAAATGAGAAATTGGCATACATTAAAACTTAGACTTTTTGAACAAGCACATTTTTCAGTTTAACAGAATGAAATCATTTCTGCTACCAAGGTTTACCTGGGTGTGAATTTTTACAACTGAGATATTAATCCTTGAAAAGAGATTTTTATAATGGAAATGCTGACACAACCTTAGCTGCCCTGCTTCAAATGGCATCATTATATTATTCCACTCTTGACCGTGTCTGTGTTCTGAAAACAGTGGTGGCATTGTCTGCCTCTGAATGGTGCTAAGGGACTGAGGGAGGGAAAGGATTTGGCACTGATATCAGAGTGAGGGAAATAATTTAAAATAAAAAGTACACCTTATGTATGCATGACTCATTCATTCAACTCAGAATTTTCTAAAATGAATAAGTAGGTTTGATCCACATAGGATTTGTGCGTTTCACCACCCATAGTAAATCGCACTGTTGATAATGCTTACATCTGGTTACATCTTCCTGACTCTCTCTTGAGTCTTGAACTGCTAAAATGATTGCCCAATTATATGTTCCCTTCAGTAAACTAATCACTTCGCTGTAGTCTACTTAATGTTTTAATTTCCTGGTAGGACTATAGCTCTAAACATAGCAAATATGGACAGTTTGGAATGATGTTTTTGGTCTTTTTCCATATACATGGTTGTCCAAGTGTCTGTGCAGTTGAACATACACACACATACCCTGTTATCTCCTTGTGTAATTTTGAGACAACTTTTTACAAAAAGACACTATGCCTTGTGCTTGGTGTTGGCAATATTGCATGTCTTGGATAATTTTCAGAAGTTTCTCATGTGCACTTGGTGAGGAGGAAAAAAAAGAAATGGAAGGACTATCTAGCATGGCTCACCTGCATTTCCCCTTCCTTCCAACAAGGACAGAAATGAGAACATTCCCTAAGTGATAAACAGACTTCAAGGCTGGTGCCCATGTCTTATTTTTCCACCACCCCTAGGAATAGAAAAAGAGTTGAGGGTAATTAATAATGAAAGTCAAAAGAAAAATTGAGTATTAAAAAGATAAAATGCAAAATTATCAAAGCATGAATCATGAGGAAAACATCTTTTAATGAAATCTTGTGGAAAACAAATAGTGAAATATTGCTTTGAAACTGGTTTGCTGTAGAGCACTGGGCAGAAAATGTGTCACTGAGTCTAAAATCAAGAGGGTACTAAAGTTTTGCCGTTTTTGAGTTTACTCACAAAGCAAAAAGCTTTTTTTACAGAATATGCACTTCAAATTTTTTTGACCAAAAGGAAGCACTAGTAAATGTAATTTATTGTTTTGTTCTAAGTTCTTGGCACACTACTATACATTTGTGTCCCCACCTTCACTCAAGGGCATTTGTGACCATCTGAGGGAGTGCAGCATGCTTCGCTGAGTTTTTATCAGCTGCTGCTGCTTCGGCAGGTGACTTTGCATTCCAGTTGCCTCCCAAATTGTGGTAATTAGAGTGACAGTTATGGAAGAGACATAGTTCAGAGCATCCACTGTGCCACAGAAGAGTGTACATTGAAACAAGCGTTCCATGTCCCCTCTCACCTTTTTCAGAGCGTCTGCATGATTATCAGTGGAGCTTCACTGACTCTTTCTCGTCTGCTGTCAATCACATCAGGAGACAGTGGGATGACCCGTTACAGAAATAGCACAGGTGATGACTGAACACGCATGTAGGTGCAGGCTCTGTGCTGTCTGCTGAGTAAACTAACTTTTTTTCTCATTTGAAAGTGTTAACCTCCCCAAATAAAAGGTACTTGTTCTGAATAAGAAACAGAAGAGGCACTTGAGAGAGGGAGATCCATATGTTACAGAAATGACAAAACACAGTAATGTCAGATTGTCATTAAAAGGATTCCATGTTGTGTGGATAGTTCTAAATACCAGCTTTTCTTTTTTTAATTATTATTTTTAAAAGTATGGTGTTCAGTGGTAAACTCCAGGGTAAGAGAGAGCTCTGTAGCACTTCAATATTGGTGATCACTTCCTTATTAGTTAGCCTGTATTTATAGCCCTACAAACACATTACCCTTATTAAATGCCTATGTTCTGCCATTCAGTGTGGGGTCTGCTGTACAATATGTGTGCTTTCAAACAATTAGATACCAGCACAGGCAGGAATCGAATTCCTGCCCTGAAGCTTCTAACTTTAATAAATCATGTTATTTCCAGTAAACTCCTTAACATGGATATAGTATTACTTATTGTTCACCAAATACATTTAAATATTTAAATATTTAAATGACATTAGCAGACACCTAAAACTTATTTACTGTTGTGGTAAAATGTATGCATTTTCTCAGTCTTATAACTCTCCACAATAATAATAATTAAAAAGGTAATAGACAGCTTTAATTATAGCTAAGCACTCAGCCTTGCCCCTCATTGTTTGGAACAAACATGTGTTTTCTAAATATCTTAGCTACATTGTCTTATGTTCCATTATCCTTTTTCGTTTTTAATCTAATGTGTAAGAAAGAACACTGAATTGGTGAAACTTCCCTTTCCACAACCCCTCCAGTAAATCAAAGTTCTTAACCTTATACAGCCTGCATGATAGAGCATTTGCTGTTGTTTATAGTCTGTTATCCCTTGGATTGGCTTCCCTTGTAATAAAGTACTAAAAATCTCATAGAGTAGGATCAACTTGGGTGTTCTGCGGTTTGCATGGTGGTTGTTATGCTGAATTCCCACAGCAGAGAAGGGAATTAGAGGGAGCATCATAAAGAACAAAAGTTAGTGGGTTGCCAGCTGAGTAAAGCCCTCCCTGTGAACAGGTTTGGGTAATAGCAATATTTCTAAAAGGGAGGGCAATGACACTTAAGTGAGGTTGGTCCTAGGAAACAGTTGCAGGTCTGGATCCAATAATGTATCATTGACTGCGTCTGGAATAGATCGCCTGGATAAATGGAGTGAACTCTTACCCTGCTGGGAGCTTTTTGGCTGTGTGCTCTGTGCTTATTAGCCTCCTAGCCCCTAGTTTGACCCTGTTCCCTTTTTAAATTAATGCATCTCCAATTCCCTAATCTAGACATTTTTTTTAATCTCTTGTTTCTTTGTTTCCACCCAATTTGAGGAAATAGCTGAGGAGTTTTCAACTGTTTACCCAGAGGCAAAATTAACAGGTGCATTCAGGGTTATAATAAGACTCATCAAATACACTGAGGGCCTGGCCCAATTCCAGTTTTGATAAACAAGCCAGCATTGTAAATTAATTGAAAACTGACAAAGATAAAAAGCCTACTTAGAGGCCTAGATGAAAGTTTTAGTGTGTGCTTGTAGAAGAGAGCAACTGTGACACGTATTTTGACACTATGTCCATAGTAATGAGTTTCTAATGAACAGAACTTGGGTAATAGAAACTGAAGCTGAACCAAAAAGGGCCCCATTTTTAACACAGTCTGGAAATGTATTTATATCCGATAGCAGCTTGGCGCAAGGATTCAGAAGTTTGCCTTCGGTCTGCTGCCGGCTTATGCCTTTATTTGGAGCGGAAGGGCCATGAACCTGCATGTGTATGAATGAGAAGTAGAAAGAAAATACACAAGGAGGAATAGGATATCTCTGATAGTCTGTATCAGAACACATAAGGATCATTTACAGAGAAGCAAATGGTAGTTTACATGCAGTGAATGTCTTCAGGTACAAAAGCTCTTTAAGACCTAACTTCCTTATTCTGAAAAACAAACTTCATATTTTGCAGAGAACACCCACTTTTTTCTGAGCAATTCTGGCTCCCGAGAAGTGTTTTGAAAAGTTTTTTGTTAGAGAAAAAGGATTGCAAAATTGTGTCTTAATGATACCATCGGTGTTGCTGTTTTCTATCATTTGGCAAAGAGTTTGGATCTGAACTGCTGAGTCTCTGGACTTACTAGGGTAATTCTTATGGTATACTCTTTTTAGAATGAGGAGGTTAGAATAAAAATTTAAGAAATTCAAATTTAGGGAAAAGCTACAGCAGCAGCAATTCTAAGGTTTGTTTTACAATAACAATTATCTTACTCTGTATAAATTGAGAACATTTATTGGGTATTCAGAAGTTATCCATAAATAAGAAGCCCGCATACTTTCGTGTGTATTAACAAGTTAACAAACTTTTCTGCATTTTGAGAGTAGAAAAAAATAACAATGTTCTTTGCTTTTTAACCCTATGTTATTTCTTTTAAGAAAGATCATTGTATATATCAAGTTGTTATATTTCCACTCCCTGGTATTGTTTATTCATCAGCACATGTGGCCTGTGGATACATGAATATGAAACTTTGATCTACATGCTTTAGGTGATCCTATTCCCTTCTGAACACCCATTACCAGATTTTTTTTCCTAAAATGTAGCATTTTTTTCATTTATTTACTAAATTTGTATTAAGTACCTAGCACATGCCTTCAGTGCTAGCACAAGTGCCTCATACATACTAAATGCTTGCTAAGTATTTGCTTAACAATTTAATCAATGAGTGACTAAATCACAGGAAAAAAAGAAACATACTTAAAACCTACACTTACAGGTCTAGGCCAATAGTTCTCACCCAGTGGTGATTATGACCTCCCAAGGGACATTCAGCAATGTCTGAAGACAGTTTTTGTTATTGGGAGGTAGGTGGTGGGCAGTACTAGTGGCATCTAGTGCATAGAGGCCAGGAATGCTGCTCTACATCCTACGGTGCACAGGACAGCCCTGCAACAAAAATGATCTACCCCAAAATGTCAATAATGCCACTGCTGAAAAACTGCTCTAGTAGGAGAAAAAAACATATACACACCCATGCCCACCTGCCAGCTCTCTTCGCTATACTTTACACACCCTGCCTGAGTGATTCCTCCACTCCTGGGGTTTCTACAGCCATGTGCACTCTAGTTCCAAATTTTTGTCTCTGGTCCAGACCTCTCCCTGTGCCCAGCCCTGTACACCCTGCCCTCTAGACATTCTTGCCCCAGTATCTCAAAGGCTGTCTCAATCACAGAGTATCCAAAATGGAATTCACCATCTTTCCTTCAAACATTTGCTTATAGCACTCTGCTAGGCACGTGGTTGGCACTCATAAAAGAAATGTTTTGGTAAATCAAATTGCTTAAGTAACCTAAGGCAGAGAGTAGTAAATGTCAAGAGACGGTACAAGTGCTGCTGAGAGTTCAGATAGAGCACTTCCCTCTTTAAGGGCAGTGAGGAATTGGAGTAGGGTGGTAGGAGCAGAGATCCATGGATGTATAGTTTATAGAGAAGATGCCATTTGAGCTGAGCACTGAAGGATACATAGCAAGTTGACTCCTGGGATTCTGGGTGTTTGAAACAGATGAGCCAAGGTATAGAAGCTGGAAAGTAGGACTGTGACCAGAGAATCTGTGGTGGAATGCTCTGTTTGGAGGATTGCATTTTTAAGGGAAGAGTACATGATGTAAATGGAATGATAAGTTGATGCCTGATCATAGAGAATATAAATGCAAAGCTAAGAAAACTGCATTTTACTCTGTAGGCAGTGGGGAGCCATGAGATTGGAAATTGAAGTGATTTGAGGCAGATTTCAGGAAGATTAAACTAATAGCGGTGCCTGGACCACCCACTGCCTTTCAGCTCACATCCTTGAAGTCTCAGTTCCAATGTCACTTCCTCAGAGAATCTTCCCCAATTCCAAAGACTTGGCTTAATGCCCATTCTATACACTCCCATAGTATCTTATACTTCTCTTCTGTAAATCTTGTCACACTCTTTCCTCCTCCTATAGTGCTTATCTTCCCTTGACCGTAAACTCTCAAGTCAGGGACCATGTCTATCTTGGTCTACCAGAAAGAATAGTCAGATCAGCACAAATCAGAATTTCAGCCCTGATTGACAGAGTTGTCATCTATGCAGACACTGTAGAATTTACCAACAATTAATATTGGGGCAAAGTAGGAGAAGAAATCAAAGATGACTCCAAGATTCTAAGCCCTTCTAACAGGGCACGTGGTACAGTAATAGGGATAGGTAACAAATGAGTTGACATACATCCAGCTGAAAAGAAGCTGAGTTCCATACTGCACATTGTGAGGTTGAGGTGCTAGTGAGTGTTTGCATGGAGACATTTAGCAAGCATAGGAAATGTGGAAGAAAACTAGGGATGCACATTTAGGTGCAAAAGTCAATTGCAGTAGTGGTATTTAAAAACCCAAGACAGACTGGATAAGCTTCTGCTATTTTGATCTTTTGAGAAGCAAAGGGTCCCGACCCTACACTGGACTAGAAAGAAGAGTCCCCACAACATGTGGCTGTGAAAATCAACAGAGATTCCATCCAGATAACATGGCAGACTGCTGGAGACCCAGGTGTCCTCTTAAAGGGCTTGAGTGCAGACACGGACACAAATACTCTTCCTAAGCTCCATGAAGGGACAGCAGCTTGAAAAGCATCGAGGATATGCTAGTAGGAACTCAATTGTCTGGCTTTGGGGTGAGGGCTAGAGGAGCATCTATAGCCAGGATGGAAGTACTTGCAGGTGCCATTGTTCCTTTGTTGAGCCCTCCTCCCATGCAGCCTGCAGGTGCAGATGAGTGCCGATTCTGAGTATCCATGAAGACCCCTGAGAACCCTCCACACCCAACTCGCGCACATGCCAGAACCTCTTTCAGTAGCTATTCCTCAAAAGTAGCCAATCTCAAGCCACACTCCAGAATTTCCTAAAATCTCTCAAAGGTTCACAAACCCCAAATAAGCAGGATCTGGCCTTGGCATTCCCCGTGTCTCTTGTTAAGTGGTCCCAACCCCTGCACTAGTGGCAGCCTACCTGAGCTTAGCCTCTGCCAGGTGCCTGCAAGCTCAGCACAGGTGGCAACCATCTGCATATCACTTTATAGCTCCTACCAGGTGGCCCTGGGCCAGGCACAGGCAGTGGCTGACCTTGGCCTGCACCAGACCCCCTCCCAGGAGGCCCCAGAACCAACATACTTGGTAGCATGCTTTAGACCACACCAGAGCACCACCCAATTAGCTCCACAAATGACACACCCAAATGGTGGACTCAGCAGGCACCAGAGCCCTACTAAAGAGAATCCTACTACATGGGGTTAGCCCCTGCACAATAGCTCATCAGCTTTAGTCACAGTTATTTCTCACAGCCATTCGGGCTGAAGATTAAAACCATCCACTGTGTCGCAACAGCAATCAAGTCTCAACTACAACGGGAGGGCATACCAACCCACACAAAGAACCTCCCTGGTACACCTGGCTCAGGTTACCAGGGAGGCTGTGCCAATAGGTTCCATAGGACATCTACCATATAAGGCCATTATGTCAAGACCAGGAAAAGTAGACATACAAGTCCAAGAAATCCAGAAAATCCCAAACAAGATGAACCCAAGAAGGCCAAACACAGGGCACATTATAATTAAAATGCCATAGTTTAAAGGCAAAGGGAGAATCTTAAAAGCAAGAGAAAAGCAGTTAGTTACCTACAAGGGAGCTCCTTGAAGACTATCAGCTAATTTCTCAACAGAAATTCTGCAGACCAGAAGGAACTGGTGCAAAATATTCAAAGTGGTGAAAGCAAGGACCTACAACCAAGATTACTCTACCCACCAAGGCTATCATTTGAAATCAAAAGAAAGGTAAAGACTTCCCAGATAAGAAAAAGCTGAAGGAATTTATCACCATCAAACCAATATTATAAAAAACGTTAGAGACTTCTAAGAAGAAAAAGAAAAAAAGATAAAAAAAAAAGAATAACAAACTGGCAATAATTACATACTTATCAGTATTTATTTTAAATGTAAATGGATTAAATGTGTCAACTAAAAGACATAGGGTGCCTGAATGGATAAGAAAATAAGATATATGCTGTCTGCAGGAGACCCACTTCAGATCAAAAGGCACACAGAGACAAAGTAAAGGGATGGGAAAAGATATTTCATGCAAATGGTAGCAAACAAAAAAAGCTCGGGTAGGAATACTTGTATCAGATAAAATAGACTTTAAAACAAAAGCTATAACAACAGATAAAGAAAGACATTTTGTAATGATAAAATGATTAACCAAGAAAGAGGATTTAACCCTTATAAAAATTTATGCATCCAATGTAGGGGCACCTAAATATATAAAACAAATATTGGCAGACATAGAGAGAGCAACAATAATACAATCATAGTAAAGGATTCTAACATTCCATTGACATCAATGGATAGGCCATCCAGACAGAAGGTCGACAAAGAAACAGTGGTCTTAAATGACACATTAAAGCAGATGGATTTAATTGACATTTTAAAAACATCTCACCCTAAAATGGCAGAATGCACATTCTTTTCAAGTGCGCATGGGACATTTTCCAGGAAAGATCACATTAGGCCACAAAACAAGTCTCAGTAAACTCAAGAAGATTAAAGTCATATCAAGCATCTTCTTTGCTATACAATGGTGTGAAACTAGAAGTCAGTTATAAGAAGAAAACTGAAAAACACACAAACAGAAAAGGACAGATAACATGCTACTAAACAACGAATGGGTCAACAGTGAGATCAAGGAAGAAATCAAAAAGATACCTTGAGACAAATGAAAATGAAAGCAGAACAACACAAAATCTGGGACAAAGCCAAAGCAGTTCTAAGAAGGAAATTCATAGCAATACAGGCCTACCTCAAGAAACAAGAAAAATCTCAAATAAACAATCTAACCTTACACCCAAAGGAACTAGAGAAAGAAAAGCAAACAAAGCCCAAAGTGAGTAGAAGGGAATAATAAAGATAAGAACAGATATAAATGAAATAGAGTCAAAAAAAAAAAAAAAAAAACAATGGAAAAGATCAATGAAACCAAGAGCTAGTTCTTTGAAAAGGTAAACAAAATTGATAAATCTTTAACCAGACTCATCAAGAAAAAAAGAGGACCCAAATAAATAGAATCAGAAATGAAAGAGGAGACATGACAACTGACACCACAGAAATACAAAGGATTATAAGAAAATGCTATCAATAGTTACATACCGACACATTGAACAATCTGGAAGAAATGGATAAATTCCTAGAAATATACAATATTTTCAGACCAAATCAATAAGAGAAAATCTGTACAAACTGATAATTGCTAACGAAATTAAGTCAATAATAAAAAACTTTCAACCATAAAAAAGTCCTGGACCCACATGATTTCAAAGGTGAATTTTACCAAACAATGAAAGAAGAATTAACACCTATTCTTCTCAAACTATTCCAAAAAACTGAAGAGGAGGGAACATTTCAAATTCGTTTTACAAAGCCAGCATTTCCCTGATTCTAAAACCAGAGACATTACAAAAAAAAAAAAAAATTATAGACCAGTATCTCTGATGAACATAGATGCCAAAATCCTCAACAAAATATTAACAAACTGAATTCAGCAATAAGCTAAAAAGATTATAAACATTGATCAAGTGGTATTTATTCCTTGGATTCCAGTTTGGATCAATATCTGCAAATTAATTCACACACCACATAAACAAAATGAAGAATAAAAATCATATGATCATATCAATAGATTCAGAAAAAGCATTTGACAAAATCTAGCATTGTTTTATGATAAAAACTCTAAGCAAAGTGTGAATAGAGGGATCATACCTCAACATAATAAAGGCCATATATGACAAACCCACAGCTAACATCATACTCAATGGTGAAAGGCTAAAAACATTTTCCTTAATATCAAGAGTAAGACAATGATGTTGCTTTTATTCAGTATAGTATTAGAAATTCTAGCCACAGCAACCAGACAAGAAAATGAAATAAAAGCCATCTAATTTGGAAAGGAAGAAGTAAAACTCATTATTTGCAGATGACATGATACTGTATAGAGAGAACCCTATAGACTCTACCAAAAAACTATATAAGGAACTAATTTATTAACACCAAAAAGACAAACAATTCAATTTTAAAAAAATGGGCAGAGGATCTGAATAGACATTTCTCTAAAGAAGACTTAGGTGGCTAAGAGATACATGAAAAAGCTCCTCAACTCCACTAATCATCAGAGAAATGCAAATTAAAACCCCAGTGAAATATCACCTCGCACATGTCAGAATGGTTATCAAATAATGAACGGCACATGCTGGCAAGGATATGGAAAAAAGGAAACCCTCTTGCATTGTTGGTGGGATTGCAACTAGGTATAGCCACTATGGAAAACAGTATGGAGGTTCCTCAAAAAAATTAAAAATAGAACTACCTTATGACCCAGCAATCCCACTTCTGGGTATTTATCTGAAGAAATCCAAAACACTAATTCGAAAAGGTATAGGCATTTCTATGTTCATTACAGCATTATTTACAATAGTCAAGATATGGAAGAAAAGGAAGGAGAAACAAACTGATGGTTGCATGATGGTAGGAGTTGTTGGGGCTGGGTGAAAAAGGTGAAGGGATTAAGCAGTACAAACTGGCAGTCACAAAACAGTCACAGGGATGTAAAATACAGCGTAGGGAATAGAGTCAAAAATATTGTAATAACTATGTATGGTGCCAGGTGGGTACTATACTTATTGCAGGGGATCACTTCATAAGTTATATGAATGTTTAACCACTATTCTGTACTCCTGAAACTAATATAATATTGGATTTCAATTTTTTTAATTTATTAGTTAAATTTTAAATAAGAAATAAAAGCATAAATACAAACGAGTATTGGACAATGAACTGTAAACATGAAATCCATCATGCTTTCCTGCCATTAACTCAGTCTATGAACTTACATAAGCCACTTATTTTTAATGCATAATCTAGAAATCATTAGAGTCAGACAGTGACACCTTAATCTCAGTTGTAAAATTCTATGTGATTTGAAACAATTTTTTTGGTAACTAGTCACGTTCATAATAATTTGAACTAGAGCGAAATATTAAGAATACATTATTTAGATGCATTGAGCTTTAGCAGCATTTACTGAATAGTACAGTAAAACCTAAAGATTTCTTGAGGTCAAATTTTTATTTTGTTTAAAGATGGCCACTTAATTTATTCACTGTCCATTCACATTAAGAAATATTGCCTTAAGATTATAAATGCAATTCTTTGTTATTAATTTCTTCTACTCAGGTGAAGTTATCTGAGAAGTTAACCTATTTCTAAAAACATTTGTTTCGACTTTAGTCAGAATTTATTTTGCAATATACTTTCATGTGGTAATGCTACTGAAAGTTGCTAGACAGATATTGTACAGGCAACTTGAACATTCATTATCACTGCCATATGTCCCACCAAAAATATTTTAGACATCAAAAAATCAGATTTTTTTCAGATTCTCCAGAAAAGTGTAGGTTGTTATATTTTTTGGTACAAAGTTGATAAAGTTTCTGATAATGAAGACTATCTGTCAATGAGTTTAGGAAAATTCAAAATAAATGTAAAAAATAAGCCAAGAATTTTTAAGTTTCAAAATTCGAGTTAAATGTAAGAAGTATGATGTAGCAAGAATTTAAGTTTTATCCTGAAATAGCTAAAAACTGTTGGAGATAAGTTTGCTATTATATTAACTGTTTTTAAAGACCAAAGCAGAGTGTTCAACATATGGCTCAAGTACATATGTAATCCATTGTAATCCATTCAACCTTCAGCAAAGACAAACCCTCCTCTTTTGATTTGGGAAAAATTCATTCTATTTGGAGGTTTTATTTTTTAGCTTCTTTTTATTTAGGTAGTTATACCACAGTTGGAAATATATAAGGTTTAGACACAAAGTTGCATTCAAACCCAGTTCTGCTGCTTAACTAGTTGTGGACTTTGGGTGCAATAGTCCATGCAAATAGGATTATTGTGAGAGTTAAATCTGGTGGCATATATAAAGCCAGTAATAAGATGCCCAACAAATGATAGTCAAAATAATAATGTTGCTTTTGTAATCACCTATATACTCCTATTGAAAATAAAGCCTATAAACAAGGTAAGAAAAAAAAAGCTGGCATCATAGTTTACCAGCATTTCAGACAGGCTGGGTAGACAAGGTGGCATCCATCGTGCTCTCCATTCACCTTTTGGAAGGGTCCTATGTGGTGGGGGTGGCAATGTCAGCAACTACCCTGTGCTCAGCCAGGGTAGGCTTTAACAACATGGTCTTTGCATCGGAGAGATCTGCTGTAGGGCTCTGGTCATCGTGATTTTGTTGCTTTCCCACCTTAACTATACATTAGTGTAATTTCCCCCCTCCCCCAGCATAGGAGTCAAGAGACCCAGAGGGTTGACAGATGTTTCCTTTTGACCCACATGGTCATGACCTGCTTTGTGCATGAATGGACCTGCCTCCTTAAGGCCTCACCTCCTTCCACACTGAAGGCCGGCCACTTTGCTGTGGGCACTGGCACATTGGCAAGTGGTTCATAATCTATATTGTCCATTATTTACCACCTAGGCAGGATGCACCCATGCAGGAGAGCTAGATATTTTCTTATTAAAAATATACAATTTGAACCTCTGTAACTCATCGCAACCTTTGAAGGCAAGGAACATTAGGTAGCTTATCTCTTCCTCCTTCCCAGCCTTACCTCCCAAATTAGGAAATGTTTAGCTTCAAGTAACAGAAAATTTGAATCAAGTTGGCCTTAACTATAAGAAAATATGTTGTCACACATGAGCTAACACACAGAGGTGGGCTAGGGCTTCTTGTGGACTTATCCAGAGTTGTCTAGGACCCAGGCTTACCCCTTTCTACTATGAACAGTGCACAGCTGTATCCCCAGGCTGGTTTCTGAGATGGCTATAGGCCAGCTGTCAGGGCCGCATTCTTCATTTGGAGAAACAGAAATGATGTCCCATGGCTTTCCCAGAAGTCCCCAGCACACCTGTCCCATCTCACTGGCTAGTGTTGAGTCGTATGCTATTCCTGCACCCTTTGGTAGTTGAATGAGTGGGATTGCTCTGATTGTCTTATAGACTAGAGCTATGGTCAGCCTCCCTGAGGCACAAGGGTGAGGATAAACACCCAGACTTTACTGGGATTCTCTTAGGGAAGCTGAAGGGAGACAATCACTCAGGCCATTACAAAATCACCATAGAAGACTTCCTGAAGGAAAGGATCTTTCTACTGAGTTTTAAGAAATAAGTAGAGTTAGAGGTAAGGAAGAAATTTTAAGTAGATGGAACAGTATGTGCAGAAAGTTCAGAAGTCTGAAATAACTTATTCTTTTGGAGAGAACCATAAGTACATGACTGTAAAGAAGGAGAGTAATGAAATATGAGCCTGAGAAAGGGGTCTTTTTTTGTCATGCCCAAGCTTAAATAACATTCTAAATTACAGGAATATCTAGACCAGATATGGGAAAGGTTCTGAATTAACACAGTGGTAGGGAAAATGGAGAGGAAGTGATCTTTAGAGAAATACTTCAGAGGTAAGGGTTGCAGGACTTCCCAGTCAGTGGGATATGAGGAAGTGAGAAGAAAGGAGCGATGGACCTGAACAAATCCTTGGTCATCCAGCTTCTGTAACCACCTGTGTCCGCATCAGTTCTCATAGTGCGCCCTCTCCCTCTCTTTCTCTCCCCTTCTTCTCTCTCCCTCTTTCTCTTTCTCTCTCTCTCTCTCTCTCTCAGAAATTTCTATCACAGTGACATTGCAGCAAAAATAGGGACATATTAAATTTTTACTTGTTCTCTTTCCCACTTTAATAGTAACAGCTTCCCCCTCTCCAATTTTTGGAAATATGTTAAATGAACAATTTTACTTGTTCGAGGATGCAAAAAAGTGACTCTTTTTAAAAAAGATTTGGTAATTTCTAATTAGCTATGATGCTGATCTTTTGAAAGAATCACTCAAAATTAAGAAACCTCAGTATTTGGTTATCGGCTACTCTTGAATTTGAGTTTCATATAACTTTCATTTTGTAGTTAGAGTTTGGGAGGAAACATACTATTTTCAGTATCTTGTTTCTTACAAATGCTTCGTCAACCTCATCCCTGCATACAGTGCACCTTTGAACTAAGACGAAACTAAAAATAAGGAACGCCTTGAAATATTTAGGGATGTTCTGAAAGCAAGGGATTATATAAGAGGGAGTCCATTTTACTTTTAGCACTTCCAGCATGTTAGCACTCATTAAAGATAAATGCCCAGGACTTATCGGCCTTATTCTTTAACTACTTAGGATTTTTTTTTCACATAACCAAAACATTAGTTAACAAAACTTAAAAAAAGAATTCCAGAGATTTTAAAATGTATAATTTGTTCCAGTCTCTAATACTGAAATCCTGCATATTTGCCCATTTGTCAACCTCGGAGAAACACAAAAGAAGTTTGACTCATAAATTTCAGCCTGCGCTATTTATTTTGAATTTGGATTGTGCAGTGTCGTTTCATTATGTAGCTGTCCGCCTGCCTGCACCAAGTAAGTGGCTGCCAGACCCTGTAAGCAACAAACTGCCACTGAGGCATTTTACCCAGCTGAATGCCATTTACTAAGATTATGGTGAAGACCACACATTATAGCTATTCTACAGATTTTTTTTTTTAAAGTCAAGCTGGTTCACATGCCTGTTTTGACTCCTTACGGAAAACAGGCTTCTGGATCAGCTGGACATCAGAGTGCAGAGTTTCCTCTCAGTGTTCTACTTGGAAGTATAGCTGACCCAAACTTTGGTTTCTTAAAGTAGCCCAAAACTAGCATCTGCCCCTAATTTAGACTCAGCTTATGGGCTCCCCACTAGCAGCAAATAGTTTCCCTCACTCTCTTTCCTCTCTGGCTGGGACTGGGCTGAGGAAGGGGTAAATGGAGATCAGTGATACATGCTTCAATGTCTGTGTCTCTAACACTCATTTCCAGTAACTTTCTTGCAGAAACCTGTTTGACATTTCTGGTTGGCGCATCTGCCTTGGTATAGCTGTTATGACTGCCGTCTTTATTTAATACCCATTCAAAAATAGTTACTGACAACCTCCTGTGTGCCAGGCTCATTGTATGTGCTTTGGAAGTGTGGCTAGGGCCTGTAGAGCTGTGAGCCCTGTCGTCATTCCTGAAGGCCTGGCTGCACTTGCCAGGTGTGAGATCCTGAAGTCTCTCAAAGAATGACATCCGTTTTATCTTTTTACATTTGGTATTTGCCTAATGAGAGCTATTTCTTCATGTCTTTTGGGTTAAAGTACACTTCTGAAATGCTAACATCTAAAGAGCACTTGTTTTGTATATTAGATGCTGCAGGAGTTTTAAGGAAGGGTAGGAAAAATGCAGTCCCTGTTTTATGGGTGCTTTCAGTTTGGTATATGCTGCCTAGGAAACTTGGGAGAAGCTTAAAAAATACACTTCCCAAATCATACCTCAATGGAGTTCATTTCAAACAAACAAACAAACAAATGAAAACAGCTCCCAAAATAGTCCTTTCATTGTAATCTAAAGGTGAAATTGGCACTAAAATATCCCCACAAAGGTCTCACTAGAGCCAAAGGAGCAGCCCACAGCCTCTCAGCCTGCTGCCTGCTTGTCACACTCTCAGCATGACTCATGACTAGTAGCCCACCCTGCTCCTTCCACAGGTAGCTTCTAGTGACAAGTGCTTTCAACTTTTCCTGACAGAGCTCATTGTGGAAAAACATATTTTTATTTCCAGTTTCAGGGTGAAAATTACAACATCAGTTGGAATAGTATATCTAACTTGGAATTGACTGGAGTGGTCAAAATGATGGATCTGAGATATACTTGAAAGGATAATTGTACACAACCAGTTTAAAAGCTGGTAAATATTTGAGGGTCAGGGGTTAAATGTCAAAGCCACAGCACTTGGGCTCAGCTCCATAAAGTATCAAGAATGACTGCTAATTAAATCCAGGGTATATTTCACCAAAGGGAAATAAATTTGACAGCTAACAAGCAATACTGGATTACCACCTTAACAAAGGTTAGGGATCATGCTAGTAATTGTAGATGGTTTACAGTTTTTAACCCAGTAGTAATCTATAGGATGATTGCTTATAGTTACAGATTACCACACTAAACAAAGTTAAGTCTTCTGAGTCAAAAATAAGTATTACCAAAAGGCATATGTATCTGGGTCCCCTGGCTCATTTTTTTGCTTAAAAATAAATGCTCTATGGCTGTTGCAGAGCAAATCCCTAAAACAAGTGTAGTCGAAAGGTATGCCCATATTTTTTCCTGAGCTTAAAATTTTTTCTGTCGTTAATAATTACAAACCGGTGTAATAATCAACTATAAAATTAGATGAAGTTGATTTCAAAACCAATGCAGCAAAATGAAAGCAGAAAAATGTCAGCTATAGTTATAATAATCCCTTTCCTAGTCAAAATACTTAGATACAATATTTTACTTAAGTTCAGCATTCTTAGATGGACATGTAATTTGGGTACTTCTTTAGATGCCTCACCTGGGGGAGGGGGAGCTGTTTACCTTAAGATGAGATACACCTTATGAGCCCTAAGCAAACAGAGTAATTGTAATATTTTATTAGTTGTGTTTACATGCAGATCTTGAGATTATTTCTACATTAAATGATTTATAGGGCTATATTAAGTAAATCACATTTGGAATGCTGCTCCAAAGGTTGAGTCACAAAATACTGCCATTTCCCCTTTCTCTTTTCAAAAGTGAGCTCAAAGGGAAAAAGAAAAGGAATTCCTCTACTCCCTGTACTAGCCTTAATGCTGATCAAGAAATCATCTAAGTTAGCATTTCATCTATTTTTTGATATTAATTTTTCTTGATATGTCTGTTTAAAATAAAATTGTCTAACCTGAAATTTCACAGAGATGTAGAAAAAAATTGCCACAACCATTATGGAAAACCTCATCATCCCTAATACTCCAGCTTCTGCAGGCTGAACTAATTACTGCTTAATCTTTACTTGAGGTTTTGGTTAAATCAATTAAGTCGTTAGGAGTAATTTCAATGATGCTAGTGTTTGAGAGAACTACATAGCAAACATGATTTTCCTTAATTAGACTTTTAAATTCAGAACTCTATCTAAGTCTGGAGTCAAGTACTCAATTTTGAATCTCTCTGTATTCACTTAGTTGTAAGGGGAAATTTTTTAATATGTCTGGCTTTAAGTAATTAGTTTGCAAATTTGTAATGTGAGATGTTGTAGGAGCTCGTGTTTGGGAAGAAAAGCAAAGCCTCCTCCCTTTTCATTTTATTAGCTTTTCCTGTATCTGGAGACTTCCTGCAAGGATGGAACATTCCTTTAAGTTCAGCTTGTGGGAGGTTTGCACCAATTGCATAAAAAGACTCCAGAGAGGTACCTGCCACTGACCTTCATGTACCTTTTGCCCTTAAAAAAAAAATGCTATTTTTGGTCAAGCCTCTCAGAGCCCTCTGTGGGCAGCCACCACATGAGACCATCTGAGTTATGTCTCTCCAGTCTTGTCTCCTCCTCCCTGGGAGACTTGGGTATCCGGGGGCTGCCCTCCATGCTCATCTTCCTCTCTGAGTGGTAAATGGAAAGCTGGAGATCCTGTTCAGACCTGTGGGAAAGTGCAGAGCACCAGCTATTCATATCATTCCTTTTCTAGTCACAGGGAAAGGAACTCCGGACAGGAAGGTTTCATTAGCCTGAAAGCACATTACGCCTTCATTTTAACTCTTTGGCTCCTATGGCAGTAAATCCTTTGAGGGCAATATTCACATTTCAGATCTTGAAGTTCTTTTTTAAAGAGTCATAATTGCTTTGCTCCCACAGATATTTTTTTAAGTAACTTTCTTTACTAGGCAAGGGTTAATCATAATGCATTCCTTTCATAGAAAGTTCAGATTTTAGTAATGGGCTACAGTCACACCACTCTAAGCAATGCCATTAAACATCATCTGTGCAAATAACAGATTAGGAAGCTAAAAGATCACATTGTATCAGAATTTGAATCCTCAGTAAAACATAGTTTAGGTTTTTCCATTTGTCAAATACTGTATTTGTCTAATTTTATGGTGACTTACTTATTATACGTTGTAAAGAAATGATTGTGTCTCGGTCAGAAAGAAGCTCTCTCTCTTTTTCCACCCACCCCCTGCCATTTTATAAGTGCAGAAGAATCACCACAATAATGACATATTATGACAGTAAACATTTAACAATCTGTGCTTTCCCAGGTTTAGCTTATCATCTAAACATGCGGTGAGCGCAAATAGGTTCAGTGTCTTTTCTCTAAGGTGCAATATTTCTACACTTTTGAATGCAATTTTAATTTTATTTTTAAAGTCTTACAATGACACATTTGAACAATCTGAAAATTAAACCTTATATGAACATAATTTCAAACATTAGCGGAAATTGAACAGATGAAATATAAAGACTTCCACTTCCTGTATATGAATTTTTAGCCTTTTCCCAAGCTTTCTGTATTGTAAACTTAAAACTAAGTGTTATCAGCAAGTAACATAGAGTAGCAGCTGGATACCATTAAATCCCTCTGTCTAAGCTATTCTTCTTCATTACCTTTTTCCTGACAAGCTCTTGCTCTGCACAGAAAATGTAACTTTGTGATAGAGATTTATGTAATTCAGGTGTCCTCTGTTCTGAATGAGAGCTTGGCTGCAGAAAAAAGGGATTTGCAACAGTCCATGGAATTTTACAAGAAGAAAAGGGAGAACTCAACAAAATTCAGTGAAGAAACACATGTTAATATAACCAGTTGATCAAACATTTTACCCAGTCTCCCGTTTATAGGTTATTTTCATAATAAGAATATTTTTCTCCAAACTGAAATAGCTAGTGAATTCTATTCTACTAATGCAAGAACATTAACTGCTTTATCATAAAATGCACAGCAGCACTCTCCAAATGCTTTCAGATTCAGTGAAATGTCTTTACTTAACAATGTAGTAGAAAATACTTATAGACCTCTAACCATAAGCGCAAATTAGAACAAGCAATGCAGATGCCTTTCTGAGTTTAGTGAAATAGTATAACAGTTATTAAGTTGGTGATGACGTTATAACATACACACAACAATCCGAACATTTAATTTGGTCTCCACTGGCTTTTATATCTTAAAATCTAACTTTAGTTTTAGGCGTTTTCTTTCAGTGATACAACAGAACCACGGGAGAAGAGATTTATCTATTAGAGATAAGAGACTAGGGAACTGAAAAAATATATCAAAAAAATAAATGATAAAAATACCCTAACGACCCTCTGGAACATTAAATTGGTAGTCTCTTCTTTCCTTGATATGATACTTATTTTTTACTATTTTACCAAATTGGTAACTTTAAAAATTGTACTCAAAAAGCACCTACTAAATGTAATTTTATTCATGATTCCTCACAATTAACTATTCAACTGATATTTATGCCTACTTACCTGTACTTACTATTTGAATTAGAAAAACAAAAAAGTCTAAGAACTTATAAAATAGATTCATCAAACCTAAAAAGACACAAATCTAATTTAGTGATTTAAGTGTGAATATTACTCAGATGATGATAATGACGATGATGATGATGATGATTATGTGATAGTGACATATCTCCTTTTGCTTCACCTTTGTTTCACACTATTTTCTGTAAAAGCAAGCTAAAAATTTTTGGAATTTAATAAGTCCCCCTAAAGAATTCAACTATAATCTTAGTTAGGAATTTCATTGCCACTGCTACAAGGACAGAGACTATAGAATGCTGCACTGAACTCAGAACCTACTTCAGCATAAACCACCTCCACCTTATCCCCAGCTATTTGCCCCTGTGTGCTTGCTCTTCACCTGGCTGACTCTTTATTATCCTTCATCTCGCTTAGACATCAGGTCCTCAATGAAAATAATCACTGATAGTCTCCTCTTACTCAACATGAGGTTCTATGCCCCTACTACTTATGCCCATATCACATATTATCTCATCTCATTTTAGCACTCTGTCCCTCTCTCTCTCAATCAGTGAACAATATATACCAAAAGAACTTTAATCCTTGATGTGTAAGGGGTCATCTATCAGAGTTCAGAAAGAGCTCTGTCACATATTGGGCCCCCATCATCTCTTGAAAAGTTTATATGTAATTGTGTGAAATAGAAAAAAATATCCTCTTCATTATACACAAGGAAACTGAGGCCTAGAAAAGTTGAAAAGAACTTGCCTAAGCTCATGGAGATGGTAAATGACAGAGTCTACATTTGAACTCAGATATTCTGACTGAAACATCTGCTGTCTTAAACAATTAATTTTTTTTTTTTTTTTTACTAACTTACCTAGCAATACCCATGCAACTGTTATTTTGACACCTGGTCATATACTGTTTTGGACCCTTTTTTGAGCTGTCTGTATGGTTTGTCTTTTTAATGACATTATAAGTTCCTAATGAACACTGGTGATTTTTTAAAATCTCCTGCCCGCACCCCTACCCCTACCTCCACTTGATACCTAGGGGTACCAAGAGCTAGACATATAATGATAGATGCTTAATGAATACTTCTTGAAAATATAAAAATTAAAAATAATAAACAGTATTGTTACAATAGATAGTTGACAGAGTCTGATTTGGGATCAAACTCGAAGACCATAAAACTAAACCCAAGTGATGAGGCACACTTAGTTAGAGCCACAGATCTGAATCAAGACAAGATTTTAAAGTCTAAAACCACTTTTCTCTCTTTTTATTTATTTTCAGGGAGCAGGGGAAAGGAAGCCTGGTTCCATCAGTAGAGAACTAATTGATGTCTAAATTAAAACAGTTAAACAAGTTATGATAAATCTATAATATGTTTTGCTTGCAGCTATAGAAAAGAACAAGAACATTCTCTATGAAACAGAAACACCTCTCAGTTATGTTAAGATAAAAAAGAAAGATCCAAATAGTGGATATAGTGTAGTATTAAAAAGGTGAGTGAGGGGAGTAAGAGTGTTACTGTGGTTGCCTGTCTGGGGGAAGCAGAGGGATTGGGCAGGGAGAATGTTTGGGGACTGGATGGAGACAATTTAGTGTATGCCTTGTTAATTTTTGAGTTTTAATCACATGAATGCAATATCTGATTTAAAAAATGAGTTATTCTGGAATTATTGAGTATGATATAACTTAATTAGAAATAAGTTTTCAATCCATTCTCTGTAAAAACAGAGTCATCTTGTATTTAAATTAGAAGTATGTTAAAAATGAATGCCTATGCTTAAACTAAATCTCATAAAAGCACTGTAAATAAAGGGTTTGGGCGTGTGTTTTATTATTAAAATGAAAGAGGGAGTTGCTGACTCTCCACACAGATGTCATGCACTAAGGAAAGATGGATCCCAACTGGGGCCAGTGGACAGAAGATGTATCATGGTGCCTCTGACACTCAGTAACCCTGGGAGCCCTGGGACCTCAACGCAATTGCTCAGGGAAATGCAGCATTGTAGGTCTGCATCTGTCCTGCCAGATGGAAATTAATATCTTAAAATAGCCCAATGTTTTTTTTCCACCACTGAGGACATTTTAATAGAATCGCTTTTAGATTTAAATGTTTTTCAACTTTCGGTGGACCCCTAATGAAACCTTGTAGAATATCGTTCAGTTTTTGCTACTTGATCAAATCCATATCAGCTGATTTAATTTCAAAGCACACCAAACATTTGAACATGTAAATCTGTAACATTTCCCTTTTCAACTTTTACTACTAGATTTAAAAATATTAACCCTTAATGATTTCATTAATTATTAAATATAATTTAGCTAAAACTTAAGCTTTGCCTTGATGATTCAATGGTGTTTGTATGTACAAGTTTTTTTAATGAGCAGGAATACTGGAATTGTCCAAAGAATCTGAATGAATGTACGCATTGTGATTTTAAGGGGAGCATATTTCCCATTTAGACATTGACTAGAAATAGAGAAAAGCTAAGCAACTACTTTCTAAATTACTTTATTTAAAGAGCACCTTAGGTTCATGTTACTTTCTGCCTCCATAAATTACCTTACTCTTAAATAATGAAGATTTTTTTACCCACTGCCCTTTCATCTGAAAATGGTTTTTTAAACAACCTTGGTTATAGTTTTGGGCTTTGCTGGGAGAACTATGTCATCCAGAATATGAGTGGGGTGTGAAATTTTGTCTTCTGCACCAAGATTGGTCATGAGTCTAAACATTGCTCAAGTAATTTATTGTTTAATTACATTGCGTTATGTTCCCCGAGGAAGGGAGGAGAAAAGAAGAAAACTTAAAAAAAAAAAAAGGTTTTAAAATTTGTACTGCATTCAGGATTTAGATTTCACCTTGTGAAGTTTTTATTACACTGTCCTCCTCCTCCTCTCATTGTGCCGTGAAACAGTGAATCACTCATGTCCATCTCTGAGGACAAATGCTGTTCTCATGTTTTATCCTGACACCTCCGAGATGAGCTTTCCATATGAAGAGAAGGGAGGACATTTGATGCTTCCAATGTTATTCTGGGGCCTCCCCTTCTCTGGGAGTCGCTGACACAAGTAGTTTGGGCAGTGAAGCCCAGCAGGAGGTGACTTTAGGCCAATTCCCCTGCTGATTAATGTGCCTGAGGGTCCCTGCCACCCTTTGCCCCCTTCCAGTGTGTTAGTTTTAAAGAAGGAGCCTTTCATATGCTCTGCTGCTGGCTGAGCTGGGCAGAGGTCCAGTGGCGCCAACAATTTTCCGTCTTTTGTATGAGTGATCAGAGGCCAACCCCAAGAAACTGACAGTGATTTCACTCAGTGCTACTAATGATCTTCAGTAGCTGAAGACTTCCTTCCTTGTGTGGCCTGAACATTTTGCTGGGTGAATGTGTGATTTGGAAAGAGGCCACAGAGACACAGCCTGATAAAGTTCATTGTAGGAATCTCATGTTCACTGCTGATGTTTTCACCGGAGCTTGTCAGGTCTGCACTAGATGAAGCTCAACTTAAAACAGAAATGAAAAGTTAACTTTTACATTAAAGGGTTTTTGCAAATGTGCTTTCTAAAATGTGAAGGCTCACTTTGTTAGTTCTTTTTCTTACTGAATGTTCACAGACCAGCAAACAATTCATATGGCAGACTATTTCTAAGACCAGAGAATCTTTGGCTCTCTTTTACCTTGCCTTTCTTTCCTACTTTTCCGCATTTTCATCCTGAACATCCAGTAAGTCCTTGCATCCAGGTTGTTGCTTGTTATCTATGTAGTACCATTTGTATGTCCTTCAGCACACAAAAAAGTCATCATTTCAACCTTTGGGTCAAAATGCTGCAAATAAAAATTAACCTCTAAGGAGTTTTTCTATTCTACCCTCCAGTCTTAGCTCTAGCCAATCCATGTTATATGGTGGTTTTCACAGATGTAGTAAATTTCTAGTTATTTTCAAAACCTACTTCTGGTTATTTGTTCTAGGATACAGACCATAAAAAAGCTCTTCATTACAATGATGTATTTATGAAAACTCTCATGCACAGAGATAGAAATGGTGAGAGTAAAAGTCACCAGAATTGACCTATGGCCCTTGCACCCTGGCTACGTAGAGATCCTGTAATCGATGGTTAAAGTGGTCTTGAGCCGGGCTCCCATTCATCGCACATCTCATTTTTCAATATACTTGTTTTCCCTGACAAATACCTCTAGAAGCAAACTTTAAATTCTCAAATAAATAATCCCTACAGGTGCTTGAAGAGCTTTCAGGATTTTACAAAAAACCGAAAAGGCTAGGAATGTCTTTGTTCACATGAATCCTCAGAAAGCTGGAATGAAAGACTTTGACTACCCCTAGCGAAGTGATATTCTACAGTGTTTGTTTTTATTTTATTAAATCATGCTTCCCTAAAAAGTGCCTCTGGGATTTACAATTATCATCAATGTGTGTTCTTCCCTAGTCTTTTTGCTAAAAAATTTATAACTGTATCAAAAATGCTGAAATAAAAGTGAAACTGGCATCTGTTTAGTTTATAATGACTTTCCCTTCACCCACCCTCATAAAGCAGGAATTATTACCATGATTTATCATTGTACTGGCAAGCAACATTGGTAAGTGGCAGCCAGAGTCAAGGTCTTCTTGCTTATGTTGCCTGTCAAAGATGGCAGAAGGGACACAGCCAGTGATTTTTCCTTTGGTTTCCAAATGAGAGGGCTTTGACCTAAAGTCAGGGAGGCCAGTATGGCCAGTGGAATGATTCAGAGGGCAAACAGCCCTTTGACTTCCTTCAATCCTATAATGTTGGTCATGCATTTGTTGTCAATCAGGAAACAATTGACAAAAAGCCTTAACAGAATAACTCTACTGACTCATTCTGATTTGGAAACATTAAACCTGTATCTATTTTAGCAAAATAAAGCCAATATGAGTATCACACTATATTTGTGGAATTGCTTCTGAAGAACAATTTTAAGAATGATCATACTTTTGGCAAATAATTTTCTAGATATGAGTGAAAGGAGTTTGCATTTTCTCGAGTGATTAGGTAAATTTTATCATACTAGTGTAAAAGTTGGAGTATTTTCAAAGAAACTCTAATAGTTATCTTTATTTGTTATCTTTTAGATGCAGGAAATTCAATTTTATATCAATATGATAACATTAATATTATATTGATAATAATTATAAAGGATATACCTCTAAACAGATGTCAGGTATATTTTATTATTCACTTATCTTCTAGGCAAAAATGACTATATCTAAGTGTATTTATTGTTGGCTTTTTTTTTTTTTTTTTTACTGGAGAAGAGTTACAGTGGAAAATCCTCATGTCTTATGCTTTTTTTCTCTCTTATTTTTTCATTCCTAAACAAACATTGAGTCCTGTGGTACACCAAGCACTGTGCTTGGTTTTATGGAATACAAAGATGAATAAACATATTCCTTTTTGTCAAGATGTCTGGATTCTAGAATACTGGTTCTCGGGGGCAATGTCTGGAGACATTTTTGGTTGTCACAACTGGGGGGATGCTATTGACACCTAGTGGGTAGAACCTACTAAACATCCTATAATGCACAGGACAGACCCCCATGACAAAGAATTATCTGACACAAAATGCCAATAGTGCCAAGATTGTGAAACCCTAATTCAGAGCAGCTCTATTTCTCTGATGATGAAATTTTCTATATTTGCACTGTCCCATGTGGTAGACACTAAATCCATATGAATTTTGAGCACTAGATATGTGGCTAATGTGACTCAAGAATTGACTTATTAATTTTAATTTTTATTAATTTAAATTTAAATTTAAATTAAGAAGTTACCTGTGGCTAGTGGCTACCATACTGAACAGTGCAAGTTTAAGTGAGACTCATGAGTTAACCAGTGATTACAGCTCCATATACCATACTCTTAAAACCAAGGCTCCTTAGAGGTGTAATAGGGACACACAAAAAAGAAATCTGAGTTAGAGGAAGGCAAGAATCACTTGCCAAGAACACAGCACACAGGAGGTTACTTGAGCTGAGTGTTGAAGAATTAAAAAGTACCATACATGCCCACATATAAAGTAATTTGAATATAAGATGATTCTCTCATCTACCTCATGAGAAGATTCACTGAACAAATGGGTTAGGGGGATAAATAACTTTTTAGAGGAAAATGTCTACTTGTAGTATTTAATTTTTTTCAATTTAGTTATATAGACATTTAAGATCGGGTGTGTGTGTGTGTGTGTGTGTGTGTGTATGACTATATATGTAAATATATATACTATGTTTATTTCCAGTCTCATATTTTCTGAAATAATTTTTCCTACCTCTTAAGTTTCATCTCTGTTGTAGTTGCTAGTCATCACTAGAGCCCCTAAGTTGTCTACAGATTTTCCTAGAACACTGTCTCACTGCCATTGAAGCTGTTTGAGATATAGCACTTTTAAATTTTTTATGTATAGCACTTTGAAAATCTGATATTTATTCTATATCACAGGTACCCACTTGCATGACATTGAAATCCTTAAGATAACTACCTCCTGTATTTTCAGTGAAACTTTAAAAGACTTGTTATTAATATCTAATATTTGCAGTTATGAGGCTATACCTTAAGGAATACAAACTACATCTTCATTAAATGTGTCTCCTTTATTTCTGGTACTGTCAACTGACCTATATAATGGCTTTCAGAAGTAACACTGAGTGAAGTCTTTTCAAGCAATTGAATCTTCCTTAAAGAATACTTTGGTGCTCCAAATAAAGTAATTTAGAGAAGGCCCCATAATGTGAGAAGGTAAGATTCCAGTTCATGAAGGGGGAATGAACACATACATTTGTTTCTACTGTGGCCTTAGGCCCCATTAAAAAGATAGTGAAAGAATAAAAGATTTATATACTCAAAACATTAAAGAGAAGAACAGATGAAGGATTTTACCTAATTTCTAAACATAGAGCAGATCAAAGAATGTTAATGAACTAAGCTGAATAGAAGAAATTATGATTTAAAATAGCACTTCTCAAACTTTAAAATGCACGTGAATTGTTCTAAGCTCTTCAGTGGGTCTTAGATGGGGCCGAGATTCTGCATTTCTGACAAGATTCCTAGGTGACACACATGCTGCTGATTTGAGGACCACACATTAAGGATCAAGGGCCTAGAAGACATGGAGAGAGCCTGTTTGCCCAGCAAATCCAGAAAAACTTTACATTGTTTTGTTTGCATTGTAAAGGAATTGATATATATATCACATAAGGCAAAAGTCACTTATAGGTCTGAAATCAGGAATTAACTAAGGGTCTGAATATGAAATGTCTGTATATACCTGCTTTAACCTTTTAAAATCAAAACACTTTTCTATATAATAGTATCAGAATCAGCTCCCTGAGTAGAACCAGCATGGCTGAGGTCGTTTGAATTCCCAAAACTAAGCCTTCATTATTCTGCTCTTTGGCGGAATCTCTAAAACAGCTCACCAGTCATCCAGCCCAGCTTCATATACAGACCTAACACTTGGCTTCCTCCTTTTTTCATGTCTACTTAAGTATCCACAGAGAGATTTAAGAAGACACTGCCTCCACAAAACAAGACTTGAATATGGAGAAGAAGTAAAAAGCATAAGGGATAAATCCACACAGGACTAAAAGTTATAGGAGAAAAATTCTTAGGCTTTCAAAAGAGCTAAGAACCATTAGGTTGAAAGTGTCTGTGAAAGGCTGATTAAGAAGAATGAGAAAGGCCCTCACATTCACTCATCATTGTGAATTTCCAAAAAGCCAAGAGTAAAGAGAGGATCTAAAAAACTTCTAGAAAAATAAATACAGGACACCCACAACCAAACAAGGATCAGACTTACACTGGAACTTTCTGTCAATAACAATGGATACTAAAAAAGTGTTGAGCAAGACCTTTAAAATTCTGAGTAGAAAGTTATCTTTAATCAGGTTTCCCTTATTCAGCCACAATGTCAATCAAATAGGAAGGCTAAGTCAATCCTGACACATCCTTCTCCTATACTCATAACTCCAGTGAAACAAGAAATAACCCAAAAAGAGAAGTATATGATACAGTAAACAGCACAACCAACACAAGCATCCACTGAAAAGAGTCCCTCGTCTGGTAGAGTGATTGAAGACTATTAAGTGACCAGTACAGATTAAAATAGACTCAGTGAATTCCAAGAAGAATGTCTTCAAATAGACTGACATGAACTTCAAGCAGATGATAAAATAAATAAGACAATGGAGGGTATAAGGGTTACAGTGATGTTTTATCACTTTATAAATTAAAACTTGGAAAAATAGAAATCTAAAATGTTCATAGTCTAAATATGTGGCAGGCTAAAGGAGAATTAACTTTTTTAAAACTTTTGATTTTAGAAAATTTTAAACATAAAATTGGGCAGTATGTCATAATGAACTATGGCGTAATGAACTCTCAAGTACCCATCACCCAGCTTTAAAAATTTATCAACTTATGGTCATTCTTGTTTAATTTATACTTTTACCTACTTCTTTCATCCTTTATTATTTTGAAGCAAACTCCAGACATGATATTCCACTTGATGTTAATGCTGGCAATATTTTCTTGTCTTGAGAGACACAGGCCTCCTCTACCAACCTGAAATCTTAGGAAAGGAAGTGTAATCAGAACACATTACCTCACTCTGCAGAGAGCACTATTTGCATGACTGTTATAATATAAATTGATTTTTGGTTTCCATTATTTAGAGTCAACCTATGACAAAGCCTGGACTACTTAATTATGATAGAACAGAATACAAATGTTCCTAACTTGACAGATGGATAAAAGCGTACTTGATGTTCTTCTTTGTATATTCTGAAACCACTACTCATCTTTGTTAGAGACGGTTTTTGATCCCTATGTCTTCTACTAGGGACCTTGCTGTTCAGTACTCGTCTTAAAAAAAAAAAGTTATTGGTGCCATTAAATTGGTTTCACTAAAATGTTTTTAATTTTACTATAAATCCCTGAGTCACTTAAAACTATTCTAATTATACTTGGACTCTTAGTCACAATGATTCCTTTATTAACTTGGTTGTTTTGAGTATGTAAGTATATAAGTCTGGTATGGAACTCTAAATGTATCCTAATGAAGAGCACATCCTCCATAGGCATACCAAGGTATATTTTTTTAAAAGTTAAGAAAATGTATATTTTGTGAAATTTTTAGGTTTTCTGTATCTCCTACTAAAATATTCTCACAAGAGTCAGATATTTTGAAGGAAACTACACAAGTTAAACCTCATCAGGAATATTCTCAGCTGATACTTTGCTTTGGTACATGTAAAAACTTTCCTTCCACACTGCGTCCCATGTGCAACTTTGAAATTGTGACTGACTCGCACAAGGAGATTTATTTATTTGCAAGTAAAGGATTTAGATGTTTTAAAAAAAGTTTTTAAAAACTTTCTGTGGTTCTACTTTCTCCCGTCTCTTCCACTTCTGTAATTTCTGGCCTCCGAAAAAGTGACTTCAGTAAAATAATCATATATTTAGTTAGACCTACAATGTGTAAGACACTGTGCTAGGTGCTTAAGGTGGTTTAAATATAATAATCCATGCCCCCCAACATCTAAAATCATAATTAGGTGTGAGAAGACAACAAAACATACAGTACTAGAATCCAAGGCAGAGAATAGAAGAGAGCAAAGTCACTGCCTGAGAGTGAGGATGTTAAACTAATATCTACAAAATGTTCAGCACTAAAAATCCTCATATTTTGGCTGCTAAGTATTATCCACACTTTAGAACAAGGCTCTGAGTGTGGGAGCTTAGATAGTTTACAGAATGCTATTTGGGTAGTCTGTGCTGGAGCTGGAGTTTGGAACTGAAGGGATGCATGCATCATGCATATTACTACAAACAGTATGTCCTACTGCAAGCCTCTTGAGAGAGACACATAGAAGCAAGGTTGCCAGGCATTTTGAGAGGTGAGGATTTAATAGTATTTTTCCAGAACAGAAGGATCAGCAGGAGATGTGGCACAAAGGTTTTTTTGTTTGTTTGTTTGTTTGTTTGTTTGTTTTTAAAGTATGGATATATTCAGAGACTGCGAATAGTTAATTACGGAAGGAAAAGCAGTCTTGTTTCTGTAGAAAACTAGACAGCAGAGGGAAGAGAAAGGTGCTATGGAAAGCATAAAAGTGTGTACCTGGATCCTTGACTGTATGCTGCACAGCCCCAGGGGACTTCCTTCAGGTTGCATGAAGGTATATTGCATTTACATGGATATGACATGAGTTGTAACCCCTGAAGTTGTGTAACAGTGGTCATCTTGGGTATGGAGACAGGAGGCAAAATCATCAGATAGTTAAAGAGTCACAGATTAAGGGGGCTACTGGTGGAAAAGAATGAGAGCATTACAGGGAAGCCTCTGGATTCACAGCTAGTTGAAGTTGTTAGGTGATGGGGAAAGGGGGAAAGTCTCAGAGTAGTAAAATTTGGTAATATCATAACCAAATAGGGGGCATAGGAGACGCAACTTTCTCAGGATGTGGCAGATGACAAGATGAGCTTACATTTAAAGTATTGGTGATACAGGGCTATTAGAAATGGTGTAGGAAAGGGTTTTTTCTTTTGTTGTGTTTTATCTTGTTTTTGAGCCATGGACAACTTTCAATGAAAATTTTAGATTCTTAACAAAAATGTGCACATTTATTCATACATTCTAATATAACTTCAAGAGTCTAACAGACCTCCTGAAGTCTATACACTGGAAACATAGATATTTGAAGGCCTATTAATAGACAAATTTACTGAAAAACACTGTGGAAAAGAACGAGGAAGGAAGACAAGGTCACAACTTTGGGAAATGCCTATATATGGGTGCCGGGAAGAGGAGGAGGAGGGTATGTAGGAGAGGGAAGTAGGAGCACTTGGCCAGTACAGTTCTTAGAAACTCTAGAGAATCTCTTTAGAGAAGGTGGCCGTCAGCTGTATTTAAGGTGATAGATGCATTTAGGAAGACAATATCTGAAAAACTTTAACTTGATGAATAGACAGTTATTGATGTTTGACATTAGTATTCCCATTTTTTAAAAGAACCATATGAGAAGAGGACCAATTTTAAACTGAAAAGAGTGGGTGCTGAGAAATTAAAGATAATATACAATTTTATTAATTCGATGTCAAAATACATAATGGCTATCCTTTCCATTAATATCTGACCCAAGAGAAAAAGAATAAAACATTTAATAGGTACCTACCATTCTGTGTTAAGTTCTAAAGGGCATTTAAATATAAAAATTAGGTATTTTTATGTATATTTTACAAGTAAGTAAATTTTGTATAGAAATATATTTTTCCAAATATTTTACATATTTCTAGTATTTATACTAACTCTTCTTAATTAGCTTTAAATTTAAAAAGTACGAAAAGTCACTGAAATCGAGAGGATGCCTAGAAAAAAGGAAATCCTGTGGTATAAATGACCCAAATATAATACTTCATGTTGGAATAACTAGGTTGAAATGTTTGTTTTCCCATCACACTTTGTATTGGGGGGGAAACCTGTTTATTTTTTCTCTCAGATTTCTCTTAATCAGGGAAATGTTTAACTATAGTACAACACAAAAAGAAAAATACTTGTTACATTATAGATCATTTTTAAATTATATTTTATTACACTATAGATAATTTTAAAAATTAATATGTGGTTAAATATTAAAGAAGCATTTTATTGAAGTAAAAATAGGTCATTATAATTTAACTTAATATCTAATATAAGAAAAAGCAAATTTCTGAGAATGTAAATGAATCTCCAACATGCTTCTGTTGTTAGTTTATTTGTGCTCTCATCACAAAGTCTTGAACATAACAGATAATTCTGTTGTTCCTTTTTTCTTTTTTCCTATCTATCTGAACTATTAAGTAATTTTTAAGTAATTTTCCTTATCAATAAACATCAATATTTTTCTTGAATTATCTCATCACTGCATATTTTTTTATGATTCCTTTTTGCTCTTGGAGTTTGTCAAATTAGTACTGGTTCAGAATTTTTATATGAATTTTTTTTCTCTTTTTAGTCTTAAGGAGCACACTTCCTGTGAAAATAATCAGAGCACTGTCATGAAACCAGGAATATATGACCTAAAACTTACCCCAATACTTCTCAGAATGATGAGTTTCTTAATGTGTTTGGGCGTTGCCAAACCATCACATACTTTAAAATATAGCTATGGTTTTGAATTTCCAAAGTCATTCACTTTAAATAATTTTATAATGTTAATATTTTTTTAAATGGGAAAATGTGAATTAGGTCAGAATGTTGCTTTTTCCATGCATCTTTCAGCTCAGGTGATGTGTTGCATCATTTCATTATGCAGAATGCAGTGAACAAAAAGTCACTTGTAACAGACTTCTGTTTCTTGGTAGTTTACACACCAGAAACTGAAATCTGAGAACATTAGTTAAAGGAAAACAAAGAGCTTTACAGTATTTTTTTTTTCTTTTCAGGAAAACACACAGAAGCTAATTTTAGCTTCTTGATCAAATTGACCCAGCCTTTAACCCTGGCAAACGTTACCACAACACACTTCCAATAGACAATAGTTTGCATACCAGCATCACACTGGAAACAGATGTGCATGCAGAATTGGCCTCTTTTTCCCCTCTGAAGACCGAGCCTGCCACTGTAGTGAAAGCTAAAATGTGGTCCTTCCTACTTAGAGTAAAAACTGGGTCTCCTTTCAAATTTCAGACTACAACCTATCCTGACTTCTTAAAAATTTATTATGTCACAGTTGTGTTTTGACCAGAGTTTCAAAATATCATTCACTAAAGAAACATCTCTTGGCTTCAGCATTTTTATCCTAAGGAGAAAAGAAGAAAAATTGTTAGCAGCTGCACTATTCATGAGTGATGGTTACACAGTTTATATATTAAAACCTTTGGAATGCGAACAATTACCTCTTTTACTTTCTCACCAAGTCTCCTATAGTTTATATAAATTGCGTTTTTATTACCAAAGAAATGTCAGACTTCCCCTCCTCATCCCTGCCCGTCCCAGCTTTGCCTGGCACGCTCCCTAAAGTGCCCACCCACCCAAGCTGTCTGCCCACTCGTCACCATCCGTAGCTCCTGGCAGCACACACAGCTCAGGCTGAATGGAGCCTCCCAGCTAGGAAGGAACTAGGAATGTTGCCTCAGCTTAGGAATATTTAGCATAGGCTCTTCTTGGAACCTCTGGGGAGATACCCTAGCTCTGAAATGCTAAAGACTTTTCTATTTTTGCCAGGAAACAAGAAACAGATATCTATGTTTCCTTGAGAAATGAAAAAGAATGTTTCCTTGTCTTGTTTGCTAGAATAATTGCCTCTCTTAAGACATCCTTTCACTTTGGAATAGCTATAATTGGGTGTAATATATGCATCCATATATAGAGTACATGTATGTGAGACACAATGAGGTAACTTGCTTTCAGTACTTTCCATAACTGTTTTTGTAAATTCCTGTTTGAAACATACTGACTCTACAACTTCACTGAAGTCACAAAGCAAGTTAATGATGGGTTTGAGCTAGAACCGTAGGGCCAGGTTCAGACTGGAGGCCCTTGCCCATATGTGCAGAAAGACCTAGTGACCAACCACAGAGTGTCCTTAAGGCTTACAAGCTGAGAAATCCTAATGGATAATTTGTATCTATAAGATGTGAATTTAGAGGAATGCATGATTTTTTTAGAAGCTGCAGACTTTGTTACAGAACATTATGTAAATTACAGTGTTTATCAGAACTTTAGAAATTAAGTGAACTTATTCTTCAATGTATTAATAACTTATCCCCATCTTTAAAACATTCTTCTCTCAAAAATATTATGAACACCCCTTATTCCTCGAGGTGAATTGTTTACATTAAAACTTAAATAGAATTCTAGGAGATTATATAATTACATTCAGTAAATAGATATTGGAACATTATAACAATAACTGCATATCAAATATATTAAATGCAAAAAAACATTCTAAACTTTATAGGGTACATAAGCAATCATTGGTCAGACATCTACACCAAAATATTGTTTCTTGTATTTGCAAGTTAATAACCAATAGCTACGTTTGATCTTTATGAAGGGAATTTAAACTATTTTCATAGAATTTTTGCCTGACTGCCAAAGGGGAGAAATTCTCATTGCATTTTGATTCTGAAATACAATACTCTTTATGTGTATGTTTTTATTACCACGGGATTTTTTATCCACATTTTATTTTTTCATAATAAAGTTTATGCCTCTTCTTTCAGTATCACACAAGTAGCAGATAACTACCGTAAGTTCTTTATCTCATCTTTAATTTATACAAAATTTGTTTTCAAGCTTATGTTTCATTTCATTAAGCTGAGTCAAAGATATGTAGCTTATAAACTACAACAATTTCATTAAATAATAGTTATATTATCGGAAGTCTTTTATATTAGTACCAGACAGAAGTTTTTGTGTGCTGCATGTATTTATTGTTGTGCACATGATGAAAACAAATACTCAAAATTGAAGCAGTAGTTTCTACTTAGCATATAGATTCCTAACGTGTACCATATTTCTTAATGTTTTCATTGTCACAGCAGAGCAATGAGGTTAACATTACCCCTAAAGCTTCTACCTGTCATAATCTTACCTCTGTGAGAAACCTAACCCAAAGTACAGATTTTAAAATAGATATAAAAAAGTACCTTTCAAGGAGCAGACCTCTTCCATGAAACTTTCCTGGTGTGACATGTTACAGCCAGGACTTTTCACAAGAAATAATGAAATCTATTGAATAGTATACCTTGAGTTTATTAGAATAAGTACCTACTAAGTGCAAGGTACGACACTAGGGCCTTACCTGCGTTAACTTTTTATATCTCTTAGTAACTCTCTAAGATGAGTGGCATTCTCCCTAGTTTGAGGCAAAGAAGGGTGAAGTGACTTACTCAAGGCCACATAGTCGGTAAATAGTGAATCTAGGATTTAAACCCAGGCTCCCTACCTAAGTCCAAAATGCAAAATGCACTTATCTTGTGATCTAGTGTATGTGTATATGAGTACTGCATATGTGATATGTGTTAGATACATGATATAAATGTATGTATGTGTGTATAAACGTATGTGTGTGTATGCTGGTACTAATTTCTACCACAACCACCATCCCAGAGAAACCTAACTTTCAGTCATGACAACAATCTGTCCTTGATATTCTTATTTTTAAAATTTATTAGCCATGCCTTCTCTTGGATAATACGTTTCAATTTACCAAATTAAGTTTCCTAGAAATGTAACAGATGCAGGAGATATATTCATTTGGGGTAATATTGATATCTGTTATCACATTTATACCAAAAGCATGTATTAATGCATTACTGTATATTCAAATGATGTGTTTATGTTCTACAATCTTCTGTAGTTTCTATAGTTTTCTGATGGGCTAGTGATTCTGAGGTATATTTTAAGACCAACTCTATATTTTAGAAAACTAAATAGCAGATTCACTTTTTCTCCCCTTTTGTTAGCTTTCTACAGCATTATAATTTTTCTTTCTTTTGCAGTTCTTAAAAAAAGAAAAAAAGAAAGAAACCTTATGGTTTCTTTATCTCCTTTAGTATTTAGGGCATAGGTTGCCTTTTCTCCTGTTAACCAGGCTTTTACCTCCTTTCCAAGGTGCAGCTCCTTTGATGTTTTGAGAGAGTCTGGATGAATGGCATGCAGATTGTAAACTCCTCAGAAAGCTAAGGGGTTCTCCTAACCCAGCTTCATCCAGAGCTGTTTGCCTTCACAAGGACAGAAGCAATTAAATTGTTT
Organism: Eidolon dupreanum; assembly: GCA_028627145.1. Taxonomy (NCBI): domain Eukaryota; kingdom Metazoa; phylum Chordata; class Mammalia; order Chiroptera; family Pteropodidae; genus Eidolon; species Eidolon dupreanum. The sequence continues at coordinate 79,704,523 of CM053502.1, forward strand.
GTTCTGCTACAAAGTAAATGGCCTGCTGAGAACTTGTTTGTATTTTTATATGTTTTTATGGTTAATGTTTTTGGTGACCTATGTTATAAAGTAAACCATAACTACTGCTGTAAGCATGTTACAGTAGTAAAGCAAAACTGTATATCCCTAGATATTTATATCACTTCACTCAAAGCCTTGGAGTGAGACTTAAAAAAAAAAAAAAAAAAAAAGGATTTTTTTCCCCAAAACATTTCAGTTAGAAACTCAATTTCAGGTCCTTGGCAGTCTTATGTATAGGCTTTCTTACATGATTGTTGAATAACATGTTATTATACGTGGGGGAAGAATAGTTCTTTTGTTGGCTGCATTACATTTTGTGGTGAAATTGGAGAAAACAAATCATTAAGGAAGTCTATTTTGGTTCAAGACATTACACACTTATGACGAGTCTGTTTTTTAACCTTGCCAAGTTAAAAGAAAATGCAGACCCATTTGTATTGGAACAGGAAGGCATGTTCTAGATTGCAATCTGTCAGTAGCATCGTGTGTGTATATGTGTGTGTGTGGAGAGAGAGAGAAGGAGAGGAAGAAGGAGAGCAAGAGCGCAATGAATTAAATATATGTGTGTAGACACCAGCTTGTATATAGTCATGCTGTTATTCTTAGGTATGGTCACTGCTAATTTACTAATAATTAGTTTTCTAGACACTGTTTTAGAAGAAAGAGAAAATATTTTTTTTGATAACCTCACCCTGGCAGTTTCCATGGTCTTCCAAAACTCTGTCACCGTCCCTCCACTGAAACTTCCATTGAAGCAGCATCCTGTTGTTAAAAGGCAAAAAGAAAAACTTTTACAACTTAAAAAAAAAAAAGCATTTGAGAGTATCTATTCGTTGCACTTAGCATGAGCAGAGAAAAAGGTGTGAAAACAAAAATGCAAAGTTTGAACATTGGTTAATTGGTTGAATTCAGCTTTATAAGAGGCGGAGAAAGCCACTTAACACTTTGTACACTTCTGTGTTGATTTATTACAATGACAATGTATAACTTTCATATTAAAGTTATTAAAAAAGTAGAAAGCATAGCAAAGTGGTATACTATGAATTACCAAATAGCAATCTGACATATTACCTCTCCTGAAGATACTGTATTTTAGAAGAAGGTGATGTTATTGTATATGAATAAATCTAACAGTGATATTTTGTGGAATCACCATAATACAATCATCAAAAGCTCCTGAGCTTTGAAATAAGACAAAATTGGGATGCAGTCATAGCTCAGTCCTTAGTTGATGTGATTTAAGATAGCTAAATAAACTCTTTGATCCTCAATTTCCTCATCTGTATGTAAGTCATAAAAATATCATTTTCATTAATATGGTACAAAAATGAATGGAGATAATTAAGCTGCTAGCACATAGCAGATCTTCTATAAATACTACTTAGAACATGCCAAGCACATAGTAGGCTCTCATAAGTATTGAATGAATGGGTAAGTAAATAAATGATTACTTCACTCATTTTCTCTCCCCTTGCCCTGTTATATCACCAGTCGATGTCAGATCAAGGCCAAGAGTGCAAGCCTCCCACTCGGCTCAGTACTTAACATTTATGAGACAATGTGCACTCTTACTCATTTACTTCTCATTGCAAGTAACTGGGATTATTAGCAAGCATAGTATATTAGAGATGGGAAATGTACTTGGTTTCATGGACAAAAATCTTTTTTTCTAGCTGAAGTTCTTTGTTTTCCTCTTCATTTTGCAATGTTCTGTCAGCCTGCATTTTCTTGTGAAAGAAATCTGCAGAAGCAAAAACAGGCCTGGACATCAGTGCAAGGTATAAAACAGGCAGAGAGCCATTGCAAACAGCTGAACTAATTAAATAGTAAGTTATCTGTAGCAATTGGCTTGGCCTTTTTACTTCTTATTTTATTTTTTATTTAAAAAAATGAAAAAATCAAGAAATTGAAAGTCTCATTCCTTGCCTTGTGCGAATGGGCATATATATTTTTTTAAATCTCACTTGAACAACTTCATCAACTCCTTTTAATAAGAGATATTTGAAAGCATCTGGGCCACCACAAAGGAGAAGAACAAACAAAAATTCAGATTTTTTTTCTTTTTATTTTTCAAAGAATGGCCTTATTCACCAAGTAGAATGAATGTTCCCTTTCAAGTCCATGTTTAAGGCTGTGGCCTATGTCAGATACCATTTCATGTGTGATCAATAAGGTCAGGACCACAAGTGGCCTTCATTTAGAATTTAATAGTAAAAACAAAGGCAATATAATTTTCTACCACAACTATTTTTATCTAATGTTTATTTCATGAAAGTATTACTTATTTTTTTACATGTTTGCATATGATAACTTGTTGAGTTAAAAATGTTACATATAGGATGATTGATGCTCTAAACTTGCCTCAAACCTAAGGTGATTTGAAGTATTTTTTGGTTAGATGAATTGCTTTTTTATTGCAAGCAATAAATACATGCACTAGAAAAAAATTGTCTTAAATGATTCTAAAGTATTCCGACATACAGAAAAGACCCAGCTTTCTATTTGAAAGATATATACTATGTACATGGGGGATTTAACCCACAGCAGAATGAATTTCCTCTTAAAGAGGAATATTTCATAATATGATCATGTATGTTTTGTCTTAGATTTTGAAGTTTTATTGCGTGCCTGCTATTTTCTCCAAATTTGACCTAATTTTTCACACTTAATTTAAAATAAATACCTTTCTTTCCTTTAGTACAACTAAGTACAGAACTGTTTATTCTATCATTTTTAGTTGAAACTGATTTTTGCAAAATCATAAAAAATGCCAGTAGTTTAATTGGTTTTGTATAAGGAAGTTTAGAGACTTAATGGCAAAGCAGAATTATTTAATATATGTGAACTTTGAATATATATATACACATACCCACTTATGTGATTTCTAAAATAAAAACTTAAAATGCCTTCAAATTAAATCTGCTCATCTTCCACTTGAGAGTTCTTTAAAACTATAAACAGTAAGTGGCTCTTTTATATTACTAAATCTTACATTATTTAAGTCTTCAGAATATCCGACTTATTTAAATTGCTTCTTTGCCTCATATGGCACATTGATGAACTTATAGAATACAGCTTGGGTGGTCCCTGAATGTTTCAAAGGCAGCTGTACTTTTTTTTCCCCTCTGGGTACCCTTATCTGGGTATTAGTGTTGAAAACACTGTAAGACTTTTCATAATGTTCCAATAGTCTTTCTGGTCTCAAAATGTACACTTTTTTTAGAAAGAGAAAAAGGCCATTACAGTCACAGTCCTTTGAAAATGGGATGCTTTTTCCTTTTGTGAGAAAAGTTTCTCTCTTTGCTGTAGGCAGTCCTATGAATGAGGAGAATGAAGACCTTCCCAGTCTTGATGCTACCTAAAAACCCAGTAGCAAAAGTAGATTTAATCAGACTCTTACACTAGCACTGACATTCTGATTTGGTTTAAAATTATGTGGTGAATATTAGTTTTTCTTATCAACATATGAGAATCTGCTGAAATGAAAATAGAAACACAAAAAGGACAAATAATTTTCAAGTTGCGTTTGAGGACTGAGCCTCATTTTGAAGGATAGCACAGCTTCCAACACGGCAGATTTTCAAAATTTGCTGACGTAAAACAATTGTTTTATAATTTATACATTTCTTTACGTGAAACCAAATATTAATATATATTAAACAATGCATGGAATTTATTTTGTGATTTTTTCCTTATTTCAGTTTTCAATTATAAAATAAGATAAACAATTCTGTATTTAGTTGACCTGTGCTAAGAAAAATTTTAAAGTTTTTGTTTTAAATCATACACGAGAGCAAAAGTTAATAGAAATATTACTAAAAGTCAGTGAATTGCTTCTCTCTTACTTGAAGATCATAAGTTTCTCATGGGGATGCTATAATCCTTGGAAAGGTGCTCTTATTAAAATCTCTGGAACCCTCTGTGTTTTCGCAACCATATATTATTAGCTATCTAGAACTAATTATTCCCAAAGCACCTCTTTAGAGATTTTATAATTCTGTCTCCTGGGACATCATGTAAAGTTTTCAGATGAAAAAGGAAGCCCATAAGAGTTCCTTCTTTTTCTCAAGTCATGTCAAATGAACGACTTAGGAATAGTAATTCCTAAAATAACTTCACATTGGCTGTTAAGCTCTGGATTTCCCTTCTGAACTTTCATCTCAAGAAAACTTTAAAATGATTAGTTTATTTATTAGTTATTTATTAGTGTTTATTCTTTTCCAGGATTCTTGAAAACATATACTGATGGTGAATATCTCATTTTAGAAGCACATAGTTATTGAGAACTATCAAAGAGATAAAACAAGGAAAGCTCTAGCAAAGAAATGTTCTTTTCCCAATGTATATTCATTTTGTACTTGAGTCTAAAAACTTTACATCAAACTGGAACTTTTGTTTGTTTCAAAAAACAAATTAAGAAAACAGAGTATGCCTTCCTCCCAGTGAGTGAGAATTCACACCAAGATCCCAAACCTGGCTGCTCACCCACATTAGAGCTGCATAGCCCTAGGCTCCTCACTTGTAGCTTCTTGTCAGCCCACCTGGATTTGGGGACTGGGAATCTAGTTGTCATCCTCCCTCTATTTAATGTCTCTGACCTGGCTTTCCCTCTTTATCTTCTCTTCTCCTTTCTGTCCTGCCATGACTCCCATTCTGTTCCTCCTCTCACTCCTCATCCCCTCCCTCTACCCCTTCCCTTCTCTTTCCTCTGCCCTTTCTTCCTTTTCTCCCTTATACCCACCTCCTGAATTTCCTGGAAGATTCTACAGCTGCTAACACTGTGAACTCCTGGTTTTCTCTATTTTTCTCAATTCACTATTAGCTACAGAAAGTCTGAAGGCCTCAGTAAGTTATCATCTGGTTCCAATTTATTGACTCAAATCTCCCTTTTCAAGCACTCTTCAAATGAATTGCCAAGTACTGAACATTCCCTTAACATTCTCTGCTTTCAGTCCTGTGTTTCTTTGCTCTTCCCATTCACCTTGTCTGGGCAACAGAGCCTCTCTCTGGCTTGTGAATTTCTCTTCATTCTACTAAGTCCTCAACTAAAGTTTACCTCTGTGAGTTTTGTTCCAACCCATTGAAAATAATTCCTTTCTCCACTGTGCTCCCATAGTATTGTCTACAGATCTGTGTTTTAGCACTTTTTATATCTGAATTAAAATTCCCTTCTCCTACTTGACTATGATTTCCATGACAATAAGAAGGTATCATTTTTTTATATATCCAGCATATACCTAGAACATAATTGCTCAGTAAACATTAGTTAGATGAATAAGATGAATGAATGTAATTGCCTCCTAATTCTAAACTTATGGAAGCAAAGCATTTTTAAATTAGGTACTTAATCTCAAGTGGGTTTGTGTTATATATCCAAAGATAGTTAACTGGACACAGTCCTTACTTTAATGAATAATCAGAGTTATTCAGAGAATGACAGATATTAGAATAGGAACATAAACCAGTGTGTCACTGCCCTCAGATATTGAGTTCCTACTGTATATGGTTGAGGACTAGTGAGTGGCATTGCGTCTTCCAGTGAGGCACAGAGGTTGCGCCTGTGGATGTTCCTGTACTTTTTATGACAGGAGGCAAGGCACCTCTTTCCATTAAGTTCCCAAGAGCATTATAGAGTTCTTTAGTTCCAAAAAAAAAAAAATCTGATTGATCAAAATATCGGTAATTATTGTACATATAAAATTTTATATATTAAAGATGTATTAAAATGTAATAATCTATAACTAAAAGTAATACTCATTTATTTCATTTATTCAAGGTGTATTTAATCACCTACTATGTGCAGAATACCAGTGGGAGTTGTGAGGAACATAAACATGAATAAAACTTAGCTGATAATACTTACATGACTTTTTTATCAAAATGTCTATTCAGGGCAGTTCAAACTTCATAGCATTACACTGAGTATTAGAAAAGACATCAAATGGATATTCTTAGATGGCTTCTATGAAACAGGACATATTTCACTTTGACAAAGGTGAAATTTTTTAAATAATTATTTCATCATTTCAACCTCAGTGAGGCATGAGAGTTTACCCAGCACAGCACTGTCTTTGCAGGTAGTCTAAGTAATCAAAAGACCAAAAGATTTTAAAATTTATGCTCTTTACATGGGACAAACTAATTGGCGAGATTCTATTTCATGTTATCAGAATTTTCCTAACACCATTACAATCATTCTAAAGAATACTGGAATGGGTGGGAAATCATAATGAAAAGAGAGGGAGCCATCAAAACATGTAAAAAGCAGCACATCTGAGCACATGCCTAAGCTATCATTGTCAAATGGACACCTTCCATTTTCACAGAAAAAATTGGACTCTTACATGTTCAGTATGTAGGAAGAATATAAACAAGTCTGTTCTATTCTAGTTTTCATAACTGCCATAATGATAAATTTTTACTTTTCAGGATTATCCTGTTTAAAAGGTAAAAATGCTTGACTTCGATCGTTAAATGGTGTTATAATGAAATTAGTCACAGTGCTGCAAGAATCATCTTTCTAAATGCCAATCCGATCTTGTCATTGCCCTGCTTGCCTATAAGGTAATGTCTACCCTCTTCGTTGGCAATGGAAAATCCCTCATAATTGCCTTTTCTTACCTTCCCCCACTTACCTCTCCCTGTCTGTTCCCTGGACAGACCAGGCTCCTCATTTCTCTTCTATTCACCTTGTTTCATCTGCCAGGAAAACCGTTTCTCCATCCTTACTCCCCCAGTTTCTTCCCACTTGTCTTGCCCAACACGGCTTCTCCCAAGCCTACCTTTCTCATCTCCAGCTGGGTTGGGTGCCCTTCGTCTTCTCTGTCCCATGCCTGGGACCTGTACGAGCTCACGGAGTGCAAATGCAATTGCTGATTTAACTGTCTCCCTCCTCTCCCAGCTGTGAGCATCTGCTGGACTGTAAGCTTCTCCAGCAGACAGCAGGACTGTGCCTTATTAATTTCAATGCCCAAGCTGCTGGCCTGGGGCGAGCAGACAGCAACTGCTCAGTATTATGTGTTAGTGGCATAAATGAAAGAACTATTAACCACGTTTGAAAATTGATGTTAGTTATTAAAAAATAACTTTCCAAGGTTTATCTCTGTGGCACCTGTTAGATATTAGTATTTACCCTTTGATGCATTCAAATAAGACTGTGAATATAAACTATATTTCAAGGTGAACCTGAGTTTTGCCCTTTGAGACACCAGATGATGGTTCCATTATTTTAATACATTTCCCCTAACAACATAAATGTTCCGTGAATGGTTTTTGCATCACTTACCTTCTATTCCCCTCTTCTCTTTTTTATAGTTAATCGTGATCTATTCTTAGGATTTCAGTATTCTTTCACTAGCCCTCTTCTTTGTCACTAGTTTTTTAATTTACACATTTGCTTGGCTGGTTCCTGTTACTTGGCCTACAAATCTGTCCTATGTCATCTCCTTTGAGTAATTTATAACCTCCATAAAATGCCACGTAGAGGCACTTTTTTACATTTTTTGAGTAATGGTGAGAAAGAATTGCCCTGGGAATCAAAAATCCAATGAGTCATAGATTATTTTGTTATTTATGACCAGAGAGTGGTCATTGACAATATTCGGCAATTTTACAGCTATGAACCTAGGCTATTGTGCTTTAGAATGTAATTTATTAAGCAAATAAAACTCTTAACTGGTAATGGGTCCTGTTAAATTTGAGGAACCACGTGAGCTCCAGGCCAGTACAGCTGTGGAAGTTTCATAGTAGCTACATACATCTCAGATGTCTGGACACTAATATTTTACACTTACTTCATGGTTTTATTTATTCAGTTGCCTTTATATTCTTGATTGGATTCTGACCAACCATTTTGGTTTAAGAAATCATCAGCTCTGAGTAGAGAGGGAGGAGCCTGGAGAAAATAAAATGAATTTATGTTGAAAAGCATAAATTCTTCCTTCATTAGCTATGACATTTAGTAAATTCAGGCTGTGAAGAAATACCAGATGTGTTTATGGAAAATACTGATATAAAATCATCTTTGAAAAAGAAAATGACAAGGACCTAAAATTTAATTAAATGTACCTGAAGGAGAGGTAGATATAGATAGAGAGATTGGTAAATACATGTATTTTGTAATGCTGGCTTCAGTTTAATTCCAACTATCCTTACCTTTTAATGTTTTGAGAAAATGACTATCTTGAAATTCTCAACAAAGTTAGTTAATCTTCTAAATGCAGTCATGAGCTGCTTAATGATGGTAATACCTTCTGAGAAATGCATCATTAGGAGATTTTGTCATTGTGTGAACACCGTAGAGTGAGCACATTTACACAAACCTAGACGGTACGGCCTACTGCACACCTAGGCTACAGAGTATGGCCTTTTGTTCCTTGGCGACGAGCCTGTACAGCATGTTACTGTACTGGATACTATGGGCAATTGTAACACAATGGTATTTATGTATCTAAACAGATCTAACCATAGAAAAATTATAGTAAAACTGTGGTATAAAAGATAAATAATGGTACAGCTGTGTAGGGCACTTACCATGGATGGAGCTTGCAGGACTGGAAGTTGCTCTCGGTGACTCAGTGAGTGAGTGCTGAGTGACTGTGAAGGCCCAGGACGTTACTGTGCACTGATGTAGACTTTATAAACACAGTACACTTAGGCTACACCAAGTTTATAAAACAACATGAGATTAAATCAAGCATAAGAGAAAATGATGCAATCAAGAGATGTGGTAAACAGGAGACGTATACACTGCTGCCAGCATAACCCGGCACACTATTGTACAGCAAAATTTTTTTATAAGTAGAAAGAGTACACCCCAGAATAATGATAAAGTAAATACACAAACCAGTAACACAGTGGGTTATTCTCGTTATCAAGTATTATGTACTGTACATAATTGTATGTGCCATACTTTCATACGGCTTGGCAGTGCATTAGGTTTGTTTACACCAGCATCACTATAAATGTGGGCAGTGCATTGTGCCACATCACAAAGGTTGTGACATCATTATGCAAAGGGAATTTTTCAGCTCCATTGTAATCTTACGGGACCACCGTCATCTATTCGGTCCGATATTGACCGAAATATCATTATATGACGCATGACTGTAGTGTCATTAGTAAGTACTTATATTTTGCTGTTGTTTCTTTAAAGTTTGAAATGAACCTTCTTTGGTGTAATTTTTATACATGCATATCTGACAACATCTAAAATTAAAGCAATTCTGTTACATACTTAACAGTATGAAACACAGTCAAGAAGCTGAGTCGAAAGCCAAACTTCAAATTCTATGAATGTTCCTTCCATTTGAAAGTCAGAGCTGGATGTTACAGTCTACAAGTAATTAATTAAACCTTACTATGGCCATTGCCTCATCTCTCTGTATAAAATAGAGAGGCAAGTAAGACTTCAGTATGTATGGTAGAAGTGGAACTAATGAAAATAAGGTTAGAAGGAAAAGAAGCCAGTTGTGTAACCTTCAGGTCTGCCTTTGGATTTAGCCACGCCTTGTCTAAGGCTCTCACTGCTATTTTGCACTATTATAATTTCCCATTTACTTTTCTGCCTCCCTGATCATAATGAAAGCTTCTTGCTTTATTTTATTTATTTTATCAACAGTGTGTGCACAATTCCTAACACAGGGTCAAGGAGCAGGAATGTGCTTGATTGAATGCACAAGTCACCCCTCTGCTTGTCGTTTTGATCCCACTTCTCAGGACAGATGATGATGTTCAGTTAGAAAATTATTGGGTTCTTGGCTTTTCTTTATTAATTTTAGGAGTACTTTGTATAGTCTAGAAATAAAGTCCTTTGTCAATTACGTAGAATGTGAATATTTTCTCCCAGTCTGTGGGTTGCCTTTTCACTTTTCTTAGTGATTTCTTTTGTTGAGCAGTTTTTAATTGTCATCAAGTCCAGTTTCTCATTTCTTTTTATTTATGGTTTGCTTTTTGTGTCTTCTTTAAGAATTCTTTGCTTATCTATGTGGTCATAAATATATATTCTGTTTCTTCAATAAGCTTTATAGTTTCGGCTTTCATATTAGGTCTGTGATCCACTTAAAATTAATTTTGTGTATGGTATGAGGTAGGGGTGGATTCCTTCTTTTCTCTGTGGATATGCAGTTACTATAGAACTTTAATGAAGGGGAAAAAAAAAACCTTCCTTGAATCGCTTTGGTGTCTTTGTTAAAAAATCAGAATAGTTTTTGAGATTCATTCTTTCATCCATAAATTTTTCCATTGAATTTTAACTGAGTTCATGTTATGGTCATTGTCAAAAGAGGAGTGAAAAACAGACACTGTTTCTGCTCTCATAGAGTTTACAGTCGTGGTTTGTTTTAGATTGAAGAAAAGAGGAGATTGTGTAAGAGTAAAAATCTCTCATTATAAGCACAAGATTTTTGTCTATAGCTCTCACTTTCTCTAATCTGTTCTTTGAATTTTAAAAATAAATATCATGACTAAAACAAAACAATTACAATACTGAAAATGCTTTTCCAAAGCACACAAACTGCTTCTGCTCTCCTACCCACCCATCCACACCTAATATTAAGGTTCACTGGTCTAAATGAAGACCAGATATCCAGAGTATATCATTATGACTGAATATATCAGTAATTGACAAAGTTTGATAAGCTGAAATATGAGATTCCTTTTGTTCTAAGCCTGAGAAGTACATAGAGACTGAACAGTGGCTGTCGACTCTAAGAAAGAGCTATTAGCTGATTTGTGAATTTGAGTGGTATTTATGATTCTATTTTTCGAAGATAACTACTGCTTAAATAAAACCCTATCTTCAGTTATTGGTATCAGTGTGTGAAAATATCAACAGAGCTTCTTTCCTGTTTTGAAATGTGAGAATACCAAACTTCTAACCTGGGCAAATTCAAATCTTTTATATGTCATTGAAAAATATTAATGGCTGTAATTACAGAAGGCCTTAGCACAAAAAAATAAAATGGGAAGAGTTGAAAATAGTGTTTCTGAAGCCCTAGTTTGTTAAGTTACAAATGGGCCTACCAGACTTAGGTCTCAGTTAAGAAAGATCATGTGTGCATTGACAGTGGCTGGAGCACCCATGCCCATATTCAGAAACTTTTTCTAACTTGAATTACACTGACAATATAAACCCCAATCCAAAGGAATCTACTTCTTAAATCCAAAGCCAATGCCTCAATTTAAAAGAACAGAGTCCTAAATTTATAAGAACTTTTAGTGGTCTTTGATATTTTAAGTAGCCTCTAATAAACAAATACTAGGATCTATTTTGTAAGTGGAAATAACTCTCTTCCAAGCTTTCAAAGTTGATTTTTGAATGGCAGAATACTTTTTCAAAAGTATTTTGAACTCGAAGCAAAATTGGTCACCTAGATACATTTTTATATATAGACCACAATTACATATATCTGCATTTTTATATAAATTGAAGCTACCCAATAGATTAGCCCAAAGTGGAAACAATCTAAATAACTTATACCACAGTTTCTCAAATTATTCTTCTCTCAGAACCCCACCTCACCCCATTTACAATCTTAAAAATTATTGAAGATCTCAAACTACTTTAGCTTATGTGGGTTATATCTATCAACACTTACCATATTGTAACATAAAACTGACATTTGACATATATTTGTTAATTCTTTAAAAAATAATGTTAACAATTTATTTTTATGAAAAATAACAGAATTTTTCAAAACAGAAAATGCTAGTAAGAAGAATGGCAGTTTTTTCCACATTGTTAAAAATCTCATTAATTGGCTTCTCTTATCTGCTTCAATAGTCTGTTCCAATATGACAAGTCGAGTAGTCTCCAGAGAATTATACACTAAAGAGAATTATACATCGTAAGAGAATGATGGCAAAGGCATAATGTTTTTTTGTTATTAGAAAAGTAGTTTTGTCCTCTAGACCAAATTAAAGGGTCTCAGAGACCTCCATGTGTCCCCAGATTATACTTTGAGAATTGCATCCCTGTACTGTTGGAATGCTTATGCAACTGACTACTTTAGGACAGTATAGCAGAATATAGCTTTATAAAGTGGCTTGTATGTGGATCTTTTTAATACACAGGAATATCTTTTTAATAATATATGCTCCTCCTCTTTAAAAACAAATAGTTTATCTTACAGTATTTAAGTGCATGTAGAATACAATAGAAATAAAGCATACATTTCAGACCACTTCTTATATCAGCACTTAATAAAATCAAGCAGTTTAACTTTGAACCATGTCAAAGAACTAAATGAATGAGTTATGTGATGAAAATCTAAGAATATAAAGGTAGAGCTGTAAGTTCTATGTTACAGAAGAAAAACCCATCAATTCCAAAACTGAGATAAAACAGGGAAGAGAATTGACATACTGTTATAGACAGTAAGAAATCTGTCTTAATTTCTCATTGAAATAGAAAGCTATAAGATACTTGTAGACCAGTGTTTTCTCAATTGAAAACTTTCATTTCTTTGAAGCACTTGTAAAAATACTGAGATCCTAGAGTTCTATGCCTTAAAATTTGGTAGAGATGCCTTTAGCATAGGAAATATTAAAAGCAATATATTTCAGCTGCCAATGGAAATGAACATATGATGTTAAAGAGTTTTAGAAAAATATAAAAAACACATTTCTGCCATGTAAAACTTGATAAGGATTAGAAGAGAATTTCTGGTAGGTTTTTAGAATTTTCTGTTTTATTGGCTTTTTATTTGTGAAGTTTAGTATATTAATGAATTTCTGTAATTTCAAATGAAAGTGTATGAAATTCATGATAAATAAGAGATAAATGTTATTTGGTAGCAGGAGAACTGGTCAGCAGGTATAATCAACTGAGAGGACCAACAGGCACTGAAATTCTGATTGGCAGAATTCATAAAGCAGCACTTTTTACATAAAATCGCAGGAGTAACAGAAAGAAAAGCAGAGTGTCGGCGGAAGTGTAGGTGGCAGAGGCCACAGTTACTGGTGGTGGAGGGTGGAGGTGGTCCATGCCGGGTGCAGCAGGCCAGAGACCTTCACCGGGCAGAGTTGACTGAAGCCGCATGGGCATCGACGGCCTCACTGGGTCGTGATTTAAGACTGAAGGGGAGGTCATGGGGTTAGAGAAGGGCTTCTATTAGAACAGGGTTAGTGTGGGAAAGTTAACCTTATAAGTAACAAGCTTGCACTGCCAAGCTGAACAAAAGATTCTTTTTGTTTCTGCTTCTGTAGAGAAAATGATTTTATTAATCAAATTGATCACAAAATATTTTTTAAATGAAGACAATAAAGTAAATGACTAACAAAGTAATGGCTAAAGTTCTATCTCAGACTAATTCTTGTCATCTGTTTTGTTGTCCTAATGAACAGTGGAGTTATACCTTTCCTTTTATTGGAACCCCTAGGATTGTAGCCATTCTTTCAAAACATGTACTAAAAATCAGACACTAAATTATTACACCTGTGAGTTTAAAGCAGCAAAAATAATTCACTGACCTTATTCACCCCTTCAATTGCAACAAACTCTTTACTCTATATTTCTCGTACTTCCAGTGTGGAGAGTTGGTTTTTTACTTCTGACTCTCTCCTCCACTCTCTCCCACCTCATTTCCCCTCAGTGTAACCAAATACTTTTCAGCAACTGGAGGCCTACACAATCTTGTTAACTTAAAAGTTTTCCTTCAGATTTATTGACCCAGCAGAGTTAAACAGGGTAAGTGTTGATCAACACCTCTCAGGTATTTCTTTAATTACTCGGCTGGCATCTCTAGGGCCTCATAAAAATTTGCACTGTGAGTTAGAAAGTGACTATTTATTTATTTATTTACCTATTTATTGATTTAGCGGGAGGGGGAATTTGGGGTTTTCTAAGGGAAGCCTCTACCTTTCGCCATAATTTATAGCTGCAGGATTGATAATACTGTGGTTGAACAATAAAGTTTCCAGGGCAGCTGAAAGAAATTAAACTGTAATTAAACTACACTTTGAGTAAGAAGGGACGGAAAAAATTTTGGTTTTCATAAAGCAGAAAAGAAATACATTGACTGGTGTTTACAGCCCAGAGACGTTTTTTGCCTTCTTGACTACAAAACAGTCTTATTTTTAGCCAGCCAAGGTTTTGCAAGAACGCCGTATCAATCCCACAGTTCTGTTCTTTGAAATAATTGCACCAAGCTGGTCCCAAATCAGCAGTAACTAACTGAAAAGCAGGAGGGAAATATTTCTCAAACATACAGTGCCGATGAAATTTGCCATAACACTATGAATTATGTCGGCTGCCTGTATGAAGTTCCACATAATGGGAAAAAAAGAATTTAACTAGATCTTAATTGAACATACAGCTACATAATATCCTTTTGTTTAGGCTTAAAAATGGATTTTTTTTAAACCTCCTTATCAGTGCGGCTATTAAATATTGTGGCTCACCAGCTATCAGTCTCCGATCAGCACAGTTAGTGCATTTTACCTTCCAAGGAAGTGCACTTTGAGCCAGCTGGAGCACGAGAAATGTAGGAGCTGGAGAAAGACGTAATTGAAACAGGCGACTGCTTCAGTACAGACAGGAAATAAAAGGAAGACTGGCCCTCCAACGGATTAAATTAGATGTTTCAAATTCAGACAGTATCAGGAAAAAGAAGACTTATGTTAGGGGGGAAAAAGGTAACAGTAAGTTCATTCAGCTGAGTGCCCCCCTACTCCCCTCATAACACATGTTTTTGCTGGAATCTCACCGTGCTGCCTGTAGGGTAGAATCAACCAGGCCTCTCTCCTGGCCAAACAACAGAGTAGCAGGTCCCTGTGTTAATGTCACACTATCCTTTCCCTCCTGCCTGCCCTCTCTTTTTCAGAGTCCTTTGGTATTCTATTTCCATAAATTAGGCGTGAAATTACGTTGGGCTGAGGATACATGATTTCAGCTGTTTTATAGTTGGAAAGGATAATCTTTTAGACCTAAAGCAAAAACATTTTTTAAATATACTTCCTGCCTATTAGTTTGAGATATGCCTATTATAGAAAATACTTGCTTTGTAGAAACTTTTCTTTTTAATCTCTCAGAATTCTGTCCTGTCCTTCAGTCCAAGTCAAGTAACTTTTATGGAGTACCAACTCTATACAAGGCCATAGGCTAACTGATTTTTGTGATATTTATACATTAATTAACTTATGTACAATTCAGATTCTTGAATGAAGACTTGTACCTTTGTTAAAATATTTTAGGAGGTAGATTTTATTTTACATTGTCATAATCAACCGAAACTTTCAGCATTATTTTTTTTTTCATTTTCCTTAGATGTTTTTATATTTAAGCGAATATGAGCCTTTGTTTAACAGAATTTGCTTAAATATTCAAAGTTGTTGTTAGCAGTGCCTTAGATGTTGCTTTTTGAAGTCAGGACCTATTCCAGCATTATAATATCCAATGTTTATATGTGAGAAGGGGGTAACATTAGATGAGGTGTTTTCTCTGTGATATATACATACATACATTCACACGGAAAAACTCAGCAAGCTTAAAATACTATAGCTCGCCATGTCCCCTCTTAAAAGCTGATAAAGTTGAACATTACTATAGCAAGTAGATAGAATTCCAGCTTTAAAGGTCGAAGATGCCTTTATTTTTCCTACTCTGTGGCTCTGTGTTTGTAAAACATAGTCTTAGAGAAATGTGGGGCTACAGCACAGGGCTGCCTCCCTGATCCAGGCCTCATTTGATCAGGTGTACTCACTGTTTTAGCTTCTTGAATTAAGCCCTGGGAAAATTCCCATGCAAACATCTGCTCCATTTGCCCTGCCTCTCCAACGAGAGTGAGGTAGGGTGAGGAATGCATCATGTGAGTGGGTTTTGCATGGAAAATGTTGTGGGTTGCTTCCACTCCAGCTGGACAGCTTTATATAGCTATAAACCTTTACTGCTGTATTAAGGTTCTATTCAAAGGGTATGAATCTATGATATTCATGGTCCAACAAAACTGTTACTAATTACTTATCTACTGAATAGCTACCAGGATTGGCAACTTGAACAACGATAATCTGTATACTTAGTATTGATCCTAACAAGAGACCATTCTTGTATAAATAGCATGGCTTACATTAGTAACTCAAAGGAACAAATTAGAAATGTATACTTCTGTCCCCCATAAAGGCCGCCTTGCTTAGCTTCCTCATAAAAAGCATATTTCTCCCTTCCTGAAAGGTAATTTCAATGTGGGTCTCAAAGAATGGGGACACTTAACAGAGAACTCTGATTTCTAAGCTTTAACGTAGGCTGTGCTGACCGCTGGGTCTCATAGTCAGGGTCGTGTTCCAAAGAGTGCCTGGATGTACACCATGTCCTTGGAGCAGAGATAAAGTGGTAGCTGCATGCTGCCGAGATTTGTGACATCCATAGCCCTAAACCAGGACATACCCTTTCAGGAATTACCACGCTCCAGAGCCCCCTCCTGTGGAAGGTCTCCCCCAGAAGTTTGTTCCCATACCTCAACATCTTCTGGTGTGACTCTGTTCTTGGCCCAGCATCATGTCTGTGCATTCATATGCAAAATTACATCCATTTATTGCATTGTAGCTGTGTGACATGGCTGTGTCTGCTTTATCTAGGTCCCAAGGAGTTGATTGTTGTGCAGTACTGTAAAGAAATGATCATTAGTAGGAGCCATAGCACATTATGCTAACAGTTTATGTAAGTCATCTGCTTTAGCCCTTCTGAGACAGGATGATATTATTATCTGCCTTTTACAAATGAGTAAACTGAAACTTAGTGAGTTTAAATAATTTACCAGATCCATACAACTGGTCTGTGGACTTGCTAGTATTCATGCCCAGAGTTCTCAGATTCAGAAGCCTCCTCATTTCTATAGATCACATACTGAAACTTGATCTTATTTACTTTGAAAACCCAGTCCTTGTTGTTCAGAAGGAATGGTTTTCTGAAGTCAGCCATGAGCCTATAGGGTGTTATCAAGCAGCCCTACTTAAGATGGAAGAGAAGAAGGGCTGGGAAAGAGGCAAAGGTGAGTCCTGAGCAGGTGAATGCAAGATCATTCTACTCCATTCTCCTGGCCTCCTACTCTCTTTCCCCACAGCAAAATTCTGAATCGCTGAGACCATTTCAGCTAGTTGTGATTTTAATTATTAAAGAAAAATTGACACTAAGGTATGAATGACCTACTAGCTTAAACCTTGGAGAGTTTGTTAATTCAAATAAATCTGTTAATTCAAATAAATGTGTGGAAAGTACTTTAAATAGTGAGTAGGTTTTCTTGTCTATTCAAAGAGGGAGTCCTCAAACTATTGCATGTAGGCATAGTCAGCGGGGTTTGTTTAGTGGGATGTAACACAGAAATCAACAATGGTGTGTTAATGCTAATATATATCATTAAACGAATAGTATTTGCATGTCCCCAAGAATTATCTTCTCCAGAATCTCTCTCCAGTTTTAATTCTTCCTCCGTCCTCAGCCCTCAAGCCAGTTTCTCTTGACTTTCCTCCTTTGTATTCCTTCTTCTTTCCATGTCAGTGTCATGTGATACTGTTTATTCTAGAATGTACTAAGTAAGGAAGGAGAATCAAGGTTCTATTTTTTTTGCCTTCCTTAGCCTCCTTTTACAGTAATGAAGACCTTCAGACTTAAAAGTGTATCTTAATTATGGTTTCTCTATCAAAAAATATACCCATCAGAGGTATCAAAATTTAAAAATGAAAACTACACCAAAGGTACTTAGTTTTAGTACATTTGGGCTGAAAGTTGTGTGAAACACATCATCCTTTGTTAAAATGCACTCCCTTGCTAAAGCTTTGGGCCTTTTTAATATATACAGTCTAAGCCAACATATCAAGGTCACTTGCTTTCATCATTGGGGATTAAATCCTGAGAAATTGGACATTTTAAAGAGGACCTGTTTTTTATTATCTGAACATTGAGGGAAAGAAGGAGGAGACAGCTGACTCTTCTGCCAGTGGGAAGCTCTGAACCTGGACTCAGTGTAAAGACCCACTGTCCGCACCCCCACCCTCCTCGCTTCTGTGTTCCCTTTCATTCTCCTCCTCCAGCGCCAGCTGCTTGGTTCCACATCCCTTCCTTTTGAACTAAATGATATCCTGAGGATTGTTAGGTATAAAGGTTTTCAAAGTTCGTGTTTAAAAATAAGTAATGGTGATCAGAGTGCCTCCTTACTGACCCGTGAAGTATTGACTAGGCCCAGAACACCAAATCTGAGACAGAAGTAAAATTGGGGGTTTCTAAGTTGTTTGTGTCCAGCTTCCTGCTTACTAAATTCATGTGGCTACTTCCCATAAGAAGCATGTTTTTAAACGGGTAAAATGCAGGTTTGCGTTGCCACCGATGTGTCACAGCCTGCAGTTCACACCCCCAGTGTAGGTGTCAACAAAGCTTCTCTTACTCTTGAAGGTATATGACGCCAAAACCAGAAAGTGGGATCTGATTGCAAGGAAGGTACTGGCAAAACAGAACTTTTTAGTGCCTGGTTCTATTTGAAATTTAAGGGACATTCACTTGGAAGACTCCCAAGCACATATATGCCAAGAGGAGGTGTACTTTCTCTTGAAGGTTCAGTGGGTTGCGGGTAACAGGGAGAACTATAAAGCCCTTCTGATCTAAAAGAGATTCCAGCTACTCCCCTCCACATGTTCCTTACTCTCATTCCAGCTTCCAAAAAGCCCGGTGCTCTTCCAGAGCCTCCCACACGAAGGGTTTGCACAAGACTCAGTGGTTCTACAGGTTCTGCTCTTGCCTGAGAAAAACTAAGTACAGGAGGATTTATTTAATATGTCCTTAAAGATCTATTTCTTTCGGAATAACCTAACACAGTCCATTATTGGAAGATCAGAACACAGTGGTATGGAGTTGCATTTTTCAATAAAAGCTTTTTTAATTCTTAAAATTTTTCCCTTAAGGTAGATCAGTGTGTGTGTGTGTGTGTGTGTGTGTGTGTGTGTGTGTGTGTGTGTGTGTGTAATTAGAAGTAAACTCTTAAATCAAGATTGGCCCTCTTCAGTATGCAGTCACAGTTAATGAAATTTCTAGAACTATGGAATGAGTACTTTTCTGAAGCTGGTACAAACTGAGTTTGAAACCAAAACTGGGGAAATTTGTAAGCTTCTTGTCCTTTGACTACTTTGAAAGAGAATTTCAGGAGGACATTTTTTAGGAGTACTTTTGAGCATATAAAACCAGGAAATAAATATGTGACATTGTTAGCATTAATGTGCCAAAATGAGTCAGAGACAAACAGAAAATTAGAGTGCTCTGCCTGTCAATGAAGAACAAGCATTTTGACTCGTTACCAAGTCTGTCTGGGGAGACACAAAGGCATGGGGTCCAAGAGTTATAGAGGGGCCTACAGGCAGTGCTCACTGGGGCCCCCAAGTGTACAACTTCCCTTGTATTCTATGTGAATGATGTCCTGTCGAGCATAATTTCAGAGCATCAACTCAGGAGCCAGACTTCCTGGGTTCAGATACTGGTTCTGCCACTTTCTGGCTGTGAAATGCTGGGGCATCTCATAAGTTCTTTGTGCTCCATCTCTAAAATGAACATCATAATAGTACTTACCTCATGGGATTCCAATGGGTGATTAAATACTATGTATCTGAAATTCGGAAACTGTATTATTAAATGTTAGTAACTATGATGATGATGATGATGGTGATTTTTAAATGTTAGTAACTAACTACGATGATGATGATGATGATGGCGGCAGTGGTGGTGGTGGTGATGGTATTGACATGCACTTGCCACCATGTTTTGTATCACAAATCAAAACAACACAAAATAACTTCCTAAGGAGAAGCTTTCAATCTCATAGAAAGTCAGCACAGATAGGAACAAGTCTGTTACAATATTCATTATCTAAACTAAAGAGAGAAATGAGAGAATTCTTTATATGAAATGAGAACTTATGAGGTACATTTTTATCATGCCAGCTATAAAATTTAAATTATCCTTCAGCACAACAGAATTATGATCTAATGATCATTTGATGTGGGTAGAGTAACACAATTCTCTCTACTTTCTAGAACCATTTGGATAAGCATTTCCCATCAGAAGCAAGATAAATTTTCTCTGACTTATTATTAGTGAATGAGAAAAGAACCCTTAAGGACATATCAAATGAGTAAAAATCACTGCAATTTGAGGAACGAGATCTTTTACTAAGTGCTGAGGAAGGGAAAACCTTATTCTCTGCTTCCTCAAGTTTTTTGCTACAAAAATAGGGAATGTTTAGATGGAAAACACAGCAAATTAATACTTATATTTTTTGTTTTTAATTGAAATGAGGTAAATTAGTGAATTTTATATTGCTAAAGGAGCAAATATATGTAGGAGTTCAATATTTCAAATTGACATAAATTCTAGGGTTGTGATTTGAGAAGTTAGTATCCAAGGAAATTTTCCAAAACAGGATTAAATTTGAAATCCCAAACATGGCTTGATTGTTAAGAGCACTTGGGGAACTTTATAAAATTAGAAGTTCCCAGGCCCCTTACCAACTTACCTAATTGCAGTCTGCAAGAGTGAGGCCTGAGAATTTGTATTTTTTTAAAGCACCCCAGGTGATTCAAAATACACATGGTAAGAGTATAGTTTATCACCTGAACCGGCTTTGTTTCTTTATTCTATTTTTTGAAGCACTGTCTGAAAGAAAAATAACAAATTTTTACCTTTTTTTTTCCTACATAAGATAAAATGACCAGAGACCCCAGTTCTCTGTAAGCCTCAAGAAGAAACTTTTGAGGCTGGGTGGCCTTCAAGAGCCAGCATTTCAAGGATTTCTTTCCCCAGAGCCCTGTCCATGGTTCACGACTGCAGAGCCCTCTTAGGGACCATCATGATTAATAGAGAAGTGTGCAGACACCACTGTGCTTATACTCCGAGAAGAACATGTTCTGACTGAGGTCACAACTCTGGTTACCACTTTCTGTTCAGTGTGGCTACAAACATCCTGCTAATTCAGCGTAGAAAGGAGGGAACTGGCCAGGCTCTGCTTTTCTCCCACTGCTGACTCCACTGGCTATTGGAAATGGTGTCACTATAAATGCTGACTATGTACTTAATGATAAATGATCAGTACTCACCTGAGTGCTTCTTTAGTGCCATGTTACAAATCTTTAAATCAAAAAGCTATTTAAATTGAGTATAATAAAATGTGAATGAACAGTTTTCAGAATAAGAACATCTATTTACATGTTCTTTATATTGCAGAGTTTATTCCAATATTGAAACATTTCATGTGGACCTCATGTTTAGACACAAATGATCTTCGAATTTTATTTGAATTCAAGGCATATTTCCTACTAATTTGCCCATTTATCACTGCATGACTATTATTTTTAAGACTAAACGTTTTTTTTCAGATTTTAGTTGTTCTCCAATGAGGAAATATGGTATCTACATCCTCTTTCTAATAGTTGGCCTAAAAGATAGATAGATAGATAGATAGATAGATAGATAGATAGATAGATAGATAAATAGACTGGAGTATTTGGAAAGAAAATCAGTAGATTCCACATAGCCATTTAAGCAGTTAGGCTAAGATCATATGCATTTGTGTAATTTTGATGCCTCATATGAGTTTTAGAGAATTCCTTAGAAATCAAAAAAGTCACTACATCAGAGTATTTGGTAGCATATACAGATCTTTATATAACAATTAGACTGTTTAGAATATTTGAGATATTATTAACTATATGTATTTCATATAGTCTGGAATGGGACATTTTTATCTCTGTCTCAGTGGTTCCAAATGAATTTTATATACTTGGGGTAAGAATGACAAGTATATCCCATGTAGTTCACCTATCAAAGTTCTTTCACTAAATACATATTGCTTTTAATCAATATATAAAATGACTTGAGGACTATTGTAATATTCAGGGTTGATAGGAAACTGAAAATTTTATCTGATATGATAAACAAACAAACTTTTCATAGCCGAAAGCTTTTCTAAAAGAAAGTTTATTGAGCAATATTCTAACCAGTAGAGTACTAGGTCCTGGAGCATGAAATCTAAACTGTAACTACTAGGTAGAGAAGGCAACATATCTGCATTCCTGGAGATGACAGTCACTTTTATACATTGTTTTGGAGAAGAAAGGTGTAAGTTGTTTTGAAAAAATTTACGTAGGTTACAGATAAGGGAGTAAAGGTGAAGCATAGGCATTTCCATAATAGGTGCACAGTCTGTAAGTAAGAAATATTTATTATTTGATTAGTTACAGCCAACAGTCCTGAAAGTTCAAGTATATGCAGGATGCTATGGTGTCTTTTGGTCACTACAGAAAGTGATTCAGAGCTCTAACTTACTTTCAGGAATGTGACCATTCTGTTGTTAGTTGGCCCACAGCTATTAACTGGTTGGCTACTCTATGTCTCTTTCTCTCACTGTCATGCCTGCTATAACTTAATTTAGGACATCTCAGAATTTTTTACTTGT
The DNA here is from genome assembly GCA_028627145.1 of Eidolon dupreanum. NCBI lineage: Eukaryota > Metazoa > Chordata > Mammalia > Chiroptera > Pteropodidae > Eidolon > Eidolon dupreanum. The sequence continues at coordinate 79,726,992 of CM053502.1, forward strand.
CAAATCATTCCTTCATCCTAAGACAACAGTATTAATCCTACTCTTTAAGAAGTCAAACTAAGACCAAACTCTCCTAAGGCTAGTATATTTCCAGAATTAGCTTACCTCTAATTCTGTCCTTAGACATAGAACCATCATAGTTAGCCACTCCATGATTTCAACCATCAAACACAGAGCTATCCCTGAAATGCCATAATTTCCTTTCCCTGTGATTTTTGCTGATACACATGTGTCTCTGTTTATCAAAATGTTTGCACCACCTGAGCAGTTTATATGGTGCTGCAATTTTCCAAGTTTTTTTCTCAGTGAACTGGTTTCTTAGGGAATATCTTAGAGAAAGAAATCCTTAGAGTAGAGTAGATATAAATAAATGGGATTCAAAATGTAATTATTGAATTATGGGATTCTCCATGGGTTTATTATAAACAAGAAGGAACACACTAGATGTTGGTTATGGCATTGCAAAGTGACTTGTAAATTCACTTCAAAAGGTTAGGATATGCTCATACAGATCTAAATGCTGTATTTTGTTGTTTTGTTTTATTTTGTTTCATTTTCTCTCATTAAAACATGCCCTCCTGGGATTATCATTTGCTTCCTCACCTTTTGTGAAGAAGTATTGATTTCATCTCCCCTCCATTTAAAACTAAGTCATTCCCACATAGCAGAGAAAGTCCTTTCCATCTTTTCTCTTTCTGCCATCCTTGGAGAACTCTTGTCCTACCAGGCTCAGGCATGTTATACTTTAAGCTGAGTAAAGACATCTCTTCATTTTTGGCTCTGAACCTCCAAGCTTTCTGTTCCTTTAAGTCTTGAACATTTGGGAGAAGCTCTGAGACATGAGGCAGAGAATCTGTGTCATTCAGGAATACCAAACAAAATGAGAGATTCAGAATTCTAGATGACCATAAAATTGCAGAGCAGGAAGGGAAAGGATAGTAATTATCCCCCCGGGGTGGGGGGTAACTTACTTTGGCATTTTAAAGTAAGAATATTAACTGCCTTCACAATGCACTATATCTACTACTTTTGCATGTGAGGCACCCCAGTCTTTGCCTGGGGTGGTTCAGAAGCATCTAGCCTTCCTAGAATTGACTACATTCACTTAACACAAGGGCACTTAACATCGAGTCCATGAACATCTTAAGGGCATACATTAGGTTTTTATTTCATTAACTTCTAGAAAGAGGTCACTTATAGTTTCCCATGCTGATTCAGACATACTTTGAAGGAACATAGGAATTGCAGTTTACCTGACTTTCTTGTAACTTCCAAAGACACTTGGAACTCTTAGGCTCACCTTAATCCATATCTGTACTCCTACAACAGCTACATAGATTCCTAAAACCATTCTGGAGTAGAGAAGTTTATCACAAATTCATAGTCATTTTATATTGAGTTCTCAGACTACCATAAAATGTGGGACATCTGTGTATTTATAATGACCCAGGAAAATGTCCCACCGTGCCCCCAGAGGAAACCTCAAGAAGTCATTAGTTGAGACTGGAAGAGATCACTGTTAGAGTGAGTATAGACAGAGAAAGGGGATTAAGAACTAAGCCCTAGAGCATACCCACATCGTATGAGAACTAGAGGATATATTGAAAAGTGAAAGCATCCAATAAGAATTTACTAATGAGAGAAAATGGAAAATAGAAGGGAATTATCAAATGACTATTTGAAGAAAATTTCTGAGAACTGAAGAATATGAATCTTGAGATTACAAAAACTGTGTGAGTGTCCAGCTCAGTGAATAAACAAAGACTCACACCTATGCATAAGATTCAGGAGGTAGGGATTCCAACACAAAAAGAGGAGAATTCTGAAGAAGATAGCAAAGGAAGTCCCAGGAAGACATCAGCAACAGATCTAGAATAAACAATCAGTCATTGAAAGTGGAGGTCTTCAAGATGTATTTCTTCAAGAGAAAATTTAAAAGGAACCAATAAGTACTCTGACAGTGTGAGAGCATTGACAATTAAATTGTGTTTTACAGAGAGTCGAAGGGCGTAAGAAGACTCAGATATACAAGGAAAACTGATTAAATGACAGAAACCCAATAGTTATTAAGTATGATAGGGAGAGGGAAGGGATTTTTAAGAAAGGAACTGCAGTCATGATCCATTAGTTGATTTGGGAGTGAATAAGATTTATTTAGAAATTAATAACGGTTACTATGAAGATAGATTTAACCAAAAATTGAGATGTAATTATAGATGTAAAGTAGGGTGAAAAAGTATGTGAATATACTAAAAATCCGCTATTGCTGTAATAGGAAGTCTATACTTAAAGCCCAAAGTGGATTAATCAGGAAATAACAGAATAGACATATCGTTTAGCAAAATGTAATAAGTGTTAAAAGGGACTCTGGAAAGTCTGACTAGTTGGGAGGAGTAGGAAACAAAGGATTTTGTATTTTATTAGTAGTATTTTAGCACTATTTAATTTTTTATATATTTACATGTAACATTTTGATTAGTTTAAAAATTAACTTACAAAACAAATATAATTTTATTATATGTTAAACAGTATTAAAATTAAAAAACATTCAGTTTTGATCTGAATGCACACCATATTCTAGAAACAGGAAGTAAGATTTTTTTGTTTTTGTTTTTTATTGAGATATGATTGATAATAACATATCATTTCAAGTGTACAACAAAATGATCCGATATTTGTATATATTGTGAGATGATTATAAAACATCTAGTTAACATTCGTCATCACACATAGTTACAAATTTTTTTTCTTGTGATGAGAACTTTTAAGATTTATTCTCTTAGCAACTTTCCAATATACAATACAGTATGCTTAACTATGATTAAGATAGTAAGATGTTAATTTCATTCATTTGGAGAAGATAGGGAAAATGTATTAATTTCTTATTGCTATTGTTACAAATTAGCACAAACTTAGTGACTTAGAACAACACTGCTATGAACTGAATCTTGTCTCTCAAACTTCGTATGTTGAAACTCTACTCCCCAGTATGAGGACATTTGGAGATGGGGGACCTATGGCAGATAATTAGATTTAGATAAGGTAATGAGTGTGGGGCCTTCATAATGGGATTAGTGCCTCCTTCCTGGAAGGGGGATTCTAAATCTTTGGAATTTCCTGATAGAAGCATCATCGTTATTCCTGGTGGGTCCTTTGGACTGCATCTGGATTATGCTAATAAGGTGACTATGGTGGGCCCTTAGGTAGCCTTAGGATGGGGGCTGGCCATGCTGGAAAGAACCAACCACATGATTAGAGGGCCAGAGCTTTGAGCCATATTAGGTCAGCCTCTGAGGAAAAGGGGACTGGAGATTAAATTCAACCACCTAGTCAATAATCCAGTCAATTGTGCACCAGTGCCTGTGTGTGTAAAGTGAGTGCCCAATAAAAACTCTGGACACCAAAGCTCAGTGGAGCTTCTGGGCTGGTGACCATATAGATGTGCTAGGAGGGTTTCATGTCCTGAGGACACAGAAGCTTTAAATTTGGAAACTTCCCAGACTATCCCTTATGTGTCTGTTCATTTGGCTGGTCCTGTTTTATGTCCTTACATATTGTAGTGCTTTCTTGAATTCTGTGATTAATTCTAACAAATTATCAGACTTGAAGGGGCTCATGGGAAACCCCTGAATTTGTAGATGGTTAGTCAGAAGTACAGTGGCCAGGGTACCCCAAACTTGTGGCTGGCATCAGAAGTAAGGACAGTATTATAAGTGGCTGTGCTCTTTAATCTGTGGTGTTTTAACTCTGGATTCTGTCAGAATTGCACTGCAGTATTGGACTAATATTGAGGAAGATGAAAGAAAATCCAGAAATCTAAGACAGTTAGTTAAAATCAAACATATAGCTTTTGGAAGAGTTATAATCGTTAGACCTAAAATATAGAGTGCTAATTTTCATCGACAGCATTTGAGTCAAATGGAGCCTTGATACTTCTTAACCAGTGAAATTAAAGTTTGGCCCAAAATAAGAGGTAGGTAGTATTCTGACAGAAGCTCTTATTCTCTTCCCTGAAGTAATGGTATCATCCGTCATCTGCAGCCCTTATTGTCCCCCCTCCATTTCAGGTGAAGTGTCAGAAACTATCTTTTCCATTTACCATTTCTATCAAATCTTCTGAGGCATTTCTGCCAAGAGACCCCAGCATAGTCACCCCATACCTGTGAATGAAGTAACTAACGCCTCTTAGGACCCAACGAAAAAATCCCTAAATGAGTCCATTTCTGTGCTACTGCCCACACCCTGCTCTTTAATTCTGAAGACACTGAAGAATCCAGTGGAGTACACAGTGCAAATAAGGCATTCTTTACCTGTGCGATTTCTCTCTGGATACGTTGAGCCCTCCCACCCATTCCTTCACTCCCTGCTCTGAACTCTAGATCACCCTCTTGACTATGGCCTTGGTGGTAGTCTCCTGGTCCCTACCTTGTGACTCATAGTCTCCTCTCTGTGCCTGCTTTTGGCTGCCTTACCAAGCCTCTCCTCATTGCCTGTTCTAACCTCTAGGTATTAATATTCCAAGTTGACATCTAGGCAGCTGAGACTTAGATAGGGTAAGTAACCTGCCAAGGTTGCAAGGTGAGCACATGGCAGGACTGGGCTCCCAGCCTGTCTGGCACAAGGATGTGTTCTCTCCTCTCTCCCATACTGTCTTCCTACCAAACAAGCCTCTGTTACCAAGTAGAAGTCTTTATTTCAGTCGTTTACATATTCAACTTTTAAATTGTTGCATCAGCCACCAAAACCTTGGAGTTAAGTAGTGTACAAAAGTATGTGTCCTATAAAAAATATTCCAAACAAAATTTCTTTTTTTATCTACTCATTACAGACAGTATATGAAATTTATTTAGGCTTTATTTCTACTTTAGAGTCTGAATTCTCTTTGATAATTCAGGAAAATGTCTTTACACCTTCTTCACATTAAAAATATCTCAAGTATCCAGAGCTTCCTCTCCTTCCTTTTTCAGGTATTTGGGTCTCAAGACTTTACACATTAATTTTGTCGCAAAAAATAGAGTCAAACCAATTAATGCTTAAATGTTTCTAAAAAAATGTAAATCCCATGGAGCATCTCAAGATCTGTCCCCCCCCCCCTTATTGTAAATGAAATTCCTATCAGTGACAGCCAGGACTGAACACCGGTAGAGAATAGGGCCTCTTGTTTGCAGAGATGGACTTATCACATGGTTAGCAGCTGGGATTTATGTGGAGACTCATTAAATAAAACAGCAGTGGCAGCTACCTCCTGCTGGAATACACTTGGAGGTACAGTACCTGAATTTTTCCAGCCCAAGCTAGTCTTTTTTACTGTTTTATGTCTCTCTCATTTTTCTGACTGTTCTTGACATTTTCTGACCTCATAGTACTTTTATTATTATTTTTATTGCTACTATAACAATGATAACTTAAGGGCCTGCTTTATATGATGGCAACTTAGCCAACGGGGAGATTATGGCATACCAAAAAACATGCAGTAAATGTTCTACTCTATTAGCCTTTCATTTTTATTAAGTGGGAAACTTTCATTTTGTTTTGACACAAATGAGTTTGGAGAGTCATGAATAACTGCTGGATTGTATATGTGGGGGCACATTGCTATGGGTCCATAAACACATGAAATAATGGAAGACATCTCATTGTATCCATAGCTGATACAGCATACATAGTATAGCAATCAATTTACTCAATTCTCTTTTTTTTGAGAAATCGATAGTCATTTTTTCATTCTTTCTTACTCTCTAAAGTAATTATAATTTTCAGAAGATAAAAATGCCACAAATTATTGACGAATTTTCTTAATATTTCAATAATAATTTCAATCTCATTGGAGAGATGCCAGACATCCTGTGCTCAGTTCACAACAAAACCAGTCTCCCGTGAGGGTGAGTAGCATTGCTCTTAGTATCTGGCCCAAAGGCTTTCAGCCTCTGTGTGCTCGGTGTATATGCACAAGGCTGTCCATTTCCCACTCCAGGCAGCACCTGGACAATTGCATACTCACCGACAGGTGAGGGCTAAGAATCTGTTTGCTGTCTGAAGCTCAGTGTGTGGACCATGAACAATAGGACACTAAGGCCATCCTCCAGCTCATGAAGCCACAGCCTTCCTCTAGGCTCTGCTATGCTTACCCAAGCTATGTGACAGGGCCCCTGCCTTGAGTCTTTGAATTCCACTTCTCAGAGCCCTGCTCTTTTCCCTAACCTGCTGGACTTGGGTTCCTGTTGGTGCTTACTAACTACCAACTTTCTGCAGATTGTTGTTCCTACTTTGAGCAGCGCACCAACTAAACAACATTTCCTAGTGCCCCCTTGCACGCACGTGATCCAGTGCCTATTTCAGAGCAGAACGATGCATCACTTCTGGGCCTTTTTCTCCTTCTTTTTCAGTTCAAGGACTGGAGGTAAAGGTCTCTAAGCCCCTAGAGGATAAAAATGTCCAAAAGATGGGAAGACCTTAATTCCTGAATTGATACATAGAAGACTGTCTTTAAATACCCATTGAATCAAGGAAAGCAAGGATAGAGAGAGAATTCTATTGTGTTAGAACTTTAGCTGCTAGTTACAATGTGGCTATCGAGCACCAGAAGAGAGGCTAAAACTGAGTTTATTGTAAATGTTAACTAGACATTAAATATCTGAACAATTTTCATATGAATTACAAGTTGAAATGATAATATTTTATATCTGTTAGATTAAGTAACATGTTATTAAAATTCATTTCACCTATTTTTTTTTTAAATTTTTATTGTGGCTACTAGAAAATTTTAAATCATCTTGGTGGGTGACAATATATTTCTGGTAGGCATGGCTGTATTAAGACACTGAGATTTTAATGTTTGTTATGGCAGCATGCATTACTTGAGCAAATATAATGGTGTCTTCAAAGGTGTTCTGTTGCATAGTCTACCAGATCAGTTGAAAGTCTCACCCTACAATCATATCATTTCATTCTCTTAGAAATTGTATGATTCAGAATGATATGTTATTTACATTGTTAAAACTTAAAACTGAGGTTTTTTTTTTTTTGTTTGGTTGGCTGGTGGTTGTTTTTGTTTGTTTGTTTGTTTGTTTTTGAGTATAGCTTTCTATACTGTCAGGAATAAGAAAGTTCTACAAAATACCATCATGGGCATGGTTAAATTACTATTTTTAAGGAAATGAAGCCTAGCAATACAACCTATTACAACTGTATATAACATCATGACTTTCATCTGCTAAAACTGTTTTTTCTTGCTACTTGCTAGAATTTTTCTTAACCTACCATCTATATAGCTGTTTGTATTTTGTATACATTATACTAAAGAGTTATTAAGAATACAAATAAAAACATTTTTAATTTTTTTTCAATTATAAACCATATGGGTTTGTTGTGGCCACACAAAAAACTTCGTGAATTATATTTCTAACCCTGTTTGGCATAATGCTCTGCTGCAGAATAACAGGTCAACTTCTTAGGACTCTAAGTGTTACTGCAGCTTTATTCAGCAAATATAAAAATTAAACAAATTATTAACAAAAAGTCATTCTTTATGCTTTTTTAGAAAAAAGGTTATGTTGTAATGGATCATTTCTATAGCAAAACAACTCTGGAAAACTCTTTCTGAATGGTAATGTTTAAAATAGAGTTGCACAATTTTTAATTTGTGTCAGTATGTTGCAGTGATTCATTATTCACATCTGCAAAGGCACATCTGTAATGGACCAGAAAATGAAGTTAGTCTGTTTTTTCTGTAATGCAAAGAAAAGGAGTTCACTAAGTGGTCATTCGCACATCCAGACGAAGCAAAAATCCAATCCCCTAGAAGCATATAAAAGAGGTTTTATCCTTTTCTGCAGTCTCTAGAAGAGGGGACAAAAGGGTACCAATCATATGACACAAAGCAGTGAGCCCTAACTTCATCCATCTACCTAAATGCCAGCAATTTCTCCCCTTTCTCTACCCCAACACTCTGCTCTAAAATTCCACCTAGATCTGACTCTCCTCTCTTACCCTCTGTCTCTGGCCTCTTTGCTCTCCTTTTCATCCAGTATTTCTTCCAACACCAGATAACCCTAGGATCAGACAAACTGAATATCCTCAGGCAGGGGAAGGAAAAGGAGGTTTGTGAAAACTTATAAATGAACGTTTCTGGACTCTGTCACATATCATTATGCTTAGAAAACAGTTTTAAGTGACAGTTGTAAGTAGCCCACATGTAACAAGCAAAATATAAATTTTATTTCAGCAGATTTAACTTCCTAATATTTTACTGGTGTCAGGGCCCTAACTAAAGTTGAGAAGTTTTTCTGTTTTCTTTCTTTTTTTTTTTTTTTTTAAGCTTAGCCCATCTAGCTTGACCCGATTATTACAAATCCAGGGCTGGCCATAGACTCAAGAGAAAGGGGCAGGACTTCGTAAGTCACCCAAACTAACTTTAACAGGTTAACATCTTTTAAGTACCAGAGAGCCTTTTGTCCTTTTAGTGTGTGTATTTAAGTTCACTAATATGAATGAATGAGCTGCATTGTCACATAGCTTGTACTAATATTTTCACTTTTCTCTCTTTTATGTATTTTTAGTAGTAATTTAATTGCCACCTCTATTTATTCCAGCAGCATTATCATGACCTATATAAACACTATGGCTTATCTCAAGGAAAAAGGAAAAGGTAACTTTATGCAGTATGCATTTTATTATTTTGATTCACAACTTTATGCAGATTTTGTATTCCACAGAGTGAGAGAACTATACTCCTCCTTTTGGAGTCTTTTGGACATGTGGATCATGACCTCAATGTTTGACATTTATCAAGTCAGGCCCCAAGGATACAGTGTCAAGAGAAGCACCCTGGCACCCTCAGAATGTGTATAGTTTTGTGGGGGATGCAAAAATAAACAGTTAAAATGTCAGAGTCCAATAAGACTCTATACCCATATACCAGCACCCATGCAACCTCAGGGGCAAGACTTCCAAAATGAAGGGATGTCAGGGATGCCTGAGTTAATATGTTCTTAATTCAGTAATGAAGTCCTCAGTTACTCCCCAATCAAGCCTCTCTGACCCTAGGTTTTTTTTGACAGTGAAATAACAGTGCCTCATTTTCAGTGTTGTTTTAGAAATTAGACAAGATAAAATGTGGATGTGCATAGTACCTAGCATACTGTATACATTTTGTAAAATTATTTCACAAACATTTTATTTCATTTTGATGTACATCATCATTTTACCCTTCTTCATTACTTCCTAGTAATTTCTAATATTTTTCCTTGCCAGAATTGAGTTTAAATCAGTAAACTTTAAGAATCAGACACCTGGCCATGAGGCATTTCTATCCAAAGCCTCTCGATGCAGAGCATTCATCTTTCTGTGGGTGATAAAAATTTTTGTGTGATGATGGTTGATAATGGTTCCATTTTCTCTCAATTCAGGTTTTTATTGGTCCTAACAAAATTGATCTTAAGGCTTGGACTCGAAAGATATATTTAGAGGATTAAGGTTTTGGAGCATTTTGCGGACTCTGATGGGATAAAAATATATACATTCAATTGTCTTTACTCAAGATAACTAAGAAAATGAATGTTCTCAAAGTTTGAATTGAAGGTTATTGTGTTTGGTTGTGTGTATCTAGAAACAGTGACTCTTAGAACATACCTACATTTGAGTATGTTGATTTGGGTGTTTCGTTTTTCCTTCTTGCTTTTTAAATACATGTAACTAGGTCTTTTGCTAGAAATTTCTTTGGGGCTAAGTTGGAATAAGGAAATAAATGAAAGAATTGGACCAAATTCTGTGAGTCTGTACTAAGCCAGGCCAAATTCTCTTTCCCCCCATGCAGTTTCAATAGAATTCCATTGAATTAATTTTACTCATAATAAAATCAGTTGTATGTCAAGCCTGCCTCCAGACTCTCAGATCCTTTTGATCCAAGCACAACAGCCTGTTGCTGTGCAGTCTGTTGAACTTGGCGGCAAGGGGTGGTGACAGGGATTGTGTTTGAAGTTAGCCCATTCCACCCCTGCTCATCAATATTTTAGTACAGCTAGGATTCTCTGAAAATCCAATTTTTCCAAAAAAAAAAAGTCAGTTTGAGAAGATTGTGCTCCTCCTAAATTATTATTGTAATTGTAAAAGGCTCTACAACCATTAAGAATATTGGAACCTGGTGACTAATCTTGCAGTACTAAGTTGAAAGGAAAGGATGTTATGACCAGCAGGGTTCATTCTAGAGGATATTCACAGCAGGACATTATTTTCTGAACTGACAATGCAGTAGGGTTCAAGTCCAAGTGGAAGAGTTGCCGACATATCTCACGTGAGGTGACCCAGCTTGGGAATGAGAGTGGCAGGAGACAACAGACGGAACTAGGCCCAAGGGCTTGTCCTCTGCACGTGAGAGCTCAAACCCACCTGAAATTGATTCAGGCACTTGAGCTACTGTACTAACATGAGTTAGATGTGCGGCTTAGGGTAGTGGCCGTGATCTGTACTGCGTTGATCCTCACGGAAGAGAGAATGAGCAGAGCAGTAAGAGGCTACGGGCCCCTGAGGCCTGGCATCCAGCATTGTCCACTCTTGCCAAGTCGGCAGGTAGAGAGGCCCCCTTGCCAGGACTTCTAGGTCCACAGGCTGGGAGAAAGTAGGAAAAGGAGATGGTTTATATCTGATGAATACAGGCTCCTAGTGCCGTGGAAGTACTGAATATTAAAGGGAGCTTTGAGACAAATGGGTATAGACCTTTCTGCCCCTCTCCTTTCACAGGCCAATGGAGACAGTCAATCCCAGAAGCCTCACAGCCACCTTTGCCACTTGTATAAGCTTTTCAAATAAGAGCAGTTGTTGCCTTTTATGGAATAGATTCTATGTGTCTCTCACCATGCTAAGTACTGTAATTTAATCCTAACAAGAACCTCTGTGCTACCACATATTCTCATCCACATTTTACAGATGAGGAAACTGACTCAGAGAAGAAAGTAATCTGCCGAAGTCACACTTTTAAAAAGATTAACAATAATTATTTAGAAAGCAAAACTTGTACTCAGATATCCTCAAATGCAGTTACTAAATGTATCTTTTCATATATGTCAACAATAGGCTGCAAGTAGAGAGAGTGTATTAAATACACTTCTCTCTTTTTATATTCGGAGTCCATCACCAGCTCATCATGGTAATTTGTGTGTGGCCTGAGGGAGCTCTTTAGTAGGATATGTCCTCAAAATACTAAACTCAGAACAGGAATCAGTAACCAAGGCAGAACTTAGAAATGATTTTTTCCAGCTGGTTCAATAATTGCCTGCTTGTGCCTGTTGTTCACTAAAGTATACCTGATAATACAGTTATGGGGCTGGCTCCCTTTCAGGATTCTGAGCAATTAAAAACAGACACTTAGTTTAACTCATCTGTGACCCACAATAAATTAAAGAAGAAATTGAATTTGATCAGTGGTGTTTTTATTTTACCTCTATCAGTTTTGAAGAACAGATTAGCACACAATATTGAATTGTCCAACTATATACTATTCTTCAGGATGGATGGGGGGTGGGGTACAACAAAAGAACATTTTGAGGATGTTTCCTGTCATAGGACATTCCTATTTACATAGACATGTCCTCATCAAGAAGAAGACAGATGTCTCCACAGGGGTCAGATACACTGTCTCTCACTGGAAAATTGTGGGCTGGATCAAAAAGTTTCCTTCCACAGTCAATCTCTAGAAGCTTCTCGAGTCACTCAGGGTTCTTTGGTTGCTTTTGAAGAGGATTTGGAAGAAGAGAGCCTGGGTAGAAACCCAGAATGTTAGTTCACCAGATATGTGACCTTTGGGCCTCAGGGAATTCATCCAAAAGTAAAGGAAGTACTTCTAGCTCCAAAAGCATTGGTCAGGAGACTGTGTCATCAGGTCTGTGTCAAAAAGAAGAGACAAAACTGGGCCTGAAGGTTCAAGGGGAGCACTGAGGGGGATGAGTGACCCATTTCTGAGGTTTCCCATCCAGTGGCATCTTGGGTCTGAGACAGAATGGCTCCCAGCATTGCCAGCTGAGAGATTTGCCAGGGAAGAGCCGCCCCGGAACCAGGACAAGTCGTGGGTTATAGCACCCACCTCCGGCCTAGTTTGTAAACAAAGTGGAGCTTTTTGTTTTGAGACCCTGGCCGGGCCTGGTCTAGGGATCTGCCTAGGAGGCCGTGCCAACCCCTGCAAGGTGACAGGACAGGCCCCTTGAAGGGCCAAGCACAGCATTAAGAAACCTGAACCGGGAGGGCAGTGGGGGAGTTGGAGTTGGAAAAACATTTTCAGGCATTTTTCTGCCTTAAAGGAAAAAAAGAAAGAAAGAAAATCCAAGGGCCAAGTTCTGACTGTGGAGCTGGTACAGCCTTGGCCCACACTGGTCAGGCTGCTGCTGTCGACGCACTTTGAGGTCTGAACTGCAAACGTCAGCAGGCTTTTTCCTGGCTGGCAGGAAGGGAAAGTTCCCTCCAGTGACAGACAAAAATAATGGATCTGGGGCAAGTCTAGGCCTTCAGAGGTTACAGTGAAAATTAATGGAGGACCACGTTAACTAATGTTACTCTAATCCTGCAGTTTGGGGCATTGGGCTAAATTTCTGTTTTATGGCATGTTTTACAAACTAACCTATTTTAGATGTTGGAACACTCCAGGCTGGAGTAAGTTCCAGGTCAGGAAACTTGCCCCTCCTCTTGAATTCCACAGTTGCTGGGCCACTCCTTGGTGCAGTGCCTGCTGTTCCACTTGTCTGCTATCTCCACTGAACCTTTAACATCAGCTCATTTATCTTTCAGGTGTTATAATCATTGACTTCAATCAGTATTCCATTATCCTAAACGGGCAATTATCTACATTGTCACTTTTGCCTTTGCTCTTTTGACCTAGGGGTCACAGAGGCCTGAGTGTAACTGAATCCAGCAAAATTATTCCCTTACCTGTCATATAAATAGTCATCCCAGCAAAATGAGACCCAAGGGGGCTTTTGGAGAGGTGTTGAGAAGGCCAGTCTAACTCGATCCTTTATTCTGCTCTTTAAGGAATGCAGTACTGTTTTGGCACTCTATCAAAATAAAACAAAGTTCCATTTTTCAGCTTCTTTATTTAAAGTGTGCACCCCTGAGCTTACAAATGCTTCTTTGTGGCCTTCTTTATTGAAATTTCCATTCAGCTCTTCCATCTGTTAGCTGTGTTTACCACTATTTCTAGGGAAAGAATTCAGTATTTCACCTTTATTTGGGGTGTAAGGTCATAAAACTGTCTGGATTATTTCAGCTATATTTATACCAAATTTAATATTGCTTCTTTAACAGGTTTAAAGCTTTTAATTCCCTAGTTCATTATTCATAGTGAGCAGTCTGAAGAGAACTGTGTTTTTTTTTTTTTTAATGAGGAAGGCATTTTATACCTTCTTGCTATCCCTTCTCCATCTGCCAAAGAGAAAGTGTTCTACAAATGTGAATTTCATTCAGAGAACATCGAATTAAACTCCATTTCTATCCCTTACACGTGGCTGTTGACTACACATTATTGCATTTCAGGAGCAGAAAATTGCTCAACATTCCCCTTTTTCCTAGAAATATTAATGTCATTACAGTCTGAGAAATCTCTTATAAGACTCATGATGAAACATCCACCATTGAAACAAGGTCTCCCAGATGGAGCTGATGTGTATCTGTATATATGTAGCTATGTGTATGTATATGTGCTTATATGTGTATGTGTGCATATGTGTTCATGCATATGTGTATATGTGTATATGTGTGTGCTTTTTTATAAATATATATTATTTATTTAAATTTTTCAAAGCAAGATGACCTCACCCTTCAGCAATAGAGACCACATCAAAAGAGATATATAAATAATACAAAATAAAAATGCAAACAGATTATTTTTCTTTCTAGAATTGCCACATTAAAAAAAAAATTTTTTTTAAGTGTCACACATTCCCCATAACAGCATGAACTTTAAGGAAGCAGGGTGGTGTAGAGACATGAACATCTCCTTTGAAGTGGGCAGACAGTAGGCAAATTCTCATGCTAAATGGGAGTTGTATGATGTTGGCACAGTAATGCATCTGACCTCCATTTCTTCTGCTGTCCAATAAGAGCAACACAACCTATTTAAATGGTGTTATGAGAACTAGGACAAATGCATGGTGCCTGACACATGGTAGGTGTTCATCAGTGATGGGCTTTATTATCATTATGTGAGATTTTCCAGGGTAAGAGGTAACTAGAATTTGTGTCTAAACCATTTGTTTTAACACTAATGATTGTCTGACACCTATCTTTGCTGGTTGAACACCTACGAATGTTCTGTGTTATTGCTTCCTCAGTTGATGAGCCTTGAGCTACATCCCCTCAGGAGTTTGCAGAACTTCATGGAGAAGAGTGTGAATCTTCACCCTTTTATTTATTTCTTGTGTTAACAGGCTCTTAGAGGAGGCAAGTTGAGTACCCAGATCAAAAAGAGCTAATGCAGTGCTGTGGAGAGTTGGTTAAATGCAGGTTTTGATCCCATAAGTCTGAGATAGGGCCTAAGATTCCACATACTTGACTCGTAGGTGATGCCAACGCTGCTAGTCCATAGACTATTCTTTGAGTATCAAGGATCTAAGATTCCTCAAATGCTGTGTGGGATGTAAAGCTTTGTAATGACAGGATACCTTAGATTTAAATAGAAATCTATGTATTTATCATAACTTGTTTAAAGAAAGGCAATACCTGCCCCATGACTTTCCTAACTCAAAGGAAATGATGAAATGGTATTTTTTTTCACTGCCCTTTCATGAATGTTTAAGAAAAGTCAGTATCTTCTTGATCATGATGTTGTGTCAACTCCAGATTATGAATGGTTTTCAATGTACAGATCGATGGAGATACTGATCTCTGTGTCCAGATGCTTTACTTCCCTGGCTGCCCATGTGATTCCAGGAAGGTGGCAATGTAAAGACCTATACAGTTACACCAAGGGAATGACAAAACATGCATTGTATTGCTCAGGAGAATACTAGCCATAAAACTCCACATCCCTCCCAGCTTCCCTCTTCTGATTTCTTAAAAACAAACTTTTCTTTTCATCATAAAGTCAGAAAAGTGTAAGCATTCGTTTTAGAAAATTTAGAAAATTTGAAGAAAAAAAATACCTATCATCTATTGCTTATATTTTTGAAAATTGTAGGATAATTTCTGTTTTTTGGAGAACAGTATTTTGAATTGTAAGCAACACAATTTTCTAGAGAGAGAAGAAATGTGTCAGCCACCTTCATCTTATTTCATGGCAACAGAGAGAGTATTTAACAAGCTGCTGTCTCCTTCCATCCCTGGATTTCTGGAGCAGAGCATCAGGCCAGTCAGTGAGTTGTCTGTGTATGCAGGCTTCAAAGAAATGATGTGTTTGGTTCTACTAAACATAGGCTTGAGGAAGCTTCAAAATATAAAGGGTTTAAACCCACCATGTCCAGTGTGGGAGCCATTCTTAAAGACAGTTTTGATTTGCATATTTGTTATGACAATCAACATATTAAAACAATTTTTCCACAGAATAAAAGGAAAGAGTACCTTTTTCTAATGCCCACAAAGATGTCATTTCAGCCAGCAGCCGCACTGAGTGGTAGTGGTTGTCTTAATTAATATTTACATTGTCCTGGTCACTGAAGAAGATGGAAACAAAATGAAGCATGGGATCTTACTGTGTCTGTCCATAAAACTCCCAACTGACCTTCAATTGAGGCAATAGCTTACTAGCAGAAGTCTCCACCTCTTCTCTCAAAGTCTTGGTATTTCTGAAAAACCTCACTCTTGGGTCCCTGAGTTGTTTTATTTACTTATTTTTAATGATTGTATTAGGTGTTATGGATTTTAATTAAGTAGTTGTCTCTTGACACTCTTGTTTTTTGGAAAACGCCGAAGACAGCAGGCCATCTAATGGCCTCAACTTGGAAATCCCCAGTATCCTGCCCCCAGGAATGGGCAATCCTTTGCCTGGTCCCAGAGAAATTTCTCTTTTGTCACTTCTGGCTTTGCCTCAGACTACCTGCACTACCCTCAGCCCTCTGAAATTCAGTTTTCTTTTCTTAATCTAAGGTCATCTAAGGTCTTCTGATGCTATAAAACTATGTGCATTTATGATTCCATCAGAGTTGCTGGTAAAGATAACTGCAGTCATTAAATATGAAAATTTGCTTCCTTATAAGCACAAAAGAAAACTTTGGAAGCTATTCCTTTTTTAGTTTGGGTCAAGTAATTTCTACCCTAACATGAGTTACCATGCTTTTCTGAACTATAACTTGCTGCACATATGTTTTCAATGTAAGCCATAGCTTAAAACATCTTTCCTAGATTCTTGGTGAGACAGAAGGACAGATTGTGTGTGCGTTTATGCCTGTGTTTGTCTGTGTCTGCACATTTACACGCGGTCATCATTTGGGGATGCTGATGGGCCCTAATCCATTTTTAATAGCCTAGTGAGAGATTGCATCATGTTTTGTTTTAGAAAATATGAAAACTATCTGCAGCTGTGAAGGAATAACCCTCATAATTTATCTGAGAGCCTGCCTCTCTTCCTTGTGGGATCTACTCTATATCTCATGTCAAGTCATTACTCTGTCCACCCCCCATGTATGCAGAAGACCACATGATAGATGCTATAAAACAGGGTGTTATTTCCACAAGAGGGGGAGGTTAAACCCTGTGACACAGGAGTGATGAGGCACAAGTGAGTTAAGAAGACAGTATATCTCTCCACACCAGATAAAATACTGTCCTTTATTCTGCAGCTATATTTATATTAATAATGCAGCTAAGAAAAAGAAGTAGAATTCTTACTGTTTTGATTCATTTATTTTAAGACCTTGTCTCCAACATTTTCATTGCTCTTTGGGACTTTTGCAAAAAGCAGCAATGGCCTTCTTCTTTCAAGATTTCCTTTAATTAATTTTTATGTGTCATTCCTGTGTCGATATTGAGTAGTTGTAGTTATTTCTGTGCTTTAAATTTAAGCTGCTATTAAAAATTCAATTTAATTCCTATTTTTCAAAAATGTATCATGTATAGTGGTTTCAAATTTTCACCCTATAATAAATAAATACTTGAACTCTAATACTCATAAACTGTTAATGGATTTGGTATTTCTTAAAAACAAGCTGTATCCTTTCATGTTAAAATCTCTGTCCCTCACAAGGAGACTACAATCTTGATTAACTCACTCTTGGAATATGACATGACTCCCTCAATAGAGTTTCTTTCCCACATTCTCTCGAGAGGAATTGACCACTTAGAATTCATGTGTTAGCCATTACTAAGTGTGGGCGGGGCCAGTACATCCAGTAGCAGTCTGGAGTGCTTACCACAAGCTCTTAGTCAATAGCTGACCAATTTCAGAGTGAATTGCTCACTTCGCTTGCCTGTGCTGTGAAGTTGTCATACCACATATACTCAGATTTTCCTCTGATGTCACACGTACCTGTCCAAGTGTCAGCCTTCTTTCTTCATTTGTATGACTCTGCTTATTATGGTCCTGAAGCAGCCAGAACCCTTTTGTGAAATAGGTTAATGCACATAAGTATTTCATATTCAACGTTTGACATGGGATGGCACTAATCATTCTGAGCAATGGTCAGGGCTTTCATTATCATCTTAATAAAAGAATAGAGTTGTATTTGAGGAATTATTACTTCAGTAGATGCCAATACTTTCCAAGGAATATCATAACTATTGAGAAAGACCTTGGTTAACCCAAATAACATGCTCTCTCTCAAATAGTACACTTACTTTGAAATTCAGGCTCTATTTTTCATTTGAACTTCTCCTGCATTTTTTTTTTCATCATCCAGTGAGAAAGCCTATATCCTCCTTGCCATTTGTTTTAACCCTGCTGTTTGAGCCTAATGTTTGCAATTAGGAGTTGACAGGTACTGCCATTGACAAAGAAGGAAGAATGTGATTTTTCTACCCTAGTCCCAGCTAGTGATCATCAAAAGCTTCCCTGTGTAATCTTTTTACTCTGAAACTTATATCCCAGCTTAAACATGAGGAATATCAAACAGGAACATAGAGGTAATGTTTTCAATAAAACCCTCCTTCCAGAAACTAGTTGTTACTGACAAGCTGCCACCTGCAGAGAATTTGAGAGGAAATAAAGAACGTTCGTGTCTATTTTCATGTTCAGTTTTATCTTAGGTAGTATAATAGATCTCTATCAATTCTTTCCCCGTGGTCACCAGCCTATTTTCAAAATTCTTATAAATTTAGCCCCAGTGATGTATAATCCTTCAGGCTCTGTTCAGGCTAGATAGTCTAGTGCATGGTAGTAGATGATGCTGGCCCACAAATTAGTGTGTCTGTCCTCTGAATCTCTGCTCAAGCTTTTTTCATTTTAAGAACTAAATAAAATTTGTAAAATGTTTAATTGCCTCTGAGGATGCAATCCCGAAACTCATCCACTGAAATTCTTTAAGGGCACTTTGTGTATTTAAAAAGTACTTTTTCTTATTGATATGCAGATTCAAAATATCAACTCAGTTGACTTATTTTTTCACTGGAGACAATATGAAAGTTTTGGGAAAATATACACATTAGAATTTCTCTACATATACTACAAGTGCTTCCCAGTTACAAAGAACATATTTAACTTTTTTCTTAGCATATTTCTTTCTTGTTCTACTCTCAAGGTATTTTTTTATTTTGCAGTTGTTGTTTTAAGCATTGGGTTTTGATTGCGGTCTTCAATTCATTGTCTCCTTATGCTTTATTTTTGTTATAACTGAAAATACCATGTGATTCTGGAGATTACAGAAGGGCAGTTTGTACTTCGATACATTGTTGTACTGTTATCATGAATACCATTCTCCCAGTTCATATAAGCCTAACCCTCAATAAGACTGCAGGTTTCTTCTTGCAGGGCAGTTCTTTCTATTGCTGTGGGAAGTCAACAAAAGCCTCTTTGCCTGTCTCTCTTTTCTCTCCTATACTCTTAAGTTGCTCTTGAGACTGATTGTCTCATTATGTGTTCACACTTCTCAAATAGCTCTTCTCTTTTTCCTTTTTCCTGAATATTTACAATACTAATAGAGCTAGTTCAAATATCATATTGTACCAATAGAGGCTGATAGTATATGATGCTCTTTTTACTGGACATCTCAGATGTTATAAAACTCACTTTTCAGTTGGGCCACTTCTTATTTATACTACTGTGTGACTTTGGCAGATCAATTAACATCTCTCATCCATTGTTTTCTCACGGGTAAAAGAAACAATAATATCCGTTTTTTTGTTGTTGTTTTTTTAACTCAAAGTTGTAAGAATTCAATGACATGTTGTGAGGGTGTTTTATAACTATTAGATATTTATGCCTAATTTAGAGTGAATGGCACTGTTAATGCAAATTATTGTTAACTGCCATTTTATTGACCTACTACTATATGCCAACGATTGTTACAGGCCCTTTGCACTCATTTTCTCATTTATTTTTGTAAAGCCTGCAAAGAGGCATTGTTATTTTTATTTTACAGTTGAAGTGCCTTGATCAGCTTTCTAGGTATTAAGTAGCAAAAGCTGGAATTCTAATCAGGGCCTGTCCAATGCCCAGGCTTTCCTCATGCTTTCTGTTTGCATCCTAATTTAGGAGAAAGAGAAGACAAAAGAAGACACTATCAAATCCATCCTCAGGGGTTTACACTTGAAACTTGAATATAGTTTGTTTGACTGTCTTGAAATAGACATGCTCCAGATTAATCATATTTTCAAGCTTAGATATCATAGTTACAAAAGAATACAATGTTTGAGTGCCAGGGGAGAGGCAGGTGTTTTAGCATATAAGGTATAAGAAAAAAGTGAGTATCAAAAGTGGCTATGTCTTATAAATCTTTTACTTATTTATTTTTAGTTTAATTATTTTATTTATGTAGCCTGTGAACCAAATTAAGAATACATTAAGTAAGTCAGAGCCCTGTGTTACACACTCTAGCAAATGCTTCATTTATTGCCTTGGCAGCTTTATTTATTAAAGGATCATCATTTAAAAAAATCTTCAAAACAATTGATTGGATGCTTTTGGTAAAATGATCTATACTCGTTAAGAACATAATTATGGATGCCTCTGATTAATTCTCTTCCTTCTCATTTTTATTTTCTGGTAAATTTTTGCTTTACTACTCAATGGTTGGCTCTCAGAACAGGAAGGCAAGTTTGACTTCATAAAATCAACAACTAACATTTGCACAGTGGTTTACCATTTACAAAGCGAGCACTGTTCACTACCGTTGTCTCACTCCCAGTGCCAGGGGTCACTGTCATAGGACTCCAATTCACAAATGAGGAAACTGCCATCCTAGGAGTACTCTGGAGCAGTTTTACTGATGATGTCTGCAGTTCATTCCATGTCTGCTTCATGGTCAGATTCTCCATTGCAAGGACAGTGTTCTGTATTTCTTGTGTTCCACACAGCTTTTAATACAGTGCCTTAAATTTGACTTTCAGTAAATATGTAGTAGATGAAAGCATGAATGAGTAAAAGATTAGTGGAAATTGTAATGTTATCTCTGTAAATCAAAATTTTCAAATCTCACTTCCAAAGATAGCCTTTAGGTGATGTCTGTGAATCGCCTAAAATCTTAGGCAAAAATGTGCCCTTGTGCAGGCTCACACATATATTTTTCAATGAAGAAGGTAACCTCCTTATTTTTCATCAGATTCTAAAAGGGGTCCATGACCCAAATTAAACATATAGCCACAAAAAATATTTTAAAATTTTATTTAGCATTTATATAACAAAAGATAGAAATCATCAGAACATTAAATTTAACCTCTGTATTACCTAATTGGTGTCAACATTTCAAGTCTAAGCTAATCAGTTTTGATTTGTTAGAGCTTAAAACTAATGAGGTTGAAGTTGGACTTCAGTCTTCGTATTGGCTAATTAACAGCATAGTTCTATGGCCATAGATTTCACTGAGCCCTCAAAATTCCCATGATAGATTTTTTTTTTAAGGCAGGGAATTATACTATGCTAATCAATTCCCTCACTGTGTTTCCTGCATTATTTGTATGTTCATAGCTTCAGTCTGAATATAGCTTATATTTCAACTGACAAGTAACTCACCACGGGCTAAAATATATATTTTTCAATTTCTCCCAGGTTTAAGAGAATTTCTTAATCCAACTTTGAACTTTCAGGAATTTTATTTCTTCACAATTTACATTATAAAAAATCTGCTACACTAAGTGTTATTTGAGAGAAGGGTCCATTTCTTCTTTATCTCTGTAAATATAATATACAATGCCATTCTATAGTATATGTTCAGTTAGTGTCAGTCATTGTGAGGCTTTAGTGAAGTAGAATCATCAAGTCAAAATAGAGGACTTTTCTAGGAAATAATTACATCAGTAGATCACCAAGTCAAAAATCATCAAGTCAAAATAGAGGACTTTTCTAGGAAATAATTACATCAGTAGATCACCTAATTTAAAATGTAATATACTAGCAAATAATTTTTATCACTGAGTACTTTGTTGTCTATAGTAGAATATATTATATTCAGACAAAGTAAACCATTATTCCTCATTCAGGGCATATTATTTTATACCCTTTATCTCTTACAGTAGTCAAGGAACATTAAAATGAATCCAAAGTGAAAAATGCCTAAAAGTGTATAAAAATGTTTAAAAATGTACAGCATAACTTTTAGTTGGCAAATTATATACTTTACAATAGTTATGAAATGCCAGTTTTCATAAATTATGAATACTCAAAAGAAAAATGGTTTTCAAATCAAAGCAAACAATATGTTATGGTATAGTAGCTTACAAGAAACATTTATTCTTCAAAGAGTTGGTAAACATAGTACTTCCTTGGTTGAAGCAGAAGAGCTCCAAGATAATGCATTCAAGTTTGAATTCTTTAATATTTTATTGGTCATATTTTAAAGACAAGCTATGTCGAAACCTTTTCTAGAGCTATTCTTCCAATTAAATTTTTTAAAATAAAATGATGAAATGGTCAATCTTATACTTTTTAAACATTTCTCTTTAATTATTCTATCATATAAATACAATGCGTTCTTTCAAACATTTGCACACGTAATAATAGGAGGCATGTCTTTATGACATTACATGCCTTACTAAACTGACTTTAGCTATTCCCATGTTTACACACATACATATGGTTAATGGTTTATGTTACCTATTAGAGTTTTCTCTTTCCAGAATTCCAAGATATTTAAAGGCTGAAATACTGAAATGTTTATTTTTGAGCTCAGGATCTTACTGCTTTATATAGTAACACATAAACAGGCTAAATATTTATTTTAACACTACCAAACCCACTTTTTACCTTCATTATGAAAATAAGGTTTGGTCAGCTGAGGTCAAGCTGGACACTCAGCATCACTGCCATTGTGGTTGGTGAGCTCCGCCACAGAGAGGAGAATCAAATGTAAACACTGAACTTTTCTACAGCAGCTTAGAGCTGGGATTAACTTGGATCACCTAGTCTTCTGCTTTTAATGAAATTCCCTCCCTTGTATTTTCATGTTTGGAAGAGAGTCCAAAGTTATCTCATGCTAATTCAGTCAGGCAGTGCCCTCCGGAGATGTCACAGGCTTCCCTGACCTCTCCAGAGAGAGATCCAATGAAGGGATGAGGAGAATTAAACATTCCTGAGAAATTGGAAAGCAGCAACCCCCAGAGAATTTGCAGAGAAACTCACTCCAGACTCAGCTGCCAGATACTCAAGTCACCTTTTCAGCACTTGCTTGATGTCTCTCTCAGTCCCATCTGGCTTGACTCAGAGGTCAGTCTGAGAACTGGGAGAGGTGGCAGCTCCACAAAGAATTCAAGGGAGGTCTAGCAATAGCACTTTCTGTCTTTGTCATTTGTTGTTGTTTGAAATGCATTCAAAAGGGTGGACAGAGCCTAGGGTGACAATAATACTGGATTTTGCTTGGCTATTTCCTTTTTCTTTTTTTTTTTAACCCGAAATTTAGATGAACTGGTATTTTTATTTTCCAAATAATGAGTTCTTTGATTTTTCGATGACTAAAATTTAAGGGTTGTTATTTTTATTATGTAGGACCTCTGCGACAGATTATTTTGTGATTATATCAGCTATTTTGCAAAGGATGCTTTCTCTTGTGCATTTAATGAAATTTGGGGCAAGTGGAGGGGGACGGCTAGAAAACATTTTCGGTTTGAAAATTATATTCTTTGTGGTCCACATTTCCTATATGAAGAATTTCAGAAAAGCAGGAAAACATGAGTACTCTTAAATACGGTATCTATATTGTAAACAAACTAAGAAGCTGTATTTTTTTAGTTTGTCCATTTTATTTTCTAGTGAACTGATTAAAGTTCAGTGTGCCCTGCAGTGATGTTGTGAGAAGATTTGGAGATCATTGCACAATTTTACACTTATGCAGGTTCCTAAAGGAAAAACGACTTTTACTGGGACACTCCTTTAGGCCGGATTGCTGAACAGGCAAACCTTACTGTACCAGATCTGGCTGGCCCTTCGGCATGATTTGTTTGGTCCAAGCAAGGTTTTACTTTTTTTTTTTTTTTTTAGCTAACAGTTAAAATTTGAGAGTGTTAAACATAACACTCAATTTTTGTCATTTCAGATGGGAACTGTCTGCTGGAGTGGAGTGCACATTGTCCCTTCTACAAGGGAAGGGGGAGGTGTACTCCAGAGGCCAACAGGGGTGAGACCAGCCTGGGGCCCTGGAGGCACTGGAGTTATGAACCCTGTCTTAAACCCTTTTTCCAGTGCCTTGTTAAAAAAGAAAAATCACTTTCCAGAGTACTTTGTTCACGAGAAAGTTATTTCTAATTTCTGTATCAAAGCAGATATATAAATATTACACTCATTTCTTCATTGGCTTACTTTATGATTCTCGAGATGCTTTTATCTCCTACATGGTGACCTAGAAGGTGGGTTGGCCTGGAAAATGGAAGATGTAGGCTCCACTGCTGGGCCTGTCTCTAGCCATCTGGAACATCTTGTTGGACCCCAGTTTTCTTATCCTTATAAATCAAATGTACCTCCTAACTCCTAAGAGTTCTCCGATCTCTGCTACTGTTCAGTTTTCAGTGATTCAGTACTCAATAGCTTAGGTTCCTTAGGTTCCCTGTCAAAAAAAAAAAACAAACATAGAATCAAACATGTCGGTGCACTGAGAGTGTACATAACAAACAGTGCAGAGAATCCCTTCATAGTGGTAAGACTCATTCAAATAATCACCCTCTCATTTCATCTTCATAGTATTCATGAAGTGCAGCTGGTCTGTGCAGCCAGTGTGATCACAGTTATAGTGGATGTTTGCACTTGATATCTGAAGTAGAGTTATTAATAATGGAATCCAGGGATGCTTTGAAGGACCCAGGTCAAAGGCTTTAAAATCCTCAGCCCTTGGTGTTAAGATTGAAAAGTGGGAAAGGGAGGAGGGTCTATGTTAAGTCTTTAAAATGCCTACTCAAGGCCCTCTCATTGTATTTCTGTTTCCTAAGTCAGTGTGTGCTGAAAGAGTTAAAGGACTTCAAGCCTTAACTCACCATCGGGGAGTGTCTTGGGCACTGGAGAGTATCTGGCACAGGATGTGTTTTCATGGAACTGCTTATCAAAACTAAGCTTCTGCCGTTTCATTTAGACGGGGTGGATTGGGTGGAAAACTGGCAGAGGGATCAGGAAATCTGCCTTCTGTTCCTCATTCTGCTGCCGCCTGACCCTTTCGCAGGTCATTCCCCCTAACATGTCTCAGTTTCTCCATCTGTAAAATAAGACAATGAAATTAATGTCCTTTATAAGAAATGTTAGAGAAATCCATCTGATTATCTTCATCAAAACTATGACAAATAAATACTTTCAAGGGGGCTCTGCCTTGATCCATTCTTTGGTTTACTCTTGTCTAAGGCTTTCTTATCTGTTTGGAGGGGTTTTTCAGACCACAGCCTTCTTGCTGCCTATTAATGATTATGTTCCCACCTAACCTTCATATTAACACCATCCACCACCACTCTAGGAAGAGAGACAGTGGAGGTGGGAGTTTTTCATGCCAAAATAAATTATAAAGTTTGGAAACACTTAGACCAAGATAATTAGGAAAATGATGTTGAATAAAAGATGGCATTAGATTTATTATCATGCCTAAGTTCAAATCCAGTTCCCAGAAGCACGATCTCCAGTTAACTGATCTATTATAAAGGTTTGTTTGTTTGTTTGCTTGCTTGTTTAATATTTAATTTGTTTAAATCTGCTGATCACTCCTCAGTTTAGGCTCTACTTAGAATTTTTCTTCATTGAGAAATAACATTGGAAAAAACTATCACCAACTATTTACTATTTAAACAGTATTAAACAAAGGAATACTATCAGTAATTTAACTATTCAGAAAAATGACTTAAAGCTCTTATGAAATATCTACCTGTATAATGCAAATTTATTTTTTTTTGAAATAGCAGAAATCCACATATAAGACATATATAAATTATCGGGATTTTTATGCTCTTTGAAAACTTGATTATAACTGAACTGTTTTGGGTGAGGAATCAGAAATTCTTAAGGATGGAAATGTTGAAACCCCAGAATCTTTTCGAAACACATTTTTTAAAAGAATTCATGCTCTGAAAATGCTGTTTTTATGTTAAGTATGATAACAATTTATGGAATTAACACATCATATCTCAGTGATGGTGTGGAACACTAATCTCTTAGGCATTAACCCTGGAATTTTCTCCAATAATATTATCATTTATAATGGCAATAACATTGAACAGATCACAGGATGTCTTCAAACTGTTATCTAATGGGATACCTAAAACTCTATAACCTGTGTAAGATCAAGGGTGAAATAAGTGACTTGTCTAAAGTGGCAAGCCTAGAGTCTTAGGACTTCCATCGGAGTTCTTTTCACTGCATAATATTGAGACTGCCCTTTATGACTGCCTATTTTCCTGTAAAAACACATCATCTGAGGCCTTCATGTCTTGGCTCTGTGATTTTCTCAGCTCTCACATTCTGTGTACAGGTTTTCATTTTGAGTATATGTTTTGTATTCAGTCTCCCACTACAGGCTCAGCTTTATATGATTGGCTCCCATTACATATATTTCACAAGTGATCACAAAAAGGGATCCTAAGCTACTAGCACAGTGTTTACTGTTGGGAGCAAGATCTTTAAAAAACAAAACAAACAAACAAAAACAAACATGAAACAAAATAAGAAACACTTTTTTTTTCACTCCTTTGCTCTTAACCTCCACTTCCAGTAGTGCTAGGAGGAGCTGAATCAGATGAGAAGCAGGCAGTTCTGTGATGCCTGGTTCTGTTCTCCTACAAAGCCTCCAAACTGGCAAGGGGGTGCTGCAGAAGAATCTCAGCTGAAGAGATTGGCGTTTCAGCAGGTGGCGCTGTTTCCTCCAAGTGATCAGAACATCTGTATGCCCCCCAGCTGGCGGCGGGGGCGGGGGTGGTGGGGACGGGTTCACTCTTAGGAGCAAATATCTAATATTTGTCCTTTTTCTCAGTGGTCCTACCAAAGTTTTAAACTAACACTGAGTTGAAGACAAAAGTGAGTCCTGCAAACTGAGAAACTGGCTCTCGTTACTTTGTAGATCATCAGGCCACCATGATGACTGAGATATCCCACTGTTCCCCCTAAAGCAAATCTGCAGTCCGTGTCACTGTTAGAAATACAATACTTGATTTTTTTAATCTCTATTTGTTCTGGAATCAGTAACACATAGGCAATCTATGTGAAAGAAAAAAGAAAGGCAGGAGCAATTGTGTAACTGTCACTACAACCAAGTGTGTTCATTCTCTCACTGACCAAGCTCTTTAATGTCTGTGGACACATACATCTGGAGGCCTAACCAGATAGGGAGCATAACACACTGGTAGCAGAGGATTTATCTCTTGGCAGCCAGTTTACTCGTGGGGAGACACTAGGATTTTATCTCCATACCCTTGGAGAATTGGTTGACTGACTCTCTTAAAGACATAATTTACTGTTCCGTCAGCTCACTTGCAGAGCCCTCTTACTGGAATCTATACTGAATTTACTCTTTTTCATTTTCGCTTAAGAGGACCCATTCTAGAGAATACTTCAAAATAATGGAGCTGGCCTAGTGGGAGAGGACAGATTAGTTTATCGTCACGAGTGTGGATAACCCAGTAGCCCACATTTAGCAAGATCTTAGAATATGTCTAAAGTTCCAACAGCATAACACACGTTCATCCACTTTTGCTTTTTCTCTCTGTGGTTTTAGAAAGAGTTTAGTAGAAATGGGAACTAAAGATTTGACATACATTGAGCAGAAGGTAGGATTATCACACTGGCTCATTTTCAAGAGCAGGAAAGGTATACTAAATATTCTACCTGCACACTTTAAAATGACTAGTTTCTTAAATTATGTCTTTTGAAGCAAATGTTCACTAGCTATTTTTTAAATCAATAATATCAGCATTGATGTTTTAAAAACATATCAACATTACCTAGTGTCTCAGTGAAGAAAAAAATCTTAGGGGAACATTTAAAATTTAGTTTTGAAATGTTATCAATTTGAAGTTTTTTAAATACCCGTTTACTCTTAAGTGCAATGCAATAAGAACGCCATTGTGTTCTTTGAAAAAAAAAAAATGAACAGATATGTGAATGTGATGGATTTTGTATACTTCCTTCTGAAGACCCAGCACATTGTGCATCTTCCTAGGAAGTTCAAATCATAAAGTTAACATCTGTATTTTGTAAAAACCACTCTCAGTGTGCTCACTTTCTCTGAAAGTTGGAGGCTGAAAGAATGAAATGCAGATCCTCTCCAGGCCAAGAGTTGCATCATAAGCCCTTTGTAATCAATAAGAACATTGTGGTGGTTATTTCATAGCTGATTAACTTATATGTCTACAAGCCAACACTTGACTTGAAAGGCTGGTCTGGTTTCTCGTGGTGCGAGCATGGCCTTTACTAGCCTGTCCTGGCACTGAGCTCTGGGACTGCTCTTTCCTGACCGCAACCAGGGTGCAGCCCTTCAGTTTCATAGTGAGTAACCAACCCATCGGCAGGAGCTCACTCTTCTGTGAAAGGGCATTTTGTCTTTTCGTGCAGTACCACAATGGCAAGATAATTAGTGTTAGGGAAGGAAAAAACAATTGAAAACCTCATCAGATACCTGGTTGTGGACTCTTCAGCTTTGAAGAGACAGAAAATGTGGTAGCTTTAATTTTCTTAATAACTGAGATAAATGCAAAAAATTACAGGCAGTTGAGCATTTAATAAGATGATGCATAAGTTAATAAAAATTGCCCATATATTTCTCAGCTGGTTGTTGAAACATACTGTGCTTCTGTAATCGGTTTATATGGTATTGTGTTTTAATTCACGTTGGGATCTTAGAAATTCTCCTTAGAGTTTTTGTATTCCTCCTTGCAAACTTTGTTTCATTTTTAGAGAAATGAAATCCTTGTGTCTCATAGTTGAAGTATTGTTTTGTGGTATCCTAAATTGCTTTTAATTTCACCAGTTGTGGGGCAAATAAACCATTGTATACTTGGGGGAAAAATTGGCAGAAAAGCAGAATATGTTAAAGACTCTTGCTTTTCAGTGCTAGTGAGATTTCCCAACTGGAGCTTCTCTGTTTTATTTTGCCTCTGGCTAACATCTAAAGATCAGTAATAAAGCTCTATGCAAATACTTTCATGTATTAAAAGAACAATATTTTGACACTCTTTGACACAAGCAAAAAAATACAACACTAAATTAGTGTTCAGGATAACAATGAAGACATTGTTCATTCATATGAAATGAATGTGAAAAATGTTGTGTTATAGTAACAGAAAAGATTGCTCCTCAGTTCTCGACCTTTAGCACTTGCTAGATGACATTACTTATGGCATTGTGTAGTAATAGACAATTGTTTATTGTTAACAATGGATCTTGAGCAGTCACTGATACTTGTCAGACTACTGAAAATTTTAGTCACTGAAAAATAACAGGGTCTGGCAATTTCAGTTAAGCTTTTCTAAAAAATTTTAAAAGTATTTTTGGACATTTTAGAATTTTCAAATACTTGATATTCAGTTAAATGTTTTGAAAATGTTAATTCAATTTATCAAAAGCTTCTTTTTCTAGATTGCATCTAGAGTTAAAAAGACTCAGAAAAACATCTCCCATTACCATCTATGTGTTTTTTAAATAGTTGAACTTTTAGGAGCTCTCTTGAATTTTTTTTTTAACTCAGTGAACATAAAGGAGCTCTTCATTTAATTTTCAGTGGGGTAGAGGGGCCCTTATTTAAGGCAAAGTTGTCCCTAAATTGTTATTTTTATATATAGTGGAATTTCTTTCTTTCTATATCTGTAGGCTCAAATATTACTGTTATAATAAATGTTTTCTTAAATATAACTGGCTTCCCTTTTCATCTCTTTCAATCAAGGACATTACAGAGTCAGCATCTAGGAAATAATTACAATAACAGAAATAGTACACTCGTGAGTAAGACCAAGTCAGTAAGAGCAAGTTGACCCCCCCCCCCCCGAAGAACAAAGCTAATATACTGTGTATATTGGGGTATTTTTATATTTAGCAACCAAAAATTAAAGGCAGAATGATAAATCTAAATCTAGTCAAACATAGTTATAAGAGTATTGAGTGGGAGAGTGACTTTTAAGTTGAAATCCTGATTTTCATGAATGGGTACATTGTAGGGAAATACATTTGAAATGAGTTTAAATGAATGAATTGAATGGAACTGTAATTGCCAGTTACAAAGATGGTACATATGTCCTATAACTTGCAGTCTACCTACAGAGGAGATGAAGAATGGCCAGTCATCAGTGCTCTTTGGGATTAAAAAACAGACTAATAAGAATTCTCTGAAGCTCTCCCATTCCCCTGATGTGCCTGATTTGTCTCTTCCTTTGTGCTATCTCCTTCCTGCTAGCATTTATCTCATTGGCCTATGTCATTTTGGTTGGTGGTCATCACAAGGCAGTCTTCCTTGTGGAGTCTGTGGTCTCAAGTAGTACTTTATCCTCTTTGGAACTGCCTTCTCAGCTCTGAGTACAATTCGTTCCACACACACAGACTGTGCAGTCCTGGAAGTCTTGTTTGGTCTCCAACTGTCTTCATCTGAGCTTGTTGGCCCAAGTTGCAAAAACCAACTCAAGGAAATTTGAGTAAGAAGGGATTTATCATAAGGAGCGTAGGGATACTTTACAGGAAGTAGAAAGTGAAATCTGCTTTCCTGTGTATTTGTGCATCTCTTTCCTCACTCCCCCTCAAGCCTTGTAGTCTCTCTTTATCTGCTTCTCTTTTCATATAGATCTTCTCCTGCTCAGTTCTGCCATGCTACTTCTGCAGGCCTCCCCTTGGCTTCAGCAGTGCCGAGTGACCCTATGTGACAGCCATATAGTTCCAATGATCAGTGCTGTCCTACTTATTCAGTCTCTGGGTCTCTTACTACCAGCCCTTTTGAGACTCTGATTGGCCCAGAATATGTCAGATCTCCATGCGTACTAAGGGAGTCACAAGACAGGGAAGGTAGAGGGACACGTCATCTAACTTAAGTATAGCTGACTTGATTCACTCTTTCAGCAAGAGATGTGGGTAAGGATAGTCTTGCTTGAGAGGATGGTTTTAGAAAGCTTCCATGCCTGATATCTTCTGGATACTACCTAGAGTTTGTCTTAGAAGTTCTTACTTATGTTAAATATCAGACTTTTAAAATCCTTTTCCTATATAAATGTTGGAAATCCATAACCCAAGAAGGCAAAGCATTTACCTTGTTTATTCCTACCTGGCATACTCTCAGACTCTAGCACAAAGCCTTGCACCTAGCAGGCATTACATAAATATCTATTGACTGGTCAGGTCCCCAGTTAGCCCACGGAGGTCCATGGTGCTATTCATAGCAACCATTTATAACAGAGGTTCTATAGGAAAATGCATTCCTAGAGGTTCTTAGGAAAATGCATGTTAGTGTAAAGCAATAAAAAGAATGCTAAAAGGGAAATCAAGATTCTTGTCCCAGCTTTAGCACTAAGTAGGTGTATGACTTCAGATGAGTCATATAATCTCTCAGGTTTCAGTTGCTTTGTCTTTAAAAGGAATTGAATTGAATGAGAACATCTCTGAGGCTCCTTCTAGCTATAAAATTCTGTGGCTCTATCAGAATGAGAATTAAATTTACTCCACCCTTTCAGTTTTACCTCCTCATGCTATATATGGGTACAAGAATTTGGTCATGAAGATTAAGTAGATCCTCATGCACTGATAAACCTCTCAAGCTACATAATCATCATTGTCATCATCATTATGATAAATAATAGTCCTTGAGCACTTACTATGTGTCAGGCTCTGT
Source organism: Eidolon dupreanum (assembly GCA_028627145.1). Lineage (NCBI taxonomy): Eukaryota > Metazoa > Chordata > Mammalia > Chiroptera > Pteropodidae > Eidolon > Eidolon dupreanum. The sequence goes on from CM053502.1 coordinate 79,758,317, forward strand.
TCCAGGCGCTTTACATGTATGAACTAATTTAATCCTAAAGACAACCCTATGTGCTAGGCACTATTATTGTTCTCATTTTTCTGAGGCACTGGAAGATTAAGGAACTTGCCAGTAAATCCTGCCACTGAAGTTTAAACATAGGTGGTCTGATTCTGAGTCTGAACTCCAACCACAACACATAGTAGTTCTAACTGTGGTCTCCAAACTAACAGCATTAGCTTCACCCTGGAACTTGTTAGAAATGCATATTTTCAGGTCCCATCCCAATCTTTCTGAATCAGAAACTCTGGGGCTATAGGAAACCAGCAACCTGTTTTAACCTTCCAGATGATGCACACTAGAATTCTCGAATTTCAATATAAATTGAAAATAAATTGAAAATATAAAATATTGAAATGATAATGTAATATATCTATTGAGTTAAATAAAACATTAAATTCAACTTTGCATTTTCTTTTACTCTTTTAATGTTGCTAATAGAAAATTAAAAATTATGTAGGTGGCTTGCATTACATATTGGGCAGCACTATTTTAGACTAAGCTTGTAAAGTCCTATAGTCATCAGCCTTAATGCACACATTATGATGTGTGTATGGTTTTCATTTATTGCTAATGATGATTATCAACACTGGAACTGAGAGATCTATGGCAAGGCTAAGACCTGTTATACCAGGGAGCCAGAACCAGGCCAGAAGTTGGATTCCAAAGGTCACTGTCAGACTGAGAGCCAAAACCAGGTGGTCAGGACAGGCTTGAGGGGTAAGGTCATAGAGAAGTCAAAGCTGGCTCCCAAGAACATGTTTAGGCAGCATGGCCAGGAACCATGAGCAGGGAGATGGAAAATCAGGTAGTATGAGTGTAAAGTAACTTCCTGCTGCATACCCAGAGCTTTTATATTCTGATGAGCCAGGAACTAATTTTACAATAGCTTACCTGAGTATGCAAGTGGGAGCAGGTAATTGGAAACACCTGGTTGAGGTAGGTGGCTGGGCACGCTCCAGGAAACAACAACTTCTGGGAAGTATGTTGTGACAGTAATAATGTTAGGGCCAAATTGGAGCATTTGTTAAATTGTAGTCACCTGAAAGTGAGTTTCAATATTCTGTGCATTAGTCTGTGAATTACTGTTGCCTTCATATAAACCTATCTCTACACAGTTTTAGAGAGAAACAGATCCTTACGTAGAAACCACAAGCTGAAGAAATTTTTATATTAAAGGCAAAAATATTGATTACTGTATTGAAACAATCAGTTGATATTATAATCATCATAAGATAGTATATTTTTTCCAGAGATGGCTGCAATAATCCCTTCTATCCTGCACACTCTCTTACAGTGTGACGTTACCACTCTTCTCATAAAAGGGGAGATTCTGTTTCTCCTCTTTTGAATTTGAGCCGACCCTATAAGCAGTAGTATACAGAGGAAGTAACACCAGGTCACTTTTTTTATGAGGCCTTGCAGGTTGTGTTTTGGAAAGAACCTTGGGCTAGACAAATGAATGATGAGGGACCATGGGGCTTGAGCCACGTGGAGGTCTCAGGTGCATCCAGCACCAAGGACCCAGACCTGTGAGGGAGGCCATCTTGGTACTATAGCCTCAGCCAAATTACCTCACCCAGCACCACAGGGAGCAGAAATGAGCCATCTCGCCTGAGCCCTCCTGAATTCCTAACTCACATTATTCTGAGCAACAGAAAGGTTTAAGCCACTAAGTTTTAGGGTGGCTTATTAAACAGGATTGGACAAGTGAAACATCCTTTGTTTGTATGTGTATTTTCATTAAGGTTCTTTAATACATTATTTACATGGTCACATAACTTTGGGATACAAATAATTACTTAAAATAATTCTTTATACAGTCACTCAGAATGTATTATGCTGACCATATATACATACAGGCTATAGATTTTTCTCAAATTAATATTGAGTACTAAGAAGCCCACAAAATGATATTATGTAGGAATGGAAAATATATTTCTTGATAACCACTTTTATACTACATAATAACAGGAAGATGTTGCCAATTTTGCTGTCTGTGGCATGGCCTCCCAGCCAAAGGGTAATGCAGGTTGTGATGCAGGTAATATAAATTGTGATCAAGGCCGAGGGGAAGCAATAATTACCAGATAGCACTATAGTGACCCTGTGATTTATGGGCTATTCTGTGAGTCACAGTAACCAAGTAAGTGATGAAAAATGAGGGCAGCCATGTCCTGAAGCAGAGAAAGAGTGAGCTTGGTGAGAGGGTTTTGAGAGAAATTTGAATTGAAGCTGCAGGCTGCCCTCAGTGAACTTTCCTGCCCCCGCCCTCTGCCATATGATTCTTCAGGAAATATCCAGTCTTGTTCAAATAGTAAATGATCTATACCTGAGGTGGGAGTGGGTAAGAAGGCTGCAAGGAGAAGAAATGATGCATTCATGAAACAGATGAATAGCACATATTATAAGGACTTTATTCAAAGAAAAATATGTAACTGGAGCTCAGATAATTGTTCTCTATAGATTCAAAGAAATTTCAGGTAATATGTTTTAGTTCAGTTTGCTAAAAGCAAAGGTGGACAAATTATAGGCCATGGGCAGTTGCCTATTTTGATAAATAATGTTTTATTGAGACACAGCCATGCCCACTTGTTTCTGTATTGCCTACGGCCATATTTGTGCTACAACAGCAGAGTTAAGTAGTTGTGTTAAACACCCTGTGACTTGCAAGTCTAAAATATTTACTATCTGGCCCTTTAAGAAAAAGTTTGCTGACCCCTGGCTTAAAGAAAATAAATGAAAGACTTAATCTGGAAGTAATCGGCAAAGACATGGAAGAGAAAAATTCATTTTAGAGATTGAAGCCACATTAGCAATGAATTTTAAAATATATGTTACTAAAAACAATCAAACGAACAATAGGAAATTACATAAAATAATATGGAAAAGAACAAGCATAAAAATGATTAGAAAGGCAATAACAGACATAGAAAATAGAAAAGATACAACATGTGCATAATTGGTGTTCCTGAAAAAGAAATGGAACCAGTAGAAGAGATAGAAAATACTCAAAGATTAAGACATAAATATATAACAAATCTACATATCAAAAAAGTAGACAATATCCCAGAAAAACTGATTCAGAATTATTAACAGAAGCCTAAGAGCTTTTAGGTTTTATATTATTTCCAGAGGTGAGAAAAACTAATACCCAACCTTTGAATCTGCAGATTGGTATACTTGGCTAGAATAAAAGGATAAAGAATAAGGCAGATTTTGACATAGACTCTTTCCTTCAGGGCATATGATATCAGTGTAGATGATATCTTAACAGCAAAAATAAGAAGAGCTATATAACTTTCTTAATTGTGTTTTATTCTTTTTGTTGTTTTTATTAATTTATTATCTAATGGTTTTTCCTGTTTAGTAACTTTGTATCTTAAAAATATCTGAAGAGCCGTTAATCAAAGGAATTCACAAACCACAGTATTTTTACTCATGAAGAAAGTTAATAGCTTGAGAGGGCCTTAAGGCCAGTTTAGTTTTATGCTAGATGATTTTCTTGATATAGATTGACTTGGTAGCTGTTTCCCAACTGCTCTCCCAGGCTCAACCTCAGACCTACCTACATGGGTTCTACAGACTGTAAGTCCTGGCCCAAATTGTACATGCCAAGCTGTCATTATGAAAACAGTTACTGAACAAAGCTTAAAAACAAATTGTATGTGAATGGATCTGCAATTGGCATCCTTTATTGGGAATTTTAATTTCCATTTGTCCAAATTCCTATGATTTTTATGAGAATATTGTCATAGACTTTCTCCCCTGAAATCAATAAATATAAATATGTACATATATTTAATTCTGTTTTAAGATTATTTTTATGACAGTAGCACATAAAGCAAAAGCACAGGGCTGAAAAGGCAGCAGTCAAATAATGTAGTTAAACATAACCTTGATTAACAAATCTTGTTATTCATGGATGACAGCTCAGTTAATAAGTGTTTGTGGCTTGGATACTGAAGTGGCGGTTAATGCTGAAGTGGAAGCAATTGTAGAATCCAGATTTTTAAGACAAACATACATCACACCCCAAAAGGCATGCATGGAATCAGGTGTAGTTAGTCGACTGTGGTGATGTACTTTGGGTGTTCTCCTTCACTGGTCCAGCTGTGAACAGACTCCAGACTGCCAAATCAAGGAAAGAGGAATGACCCTTCACTGCCCACTTCCGCATTCATGATTTGAATGGCCAAAGAATAGCTTGTGGAAAAGGAGGATTTTTATTTGAAACTTTTTTAAGTTTTATTTTGACTTCTCTAAATTAGATTTGTAGGATAGTTTAATTATATAGTTACAAGAGAGCACATGTCCAAACTTAATATTTATAACTATCTAACTTGGCCTTCAAATATCAATGGTATGGAGTCAGATTTCCCCTTAAACTTTATGTGCATTTAAAGCAAAATGAATGTGAGACATGATTTAAAAATTGCACTATTCATTTGACATGAAGGGACATTTTTATGTTGAAGAATCTGAAGCATTGGTACATTCTTTAACTGATTGCCTTTCCTCCCTGTGAGATGGATTAAAAAGCAGATTTTTTTCATTTCCACTAGTGATCAGGTCAGGGCTGAAAGTAAATAAGTATCTGAGGAAGTGGATAAGTCAGTCATATCCTTAAAAGGCACTGAAAGAATGTGAGAAAACTCTTTTTCCTCCTTCATTTCTTGAGAGACAGAAAGAGAATTGACATCTAAAACATGTAACCTTAAAATCCTTTCTACAGTCAGAAGCCAAAGCTGGGTGGCAATTTGATCACAGATTATGCCCCAGCGGTGTAATGGGTCATATGTTCAGCATGTGAACAGGAAGGTGAGAAGTGGTGAACTTTTGCCTCAGTTGTGCCATCCATCAGAGAATAAATAGACCAAATCAACGTGTGCAGCTGTATAAGGAGATGAGTGGCTGAGTATTTCTCACACAGGGGCCTTTGTGTCCTGGACATGATCTAGCATTATGATGGGATGCACTGGGCCTGGGCTTTGTGGCAAATTACTAACCCATTATCACACCAGAACACAAGATCATTTTTCTTCTAATCCAGAGTGTCACCTGTTCTTCATTTACCAGTCAATAACCATTAATTATGCTCAGTGGAAATTTAAACAAAGCCCTTTCTCTCTGTTAAAACCAGTAAACTATTCAGTAATAACAAATAAATCTGGAGTTGTATATCCTTTCCCTTCCCATTCCCAGACTGGAGTCTGGTACAATATGAACTTTAGAGGAAATGCCTAGAAATTGATAGGTCAAAGGCTGCAGATAGTCTTATGGAAAAGAAAAGAGCATATTCTTGGCATTCGCTCCAGTGGAAAGTGAGAGTCTCCTACTGATCCCCAGATTCCTGCTGAAGAACAAAACAAGCATCAGGGAACTTGTGCCCAGCATTTAAAGTAATCTACCATTAACCAGCAATCATATTTTCTCCTTTCATTTTTAGCAAGCCTTTACTTTCTTTCACATGACTAAAAATGTGATTTTTTCAAAACCATTTTAGCACAACATAGTGTTTTAAAAGAAATGAAATAAGCTGAGCGGTCCTGAAAGACACATTTGAAATGTTATTTTTAGAATGGAAATTTGAGTAAAACACATTAAGTATATACACTAATCCCTCAGAAAAATGTTCAAATAGAAATTCTAGCCAGAAGCATAATTTAATTTTTCCTAACAACTTTGGAAGTATTTTGAAGAAAGCCAAAACAAGTTTGTGTGCGTGTGTATACGTTTTTGTGCTCGAGGGAGGTGGGCATGTCAGCTTAGTTGGGGAAAGGTGGCCAAAGGGCAGGCTCAGTCTCACTGAACCCAACCATGCTGTGTGCCATTGATCACAGGGAAGCCCAGGGAGATAACAGGAATTTGTTTCAAGGACCAGGCTTGGGGCTCTTTTACACGATTGAGAAGGAGAGGTCAGGGTTCCCACACAGATGAGGAAGAGGGCATTCTAGGCCATGGCACTGCATGTGCAAGACACAGACAGGAAGAGCAAATCCTCTACCGGGCCTCTGCTAGAACCAGTGTGCCTTGGTGCCCATTACAAAGAAGCCCTCTCTGAGGAGCTTAACAACAAAGGGTGCCTGGCACAGGGCTTGGCCAGCAGAGCTGGGCTGCATTTCAGACCACAATCCTGTCTTCGGCCTGGAGCGGGTAATAGCGTCCAGCAGCCCTGAGTTCAGGAAGCTATGAACTTTTGTAGACTGTGCTGCATAGACTTTCCTGATAAAGAGAACATCTTGTATATTGTGCCTTTTTAAAACTGATTGAGCTTTCTTATTAATATTAATAAAATTAATATAAAATTTAAAAAGTATTGTGATTAAATTCATCAAATCTCTCATTGCAAAATGAAACTGCCGATATTAATGTGAACAAAGCTCTCCTAGCCACGGCAATTTCATCAGTTATTTTTCAGTAGATCACTGACCCGACTCTTACCATTGTCCCACACAGTGTGCCACATCTCTGAGGCATGTAAAATTGCCCAAAGTCTCATCTTCCAAAGAATAAAAATATGATTTAAAACAATCTTATGATGGACCAAAAATACAAAATACAAGAAGTAACTTCATGTTAAAGAGAAACGTTTACTTTTTTTTTTTTTTTTTTTTTTTAGAAGGCTGCCACAAATTCAAATGAATAAAAAGGAATTAAACTTTTTTGGTTTCATTTTCTAAGAGAAAAGATGCCCCACTGATTTTAGCAACCGGCTTTTCAGCTTATCCAGTAGCAGCTAGGGAGACACCAACCAAAATAGTTTTCTTTAAATGTTAGAACAGGAGTTCAGGTCATATAATATCAGGGACTGTGTTATAATGAAGTATGTATTATTTTTACCTATTATATTTTGAAAAGTGGGTGGGAGTGATTAAAAAAAATTTTTTTTTTTTTGGCTTGGACTTTTCTTAAAGAGACATGCTGTTGTCAGATACCAACTACACTTAATTTTTTTTTAATCTGCATTTTTTATCTGTGTAAACAGAACCTTTAAAATTAATGTGCATCTCCAAACTATATAAACTATGGGCCTGTATACCGTTGGTAAAAACTGATATAACTCTGTAGAGCCAGGCTGTGACGGTTGCCACAGTGTGTGTCTTAGACATGCAGCTGCATTATTGCTCAAGTGAACTTCTCATTCCTATTGAAAAAGTCACCTGTATTGAGCACCTGACCTTAAAATGCTGCCTGATGAAATCCTTCAGCAATTTGCAACCTTTTTGGCACCAGGGACCAGTGCTCCTATGAGAAACTAACACCTGATGATCTGGTGTGGAGCTGAGGCTGTGGTGGTAGTGCTGGGGAGAGGCTGCAAATACAGATAAAGCTTTGCCAGGTCACCTGCCGCTGACCTGCTGTGCAGCCTGGTTTCTAAAAGGCCACTGACCGGGTACCAGTCCATGCGCTGGGGGTTGGGAACCCTTGCCTTAACAGATGCAGACGTTCTCAGTGCCCCTCAGAAATATTTTAAAAGTAATACTACTATTCATTACATGATTGTTTTTCCATTAATGATTCTTGAATATTTTCTTTTTGATGTCACCACAATGGTAAAATTTTCAACTTTGTTGTTAAGAAATTTGGTTCTATTTGAGGGGACAAACATCTGTCTTTAATTGACTTTTCCTTCCCTCCCATCCATGATATGAAGATATATTAGACAATGCTTTCTAAACTCTTCTTAAATGTGTTATAGAAACGTTATTTGCCACAGATACTCTTCAACATCTTATTCCTCTAAATTGTAGTTCAAGGACCTGCTTCATGAGTCATCTGGGATGTTAAGGATAAAGATGCCAAAAGCATGTTCTCTGCTGAGTCCAAACTTCTGTGACTGTGGCCCAGGCATCTACTCTGAAATGATTCCAATGTACATTAAAGTTTGAGAGCCACTACTGTAGCCGTTAGAATATTGTATTAAATTCTTGGCCATTTTCTAGCTATACCTGTTAAAGTATTTAAACATGGAGACTATCAGACCAAGGTAGCACTTAATGTATTGTTAGCCTATGTAAGTAAACCAAAACCTAGACCAGAGTCAATTCACTCGAATCCAAGAAAATGAAACTTAAGAACAGCCAGTCACAAGCAGTTAATTTGACTTTTGCAAATAAGACAACTGTATAAGCTATAGACAATCAAATAATTGCTTTGCTTTGCTTCGCTTCAATCTCTACTCTTAAAAACCTTGTCCCTGGCTCTTGTTGATGGAGCACTCCTAACCACTTTGGGTTTAGCACTGCCCTATTTGAATAGAGGTATGATCAAATAAACACTTACAAGTTTTAATATGCCTCAGTTTACCTTTTAGTAGTGTCCATACCCAATTATTTGAGCTTGACAACATTAAATTTTTCATGCGGCCACTGGGTGCAACTTTAATTTGGATTTACCTCTCTCTCTCTCTCTCTCTAGGCTATGTGGCTGATGTTGCAGAATGATGAGCCAGAGGATTTTGTCATAGCTACTGGAGAAGTCCATAGTGTCCGGGAATTTGTAGAGAAATCATTTTTGCACGTTGGAAAAACCATTGTGTAAGTATAACTGAGTGTTAATATCTGCATTCATCAGACATTTTCTGGCAGGTTTGTATATGTTCTTGTTATTCTGCCTCGGTTTTGTCTTTTTTCTCTTATTACTCTCTTATAAAGCATTATAGGGAGTTTCAATATGGAAGGTCTTTGTTCTTCATTGCATCCAACCACAGTTATGGTCTATGTGAAATGTTTGTTGCCATCTAAGCAGTCTTTTTAAAATTTCTTTTGTCTTTATTTATTTAATATTTTTTCTTTTTAAAATGTTTTAAATTAATTTTAAATTTTTTTATTATAATGTATATATGGTTGATGATGATGTTACTATGGCCAATATCATATTGATCTGGTAAGATCATGTCGCTCCCACCAGATCAATATAGCATTACACAATCTTTTTTAATACTTTCACTTTATATATTAAAATTTTTAAACATTAAAAACTTACAGAAAAGTTTCAAATACATTATAAACAACCTTTTTTTCTCTGAACCATTGCAAGTACATTGCCTGCCCCATCACCCAGGACTTTTGTGTGTCTTTCCTATAAACAGTGACATTCTCTCACATAAATACAATACAAATATCGAAATCAGGAAATTGGCCATGATAAATTGCTACTGTCTAATCATCAGATCTGATTTGAGTTTTGCTAGTTGGGCGAATGCTGTATTTTATATCAAAATGATCCAGTTTATAATCATGCACTACATTTACTACATTATACATTTGAAGTCAGATTTTTATTGGAATATTTGAAAGTTTTGTGGGAAATTTTTCATTATAGATGGAAGATTGGAAGAGTCTTCCTTTTTCGCCAATTTTTTTTTACTTTGGTAAAATATATATAACAAATTTTACCATTTTAATCATTTTTTAATTTTATTTTAAAATAATTTACTTTGTAATTACATGTAACATTCAATATTATATTACTTTTGGGTTTGCAACTTAATGATTATACATTATATAACTTAGAAAGTGATCTCCCTGATAAATTTTGTACCCACCTGACACCATATATACTTATTACAATATTAACTTTATATCCCTGTTCTAATTTTACATCCGTGTGACTATTTTGTAACTGCCAATTTGTACTTCTTAATTCCTTTACCTTTTTCACCCAGCCTACCATGCCCCCTTCATCTGGCAACTATCAATTTATTCTCTGTATCTATGAGTTTGTTTCTGTTTTGTTTTTGTTTTTAGATTCCACATATAAACAAAATAATTTGGTATTTGTCTTTCTCTGTCTGACTTATTTCACTTAGCATAATACCCTCTAGATCCGTTTGTGTTGTCACAAATGGTAATAGTTGATTCTCTTTTATGGCCAAGTAATAGTTCATTGTAGATATATATCATTCTTCTTTGTCCATTCATCTTTTAATAATTTTTTTAAATTTTTCAATTGAAGTTGATATTTAATATTAGTTTATATTAGTTTCAGTTGTATAGCATAGTGGTTAGGCATTTATATAACTTATAAAATGGACCCCTGATAAACCTAGTACCCACCTGACACCATATATAATGGTTACAATATTATTGTCTATGTTTCCTATACTTTACTTTATATCCGCATGACTACTTTGCAACTGCCAATTTGAACTTGTTAATCATTTCACCTTTTTTACCCAGCCCCTATATCTCCCTCCCATGTGGCAGCCATCAGTTTGATCTCTGTATCTGTGTGTTTCTGTCTTGTTTTTCTATTTTGTTTTTTTAGGTTTCACATGTAAGTGAAAGTAGATGGTATTTGTCTTTCTCTGTCTTACTTCACTTAGCATAATACCCTCGAGGTTTATCCGTGTTATCGCAAATGGTAAGATTTCATTGTTTTTTAATATTTCCTTGTATATATATACCAATTCTTCTTTATCCAGTCATCTATCAATGGACACTTAGGTTCCTTCCATATCTTGGCTATTCTAAAAAATGCTGCAGTGAACATAGTGGTGCACATATCTTTTTGAATTAGTGTTTTAGATGTCTTCAAATAAATACCCAGAAGTGGAATTGCTGGGTCATATGGTGGTTCTATTTTTAATTTTTTTGAGGAACCTCCATGTTGTACCAATTTGCAGTCTCTTCAGCAGTGCACAAGGGTTCCCATTTCTCCACATCCTTGCCAACACTTGTTGTTAGCTGATTTATTGATGATAGCCATTCTGATTTTAAGGAATATACTTTTAACTTTTCATTGATGATATTAGCTGTGGCTTTGTCATATATGGCCTTTATGTCATTGAGATATGTTCTCTATATTCTTACTTTGCTGGGAGTTTTTATCATAAATGAAAGGTTTGAAAAGGATAATTTTTCTTTGGCTATTTGATAAAAGTCACCTGTGAAGCCATCTGGTCCAGCACTTTAGTATGTTGGGAGTTTCGATTACTGATTTGATTTCATTAGTAGTTATTGGTCTGTTCAGATTTTTTCCTTCTAGATCAGAGTTCCCAACCTTTTGGCACCAGGGATCATGGAAGACAGTTTTCCCACGGACCAAAGGTTGGGGATGGGATGATTTCAGGATGCTTCAAGCACATTATATTAATTGTGTACTTTATTTCTATTATTATTACATTGTAATATGTAATAAAATAATTGTACAATTACCATAATGCAGAATCAGTGGGAGCCCCAAGCTTGCTTTCCTGCAGCTAATGGTCCTATCTAGGGGTAATGGAAAACAGTGACACCTGAAGTATATTGCTTATGTCCAATCTACTCCATAACCTCATTTTGGTTGCTATCACTGCAGAAAACCCTGCTTCACAATGACAGGGTGTTGGAAATGGAAGCAGGCTTTTCAGTGCTTTTGTGGCAATCACGGGATATTCCATCTTGACCTTAATTCAGAATGTATGGAGATTTGAAGTTGTCTCAAACATACTTTTAAGGCAACCTTCATTTGTGATCTCAAGCAGTTGATCCTCTTATAGCTTGGACAAAGTTAATTAACTTGACTTATTCACAATTTGGTTGTGGATCCATTCCTTCCCAGTTCAGGGGTCTTTTGTGGTTGGGAAGTAATGCTCAAACTCTTTTGAAAGCTGAGATACATGATCATGCACCAGCTGGGAGAAAGAAGGCCCTGGCTCAGTCTCTTTAAAAAATCTCTGCTAGTGTTTGAAATGTGTCAAAAATGGTAATGTTCACTTGTCTCCTCCATAATTCTAGCTGAGCTTTGAATGTAGCCACTTTATCTGCTGACTTGAACATAGTTGTTGTTCTCCCTTGAAGTGACAGATTGAGTTGGTTAAGCAGGTTGAACATGTTGCACAGGTAAGCAAGTTTTGAGACCCATTCTATGTCACTGAAATGTGCTGCCAGTGGTTTTTCTCTAAAAGAAATATCTGGAGAGGCCCTCAAAACTCAAAAACTCTGGCCAATAATCTACCTTTAGAAAGCTATCTCATTTCCGTGAAGAAGAGAACATGTATGTGCTCTGCATCCAACTCCTAACAGAGCTGCACAAACAGATATGAGTTAAGGGAATGTACTTTAATGTGGCTGAAAATTTAATCATACCCTGCAAAATGTTGTTAAGTTTAGGTGACAGTTTTTGACTAGCCAGCATTTCCTTATGGATGACACAGTGTGTAGACTGACATTCAGAAGCAACTTCTTTGACCTGAGTAGTGAAACCAGAAAGCCGCCCAGTCATGGCAGCTGCTCCATCTGTGCATATACCTACACAAAATGACCAGTTCAGTTTCCCCTATATGTAATTATTCAAAGACTTAAATAGTTCTGCAGCTGTTGTTTTGGTTGGCAACAAAAGTGCACATAACTTATCTTCATGCACATCGTCCTGAAAAATAGATTGCACAAAAACAAGCATTGTTGCCTTGTTGTCAACATCGGTAGACTTGTCAACCTGGATTGCATACCATGGTGGCTCATGAATCCTCTCTAACAATTGTGCCTCAATATCCTCTGCTATTTCATCAATCATCTGGTTACGGTGCTGGCCAAAAGAGGAACACGTGCCACCTATTGAACCGCAGCCTCTCCTAAATAGTAAAGGGCTTCTTAGCTTTTAGCAATGTGGTTAGCCACTAAGAATGATTCTCTCAGTGCAGACACATTTGATGAAATGGTGGCCTTCAAGAGTTGTTTCTGTTCTTCATGTTTGTTTTTTTCTTTTGAAAAACTCCAAAGGCTTGTCTTTTAATGCAAGATGCCTGGTCTCCATGAGGTGAAGCAGTTTTGAAGGTTTCATGACTTCCTTGGATAGCCTCTTGCCACATATTATACAAAGTGGGCTTGGAAAATGTGAATCCATAATGAACCCATAATTAAAGTAGGCTTTTGTTTTCTTTTCAATGCAGCTTTCTTTTTGTTGGTAGTCTTAGAGTCTTCTGCTGTCTCATCACAGGGTCTTTCCCCCTTTTCAAGGAAGCTCTCCAGCGATGTTTGTTTCTTACTCATTTTGGCTAGGGTTGGTTTGTGGGCTTACCAAAACAGTGACTGAGACAAATGCTCAGTGCGGGAATGAGGTGTGATGGAAGTGGTAAATAAAATAATGGGAAAGCCACACATAGACTGAAATAAGTGTCAGATTCTGACTTAAAGCCTGCCATCAGATGCAGCTTAATTGTCACTTGCCACTCACTGATAGGGTTTTGATATGGGTCTGCAAGCAGTTGATTAATTTGTGGTCTCTCTGCCATCAAACCTCTCTGCTAATGTTAATCTATATTTACAGCCACTCCGCAGTGCTAGCATCACTTTAGCTCCACCTCAGATCATCAGACATTAGATTCTCATAAGGAGAGCATAACCTAGATCCCTCACATACTCATTTCACAATAGGGTTTGCACTAATAGGATTCTGCATAGACAATGTAGGACTATGATCCCTGGTAGAAAAAAACAAATGAGGTGAGCATTGCAGTCAACCTGTTCTTCTTCCTGGGGTTGCAGTCTTGACCATGGAATATGGAATAAGAGCTTCAAGCAGAAAACAACTGTGTTCCTAAGTTGAGGAGGAAGAGATCAGAATTCAAAGAGTCTGAGGCATCTGAATGTTGTGGGACAGAGTACTAGAAAATTGGGATCTACAAAGAAAAAGGCTTTGAGGACTCCATTGAATCTTTATTGAATAATAAGATGTAGATGTGTTAGAAGAAATTACATAAGCTTGGACAAAGAACTACTTGGGAGCCAGAAACTCAATGTTTCTTAAAGCTTACTCACATCTGGGACATGTTTGAATTTCAAACTAGCCATAATGGAGAGACCTTGTTCATCTCTCAGAGAATGCAATACAGATTCCAGAAGGTCTATGCCTCAATATTGGAGGAAATCTATAAAGTAAAGACTACTCTAGACTCAAGCTTTCAAAGTTTAAATACAAACTTTAAAAGAATCAAACTGGACGCAAATAACAGTCTCCAGCATAACAAAGCCCAATGTTCTTCAAAAGAAGACAGTAAAATCTAGACTTAAGAACATAAAATTCGGAATGTTTAGCCTTTAATCAAGTTAATAGAAGTGTCAAGAAGCAGAAAATGTCATCTATTAAAAGAGAAAACTTGATCAATAAAAACAGACTGGGGAATAATAAAGATGATAGTATGAGCACACAGGATGTTAAAATAGCTATTATAATTATGTTCAAGTATTTTAAGAAAAACATAAGTATAGTGAGAGAAAGGGAAATATATCCTTTAAAAGACCTAGAGATGAAATATTATGTCTGAAATGAAAATTTCACTATTAGCATTGAGAGCAGATTAGTTAAAGCAGAAGAAAAGACTAGTGAACAAACTTATAGGCATAATAATAGAAATGATCCAAGATGAAGCACACAAAGAAAAAGACTAGAAAAAAATAAGAGTCTCAGTGACCCATGTGTCAATATTAAATAAGTAACATTTGTGTAATTGGAATTCCAGGGAGAGAAATGGGAGAGGGCACAGGAAAGAAAAAAAAAAGAATAATGGCCAAAATTTATCCAAATTTGATGAAAACAATAAAATCACAGATCCCCAAGAGACTTAATAAATCCCAAGCATAATAAACAACAAAAATCCCACCAGGGTACATCATAATCAAATTACAAAAAAATAAATGCTAAAGAGAAAATTTTAAAAGCACCCAGAGGAGAAAGAGATTTACAGAGAAACAATTACAAGAATCTTTGTTATCAAAAACTATGCAAGGTGGAAGACAAAGGAGCAACATCTTTAAACTTCTGAAAACATCTTTAAATTGCTAAAAACAAAAACAAAAACCCATACCCTAGAATTCTATACCTAGGGAAGCTGTTTCAAAAATGGAGATGAACTAAAGACTTTTTTCAGACAAAGACTGAGATAGTTCATCGCCAGCCTTTGTTAGACAGAAGGAAAATGATAATAGTTTAAAGCTTTATATGGAGGAATGAAGAGCAAGAGAAATAGTAAATATGTAGGAAAATATTAGTTTTTTTCCCTCATTTAAAAAAATTAAAGGTAATTGACTATCGAAATAAATATAATAATGCTATATTGTGAAGTTTTTAATACATATGAAAATGTATGACAACAGAAGCATAAAATATGGTGACAGGATAAGAGCATTTCACCATTATATTGTTTATAAGATTCTACACTAGATGTGAATTTGTGTAAAATTATTTGAAGATATACTGCAAAAAGTTAAAGTACAGACTTTAAACTCTAGAGAAACTACTAAAAGCAAAACAAAAAAATAGCAGTAAGCCAATAGTGGTGTTAAAATGAAATCCTAAAAGGTATTCAATCTAAATGAAAACAGGAAAAGAGGGAATGAGAAAAATAAAAGATGATACAAATGGAAAAGATATTGTAACTATTAATAATTACATTCATTATAAATGCTCTAAATACTCCAAAAGGGAAATATGATTAGTCTGGATTTTAAAAAAGCAATATGCCATCTATAAGAGACACACTTTAAATATAAACATATAGAAAGGCTAAAAGTAAAAGATGAAAAAAGCAAACATGCAAACACTAATAAGAAGAAAGCTGGAATGACTATATGAGACAAATTAGACTTCATATGATTAGAAAGAATAAAGAATTATTTCATAATTTTAAAGAGATCAGTTCATCATGAAGACATAACAATTTTAAATATGTATACACCCAGTTATAGTAATTTCAAAATACTGACAGAACCAGTTAAAAATAGACGGGTAAACTTTATATTTGGATACTATAACTATTCTTTCTTTATGACTTACAAACAAGTAGAAAGAAAATCTTCAAGGATATGGAAGTCCTGAATGACTTAATAATCCTACTTGACCTAATTAGTATTTATAGAACATGCCACCTATCTAACCCAAAACAGAATGCACCTTCAAGTGCACATGAAACATTCACCAAGATAGACCATATTCTGTGCCATGAAAGAAGTCTGTATAAATTTTGAGGAATTAAAATTACAAGGATATTTTTTTCTGAATTAAATTAAATTTAATTAGGAATCAATAATGGGAAAATATTAGAAGTCCCTAAATATTTAGAAACCAGACAACACACTTCTAAATAACTTACAAGTCAAAGAAGAAATTACAAGGTAAATTGAAATATATTTTGAACTAAATGAAAATAAAAACAGCATGCCAGAATTTGTGGAATACAGCTAAAGCAATGCTTTAAAAGAAATTTGTGGCTTTGAATACTAATATTAAAAAAGAAGAATGGTACCAAATCAGTTATCCAAGCTTTCATCTTAAGAAGATAGAAAAAAGAGAACAAATTAAACCCAAAGCAAACAGAAAGAAGTAAATAATAAAGATAAAAATAGACACTAATGAAATAGGAAACAGAAAAACAGTAGAGAAAATCAGTACAACCAAAACCTGTATAAACCTGTATCCAGACTGATTAGGAAAAAGAGAAGACACAAATGGTATCTATTAGAATTAAAAGGGGGAACATTGCAGATCCTCCAGATATTAACAGAAATAATAAGGAAATATCACAAACAACTTGTCACCAATGACTTTGTTAAATTAGAGGGGATAAATTGCATGAAAGACAAATTGCCAAAACTTACTAAAAAAAAAAATAGAAATCTTAACAGTTCTATACCTGTTAAACTGTATTTCAAATATTTAAGGAAGAAAATAATATCCTTCTTGTAAACTCTTAGAAGAGGGAATACATCCTAATTTTATGAAGCCAGCATTACCCTGGTACTAAAAACAAAGAAAATAAATGCATGGACTAGTATTCCACATAAACATAGAAACAAAAAAAAATCACTAAGAAAACATTATCAAATTAAATCTATCAATATATAAATAGTTGATACACCGTGACCAAGTAGAATTTATCCTAGGAATGTAAGATTGGTTTAATATTTAAAAACCAATGTAATTCACCATATTAAGAAAAAAAGAAAGTCTGATTTTATTACTCCTTTTCAACATTGTCCTGCAACTCCCAGTCAAATATAAAACAAGAAAAGTAAATGAATGGAAAAAAAAAAAGGTTGCTTTATTCACAGATAACATGATGGATTACAAAGAAAACCTAAGTGATCTATCAAAAAAGTTACTAAAACTAGCAAATTTATTTAGCAATGTCACAGGATACAAGGTTTATACATAAAAATTGATTTTATTTCTATGTATTGCCCATGATCAATTGGAAATTGAATTTTCTTTAAAAAGCACAATACCACTTACAATAGAATCAAAAAAACATGAAACACTTAGAGATGAATTTAATAAAATATATGAAAGATTTGTACATTAAAATCTAAAAGATATTGATGAGAGAAATCAAAAAAAGCCCTAAATAAATGGGGAAATATACCATGTTCTTGGACTGAAGGACTGAATGTTGTTAAAATGTTGATTCTCTTCAAATTAATCTATTGATAGGGTCAGTGCAATCCCAATCAAAAACATAGGCTTTTTGAGGGAAGAAATTGACAAGTTGATTCTAAAATGTATATAGAAATGCAAAGGAGCTAGAATCATTCTGATATCAAAGCTGGAGAACATTTACTCCCTGATTTTAAGACTTCTTTTCAACAAATGGTGCCGGAATAATGAACAATCATATTGAGAAATAAAAGTTAGACTCAGCCCATAAACCACACCACACACAAAAATTAATGGAAATGAGTCATAGATCTACATGTAAGAGATAAAACTAAAAAACTTTTAGATGAAAACAAAGTAGAAAAGCTCTGTAACCATGGGGTAGGCAAAGATTTCTTAGGTAGTTTTCTAATTACTGAGTTAAAAGAGTTTTTATGTTTTGCAAATATGTTCTCTCAGTCCATGATTTACATTTTTAGTTTCTTAATGGTGCCTTTCAAATAGCAAAATTTTTACTTTTTCATGTAGGTTTATCATTTTTTTTATGGCTTTTTGTTTTGTGTATGTATGTTTGCACTGGATGTTTAGACCAATTTGAGTCAAAGACAAGGATCTCTTAGTATACTAAAAGCAAGAACTATTTAAAAAATAAAAAAGACCAAAAAAATACCACAATTAAAAATCTCTATTCTTTAAAAGTGACTATTAAGGACTTTTGGTCAAGATGGTGGAGTAGGTTAATGCTGGGCTCATCTCCTTTCACAGCCACATCAGAATTACAACTAAATTATAGAAAAACCACCCTGGAGAACCTCCTGAAGTCTAACTGAATGGAAATCCTATAGCTAAAGATATAAAGAAAAAGCCACTTTGAGACTGCTAGAAGGGACAGAGATGAGAAATGGGCTAGTCCCACACCCACATGTAGTGGTTATGAATCTGGAGGGATATCTCAACTGCAGAGGTCCCTACTGAAGAGCAAGGGATCCCAGCCCCACTCTGGGCTCCCCAGCCCAGAACACCAGTGCCAGAAAGAAGAGCTCCTACAACATCTGGCTGTGAAAGGCAGTATGGACTCCAGCCAGGTAAAAAAGAGGGATGCTGTAGACCCAGGCATCCTTTTAAAGGGCCCATGCACAGGCTCCCAGACACTCACCCTAAGCCCCAGAGAAGTGACAGTGCTCGAAAAGTGCCAGGAATATAAAGGGAGGAACAGAATTGTTTGGCTTCAGGACGAGGGTTGGTGGGGCCACTCTCTCTGGAACTAAAGTGCCGCAAGTGACATTGTTCCTTTATTGAGCTCTTGCCTCACCCCAGGTGCAGGCGCAGCAGCAGCAGCAGGCAAGTGCCAAGTCTGAGTCTTCATTAACCGGGCTGAAACCACTCTCACCCCACCCTGATGATTCTCTAAGATTCTTCCCCACCCAGTTCACCTACCCAGCCTGAACCTCTTATAGTGGCTCTTCCTCATAAGTTGCCAGCCTGGGACCATGCTGCAGACTTTTCCAAAATCTCAAAGGTCCACAAACCCCCAAAAAACAGTGGCTGGCCTCAGCATGCCCTGTGCTTCTTGCTAAGCACCCCCAACCGCAGCATGAGTAACAGCCAGCTGCTTTTTACAGCATAACCTCTCCCAAACACCTCCAAGCTCAGCACAGGCAGCTACCAATCGCAAATCACTTAGTAATTTCTATCAGGTGGACCCAGGCCAGGCAAAGGCAGCAGCTGACCTTGGCCTACATTGGAGCCCCTCCCCGGAGGCCCCTGGAACAACGCAACTGTTGGATGGCTTCACACAATACCAGAAAACCACCCAATTAATGCCACAAACAACACAACCAAAGGATGGACTCAGCTTGCACCAGAGCCCTGTTAAAGCAAATCCCCCTCCATGGGATCAGCCCCCATATAACAACTTGTCTGCTGTGGTCACAGTCAGATAGTCAGCCTGAAGGTCAGTACCCCAACTGATGTGCCAACAGCAATCAAGGCTCAACTAAAATAGGAGGGTACACCCAACACACAAAAGGGATGCCACTGGAGTATCTCATTCATGTGAACAGGGAGACTGCACCACTGGGCCCCACAGGACACCTGCTACATAAGGTGACTCTATCAAGACAGGGAGTCATAGAAGATCTGCCTGATACATAGAAATAAACACAAGGAGGCAGCCAAAATGAGTAAACAAAGAAACATGTTGCAAATGAAAGAAAAGGACAAAACCCCAGAAAAAGTACTAAACAAAAAGGAGGCAAGCAATATACTAGATACAGAACTCAAAACACTGGTTATCAGGATGTTCAATGAACTTAGGGGAAGAATAGATGATCTCTGTAAGAACTTACACAAAATATAAGAAACATAAGAAAGGAGATAGAAAACATAAAAAACCAGTCAGTAATTAAGAATACCATAACTGAAATGAAGAATACATTTGATGGAATCAACGGCAAATTAGATGAAGCAGGGGATCGAATCAGCAATTTAGAGAATGGAGTAGTGGAGGATACCCAATCAGAATAGCAATAAGAAAAAAGAATTCAAAAAAATAAGGATAATTTAAGGAGCCTCTGGAACAACATCAAGCATAACATTCACATCATAGGTGTACCAGAAGGAGAAGAGAAAGCAAAGAATTGAAAACCTTTTTGAAGAAATAATGATAGAAAACTTCCCTAACCTGGTGAAGGAAATAGACATACAAGTCCAGGAGGAACAGAGAGTTCCAAACAAGATGAACACAAAGAGGCCCACACCAAGACACATCATAATTAAAATGCTAAAGGTTGAATACAAAGAGAGAATCTTAAAAAGCAGTAAGAGAAAAGCGGTTCTTTACCTATAAGGGAGCACCCATAAGACTGTCAGATGATTTTTCAACAAAAGCTTTTCAGGCCAGAAGAACTTGGCACAAAATACTCACAGTGAGGAAAAGCAAGGACCCACAACCAAGATTATTCTACCCAGTAAAGCTACCATTTAGAATCAAAGGAGAGATAAAAGAACTTCCGAAACAAGAAAAAGCTAAAGGAGCTCATGACCACCAAACCAGTATTACAAGAAATATTAAAAGGATTTCTTTAAGAAAATCAAAAATATGAATAAG
Organism: Eidolon dupreanum; assembly: GCA_028627145.1. NCBI lineage: Eukaryota > Metazoa > Chordata > Mammalia > Chiroptera > Pteropodidae > Eidolon > Eidolon dupreanum. The sequence goes on from CM053502.1 coordinate 79,778,823, forward strand.
CAAATATTGCAAAGAAAAAAATTCTCACTGACCAAAGCAAACACATAATAAAAGCAGTTGATCGATCAACACTTAAGTTAGTACAAAGGTTAAAAGGCAAAAGTAGGAAGATCATGTGTAATTACAACAGTAAATTAAGGGATACACACACACACACACACACACCCAGAAAAACTAAAAAATAATGACAAAAACATAAATGTGGAGGGGGTGAGTAAAAAATGGTAGTGATTCTAGAATGTGTTCAAACTTAAGTAACTATCAAGTTAAAATAGATTGATAAAACATAGCTTAATATATATGAACCACATGGTAACCACAAACGAAAAATATACAAGAGATGTACAAGAAATAAAGAGAAAGAAATCTAAAACACAACACTAAAGAAAGTCATCAACATACAAGAGAGCAAAAGAATGAGGAACAGAGAACTACAAAATAATTAAATGGCAATAACTACATACCTATCAATAATTACTTCAAATGTAAATGGAGTAAATGTTCCTATCAAAAGATGAATGGAGATAAAAAGACATTCAGTGTAACTGGAATCTGGGAAATGCACATTTTAACCCATTGTTAATAACTATTACATTTCCTTTAGAATGGCCAAATGAAAAAGATCAAAAGTGCCAAGTATTAATGAGCATGTTGGAACAACTGGAACATTACTGATGAAAATATAAATCTTATAAGCACTTTAAAAATTAGTTTGGCTTTCTTGTAAAATCACATTTATATTTGCCATATGACCAGCAATTTTACTAGACATTTACATATATATATATAATATATATGTATATATATTATATATATATATATATATAATAGCTATGTGAAGATACATGTGTATCTATACACATTAATATATGTGTATATTAATGCCTTAGTCTCTATGTGGAGATACATATATATATACAGCTTTATTCCTAATAAAGCATTATCTCCCTCAAAGTTTAATGAACTAGTAAGTGAATAAACAAATGCGTTTTGTTCATATAACAGAATACTATTTAATAATGAAAAGGAGTAAACTACTGACCCACGTAACATGATTAAATCTTAAAATCAGTACACTTAGTTAAAGAAGTCAACCACAAAAGAGTACATACTATAGAATGCTACTTATATATTTCAGGAAAGGATAATCTGTACTTATAGAAAGCCAGTAAGTGGTTGCATGAGTATGACTGAGGCTGAGTGTGGCATGAGTGACCAGGAAAAAGGACAGGGAATCTTCTGGAGTGGTAGAAATACTTTATATCTTGATTGTGGTGGTGCATACATTTTTCAAATCGCATCGAACTATATACTTTTATACATTTTCTGTTTGTAAATTATACCTCAGTATAGTTGACTTTTTAAATAAAAGGAATAGAAAACAAAGAACTTAAGTGTCCATCATCAAGAAATGTTTAAGTGAATTTGATCAACTGTTTTACAACAATTAAAAATGTTAAAGAGGAATTTGAATAACATGAAATGTCATTATGACAATGTTAAGTGGCAAAAAAACAGGATATAGTTTAGCTCATTTGTATGATCTGAATTTCCTAAAATTATGTCTATAAAAGATTAGAAAAAAACACACCAAAAATTTAATAATGACAGTTTCTACATGGTGGAATTATGGGTGGCTTTTAGTATTCTACTGAATATATTTCTCTGTATCCAAATTTTGTATAATGAACACATATGCTTTTACAGTAAGTCACCTTACACATAATTTTTAAAAATAAGGGTAGTATTGCTAATGAATCCCCAGACATGACTCCCTTTTGAAGAGTATATGCAACTTGGTCCTTCTCCCATCTTGAAGAATGTTGTTTTCAGTCACCAAGTCATTCTTCTGTCCTATATTCCCATGGCCAAACTGCCTGTTTTTTGACCTAGCAAAGTCTTTCACAAGCTAGGATGCTATTCCAGGAGATAACAGACTAAACCACAAATCAAGCTTTTAGTAGTATATTAAAAATTGCCTTTGAGTGATATAGAAAATTTTGGTGAAATCAAAAACTTTTTCCAAATTCTTCTGGAAAAGAGAGATGGATGTGAGATGCTGTTCATTCTAAATTATCTAAAGACCTTTTTTTAATGAGGTTCTTCTGAGTGGCAGTGTATCATACAGGTGGCAGTTATCACCTGTGAGCCCAATACCTGTTTCAGGTCTTTCTGTGTCATGTCACTGGAGCTGTGGGAACAGAATGTTTACAATGCATACTCTTCATAGTTTGTCTGAAAATATAAAATTCCTTCTCAGGGCCAGATAATAAAATCATGATGGCTTTGTGAATGCTGTCTTCAAGTTATGTTCTATTGTTTATTTTTTTTCAATTTCCTTCCTCTGGATCTTCTTTGGGCTCTGTGCATCAGCATACCAATCTCAGCTGGAAGAAGAGCAGGGAAGCCACAGGCAATTCCATGTGCTAGGGCCAAGGCTGCTCCTTGAGCTTCAGAACCCCCTTGCATCTGTGAGCTTTTGTCCGGGCCAAGGAGTCCTTCTTGGGAAAAATGTCTGCACAGTTGGAAGCCAAGCAGAAATGAGCAAAGAAAACACACTGGGATCTGAGCAAGCTTAGAAGGCCAAGGATAGCATTGTACCTTACTAACTCATAGTTTTATTACAATTTGAGGAAACATACTTTTCTAGACCTTCAGGAGTGCATACCTCTTTCTCCCTCTTTCATGACTTGGTCAATTCCATTCCTGAGACATTCATCCTTATGTGTACACAGTGTGGCATAATGTCATATGCCATAGAAGCACAGTCCCAGCGCCACATTCTCTGGGTTTGAATCCCTGCTCTGCAGCTTCCTAGGGAACTTATTTATCCTGTCTCCATTTTCCAACTGTAAAAGGGATATTAAGAGTTCCTACCTCACAGGAGTGATGTGAAGATTAAGTGAGTTAATATATGTAAAGCACCTAAAACAATGCCTGATAAGTTCTAAGCTCTATTTGTGTTTGCTATTAATGAAATGGGTAATTGATTGAAAACGACATTTGTCAACAGTGACACAAGGGATAAGTAAAAAGTAGAAACTGTAATATTGGGCAACTGATGTTTGGAGACAAGAGAAAGTAAAGAAAGTCACACTAACGTTTTATGCTCATGTGACCAGAAGGAATTTTAACAGAAACACTTAACAGAGAAAGGCAATTGTAGGAGGAAGAACCAGCTTGCCCAGCTATAGTTAAAGGTTGCAGATCTAATGAGCCATCTCTTTGTCTTTGACACCTGACCCCTTCTGAGAAGTAATTGGCCACTTATCAGAATTATAACACCTTTTCCTGACTCTTCTCCTGTAGAGCTGAGGCTCTCAAATTTAGTGTTCTATGAATCACCTGAGGACTTTGATAAACTACAGGTTTGGAATGAGTAGGTCTAGGCAGAGTCTGAGATTCTGAATTTCTAACAAGATATCAAGTAATGCCAATGCTACGGGTCTGTGGATCACACTTTGAGTAGCAAATTCTGAAAGAACTGTAGAACCTCAAGTTTAAAATGAACCTTGACAATCACCAAGTCCAATTCCTTATCACTTTCGACCTTGTTTTTAGTCCTCTTTGACTTTTACCTTCTCTAGTAGACAAGTCATCTCCTTAAGGGCAAAATCTAGTTCTGGTTCTTTCTGTACCTTTCATTCCTCCCAGCACAGTCAGATGTTTGGTGAATAGATTGACAGAATCAATAATGTAAAAAAGTATTTTGGGAAGTTGAGGGATTGCAGGGGTGGCAGGGGGAAGGAAGTAATTTCTTAAAAATGTAAAGACTTAAAAATTCTAGGGTTTCCCATGAGAACAGTTCAGTGAGTACCTGCAACTGATTGTCTTTTTTCCTTTTTTCCTTCCATTCCTCCCATACCCAGTATTCATAAGATCATTTAAATGCTAGTTGAATTTAATTTCAATTGGATTGAATTTATCACATGATAAATTGAGGTAAAAAGAGTTCTCTGGACTTTTCATTTCTGCCATTAAGTTAAAAAATGCTCCCAGATGAGATGAAGACATTTAAAAACAAGTCAAACCTACCCTTTTCTCTTTTATATACTTTGAAGGAGATAGACCAAAAGAAGACTGGAATCTCCAAAGTATAAATTTCTGGAAATCGTTTCAGGTCCAAACATGACTAAACTTATCTCTAATCTGAGATACTATGATTTGATAATATGAGTCACCTCAAAGCCTAAGGAACACTGTGGTTTATCCAATAATCATTACATACTCAATCCCACCAGTTCTTGATGAGTTGGGTTATTTCAAATGAACTAACAATTTAATTTATAGTTTACTTACTTCAAAAATTATAATAGCAATCAGTCAAAATAACTTAGGAAATTGGAGAATGTCTAAAAGCTTATCTTTTTGAAAATATTTAACATGATTTTCTATAACATTTTGCATTTTAAAACATTTGACGTTGCTTAAATCCCAACAATAAGTGAAAATCCATAAATCCATAACCAATATCTTTGTTTGAAGTAGTTTTAATTTTATTTCAGAATTGTAATATATAGAGCAAAATTTTTAATTAGAATCACTTTACATAAATCATTTTTCATTCACCTACATTTTTTCTTCTTTACATAGCTTCCTGACTTATAAATTTGTTTTTCAGGAAACTATTATTAATTAGAGAAGATTAAGAATGGAAAGGCAAAAATATAGTCTTTTTTCTTTTAAATACAGTGTTGGGGTTAAAATATTGAACAAAAATAAAAAGCAGGAACGTATTAAATAATCTTTGCAATGCAGTTTAGTGATCTAGATTATCTTTATGCCCTCTTCTTTTTTGAAGATATTTCATATTTCAAGGAAATTATCCATATTATTTGTGAACATAAAAATGTAGATTGTTTGTATTGGGTTTGAGGGTTGTTGGGTTTTTTTACATGTTTTTAATATAGAATTTATATTGCTGTTAAGTAACCCTCCAAAGTTTTTTATTGAAATATACACTTCAGAATAAATGAATATCCTCTATAATGGAGGTAACTTAATATCTTACTTTCTAAAAATAGGTACATTTTTTGTTTGTATTTTCTTAGGAATTAAGCATGACATTTTATGATTAGGAATGTTTTTTAAGCTCCAAAAATTGTGAAGGACAATATATAAAAATTCTAATTTTTTTAATGTGTGACATATCCATGCTAATAAAACAAAGCCTTAAGCATAATAAAAATATTTATATTAGGAAGGAGAGAAAAGTGAATGAACATTTGTACTAGTCAGAGTTCTTTTGTTTTTAAGGAACTGAAGCTGAACTCAAAGTAGCCTTAGGGACACTTGGGTCCAGGATTTGGAGCTCTATCAGGGCTCATTGCTTTTTGGCTCTATTGCTCTTGGAATGCTATCTTCATTCCCTCAGCATGTCGCTGTGGCAGAGGACATCATTGATAGCATTTCTAGGGACACAGCCTAATATAGTCAAAGAGGAATAGAATCGTTTTTGATAGCTCTCCCCTTAGAGAAAACCTGAGGAAGGATTCTGTCTGGCCCCATTGTGTCCTATGATCATCTCTAGACCAATCACTGAAGCCAGAATATGGGCAGGCTTCTGGGCCTTTTCCTATTGTCTGGTAGAGAGAATTCTGTGCTTGGCAGTCCCACAGAAGTCCATGATTTGAGTGGGAGAGGAGCAGGATCTCTACCAATAGGGGAATATTATTTCTAGAAGACAAGAATTGTGCTAGGTAGACAAAAAGAACATGTTCATCATAACTCAAAGGCATACCATGAGCTGCATACCTATCCAATTTAATTCCAGAGCCGGGGGTACTGTTTCACTGAGAAGGAAACTGAGGCACAGTGAACTTAAGTACCCTCCAAAGGTTACTCAGTGTGTGGTAAAACTAGAATCTAAACTGAGTATTTCTAAATTAAAAGGCCCTTACTTTTATACTTTTTATCCTTCTTATTTATATCCTTCAAAAAATAAAAAAATAAAAATCCTTCTGATATGATGGTTGCATACAAACAGTGGAGTCACATCAGAAGAAAACAACTGACCAAATCAGACCCAGGCTTGCATGCCTCTGGGAAAGGGAAGCCCCAACCATATTGCAAAGAGAACAAAAGAAGCTAAAACTTAGCTTTTAGGCATTCGAGAGCCTAAATTCTGATGAACAAAAGCAAGATTTGAAGGATCTTCCAAGGATAATTTTCATTATATGCAACTTTAGTCTGTCACTAGAAGCATGTTCCCCCAACCCCACTGTAGCAACACCTCTAGTTCTTTAAGCACTTCCTGTCCTTTAGGATCTGCCACTGTAAGAAAAGGAGATAGGACTATTGTTCATCTCATTCACCAGTGTGTTCTCAGTACTGACTGCAGCTGACCTCCTATAATAACTACTCACTTGAGTCCAAATGAATGTCCAAAAGCCAGCTTGTACAGAAAGTCTTTTCAAGAATGCTCATTGTCACCCTAACCTCCCCAGGCTAGGTGATAAGGAACTCCTTTAACATTATTTCCTCTCGTGTGTTGGTGGCAGCTATAGAGAAGCCACCATGCTTTCTACCCTAGGAAGCTACTAAAGAGGGATGACAAAGACCTGAATTTACTTCAAAGACATGAGTTGGAGAGGATGAACCAGTCCAAGGAAGTCAGAATCAACAGGATTTGGTGAACAATTTATAGAGAGTGAAGGAGAGCTTCATTAGTACTCTAGGCCATCAAGTAAGACAGAAAACTTTCTTCCCTCCTATCATTTCTACCTGCTGTGTTTAATGTTCTTAAAGGAAAGTGATATTTTCTCTAAACTTCTGGACTTTCTCTTTAACCTCATGTTATATGCCTTTCATATTAGACGCACCAGTCAATATCTGGAATATTCTTGTTTTAGCTGTTTTAAGATTTGTTGTCACTCCCATTTTTGCTACTATTTTTGAAAATCTGTTGTAATTTTCACTGAGAAAAAACTTGAAAAATGTGTTGCTATCTATATGTTTAGAATTGGCACAGGTATTTTCTCTTGAAGTCTTTGACATCATTTGAGTAATTTTTGCTTTGAATTTTTCAGAAAATAGCACATTCAAATTTGGATCAGAAGAAGATTTTCAGGGGAGCAGATCAACACCACATGCAATCCTGTTAAAATTTAGGATAATATTTGTCAAATTCCCAATTGGTCGTTACTATTGAGAAAACACCCTCATGACAACAAATGTTTTCTTCTAAGAACGTTACAGGGTGTATGTTTGTTTATTCAGAGATTGCATTGTTTTTTGTTTTGTCTTGTTTTGTTTTTCAGTGTTATGTTTTGCCTTTCACTTTCCCATCAATTTATTACTAAGTAACATGAAAAGGAAACACTTGTCTCCTACAATTAAAGTGATAGTAGCATAAACCAAACAAACAAACACTTATCTTGACAAATTTTCTGTCATTCTTGTTAAATTTTGAGAAGAGAGTTGTAAGAGTAGCCTGCAAACCCTGTGAAATCCACCATCTACTGCTTGGGTTTCGGTGAGTAGAGATTTTCAGCCAATGGAAATGATAATTTGTGGTACTGGCTCTACATTTTCAGTAAAAACAAGAGCAACAATTGATATATATTTAAAAAGAAACTCAGATTTCTAAAATCCTCCTAGCTCGCGTAACAAGACATTTTGTTTTCATGCACGTTCTTTCTCTAATTGGGAATTGTTTTCTGGTGGGTGGGCTTTCTGAACCCTGGACCTTGAGGGAGAGCCTGAAGAGAACTGCAAAAAGAGGAAAGCCATTGTATGAAGGTTCTAAAGTGAGAATCTTATATCCCTGTGGCTGAGCCTATGACTGTTTGCATTATGGGAAAACACTTCCTGCCAGTCATTTTTGATGAGCAGATTTTCCCATGACAAACTTCTAAGGTTTCTTAGGGGGAAAGTCAGGAGAAGGAAAATCACTGAGGCTCTGCATTTTTTCCTCTAGGAAGATTCATACCTTTAAATGTGCATAGGTGCATCTGCTTTCAGATCAGTTATCTCTGATCTCCCTAATAGCTTTAACTCCTACCTTAACAGCTTGCTACATATTTCTTTTATGCCCATACTAAGTTGAAATCTGTGCAAATGTTGGACGGAAATATAACTCACATTCAGTCATCACCACTTAGAATCTGTCATTAGACCATGAGAAAGCCTGCATAGAAAGACTATTCCTGAATGTAAATACTATGAGAACTTTCTAGAAATAGACCCAAGCCTTTAAAAGTATATACATAACATTTAGTCATAATAAAGAGATTTGGACTTTTCATATAAGCGTCAACTTACATTGAAAGAGAATCTCTCCCACTCCCTCCTGCCCTTCTTTCTTCTCTGTCTTTGTCCTCTCCTCTGTCTTTCTGGAAATTTAAGCCCTACTATCATTTTATATTTATAACTTCTAAGATACTTGGGGTTTTTAACCCATAAAAAATATATACAAGAGGGAAATAAATGATGTAGATGATAGAGGCTCTGTTCATCCCTCTGGCAACCAAGTCAAAGTTGTGATGGAAACAAGGAGCAAGCAGCAAGGAAAAATCACCTGGGATCTAGATGAACAAGCCATACAACTAGGGAAAAATACAAGAAATCACCTGGCAACGGCAGAAGGTAGGATGGGGCGAGGACACGGGGCTGCCAGGTCCCGAGCAGCTGAGTGAGATGGAGGCTGTGGCAGATGCAGACTCCTCTTAAAGGGACTGCATCTGTGAGCGGATTTTCCTGGTGACGGACCTGCTCACTCTGAGCACCAGTGCCAATTCGGCTGGGCTCAGGGGGCACCAGGGACTTACAGGGAGACATTGTCAGAGAGGGCTGAGGGGAGACTCGCTCTGTTCAAAGTGCTGGCGGTACCCATTGTTCCTTGTTGAGCCCTCCCCTCTCCCAGCACCGCCATAGCCAAGACCTCATCAAACTCGCTCTGCCCAAAGGATTCCCTGAAACTCCGCCACCTCCAACCTGGGCCCCACCCAAGCCACATCCAGGTGTATCCTCAGCAAGTCAGGTGTTTCTTGCTGAGCAATGCCTAGACTCACACTGGAGGCAGCTGGTCTCCATTTCTGATGTGGCCTTTTGAGTCAACTATAAGCACAGCATCTGTGGATTGCTTGCTAAATTTTTACAGGTGGTCCCAGAGGGGCAGAGGCTTGGGCTAAATTTGGGCTGCAGCTGAACCCCTCTCAGGACTGTGCCACTGGACACCTCCTTCACAAATCCACACTAATAAAACCGGGAGACTTAGGAGCTTTGCTTAGTACATAGAACAGATACATAGGCCAAAATGGGAAGGCAAAGAAGTAGAAACCATATGAGATCCAGAGATCAAGAAGTAATGGACATAATCTAACAGATGCAGAGTTCAAAATACTGCATATAAAGATACTCAACGAATTTCTAGAAAGTATAGATAAATTCAGTGAAAACTTCAACAAAGAGATTTTAAAAACATAAAAATGGGAATGGAAATTATAACAGAAAACCAGTCTGAAATGAAGAACACGTTGTCTGAGATGAAAAGTATATTAAATGGAATAAACAAAGTGAATAAAGAAGAGGATCAAATGCCCTATCTAGAGTATGGGAAAGCTAAGGACACAATCAGAATGGCAAGAAAAAAAGATGCCAAGTTTATAAGGAGCACATGAGATACTATTATGGGTCAAAATATCCATCTGATCAGCATACCTGTAAGAAAACAAGATCTTGAACAGCTATTTGAAGAAATAATGATGGAAAACTTCCCTAACCTGGTGAAGGAAATGGGCATAAAACCCCAGGAAGTTCAGAGAACCCCAAAAACCAGGGATCTAAATAGGCCCACACCAAGACAGATCATAATTAAAATGCCAAAGGTTAAATACAAAGAAAGAATCTTAAAAGCAGTAAAAGAAAAGCAGATAGTTACCTACAAGAAAACATCCATATGACTGGCAGCTGATTTCTCAAAAGAAACTATAGGACAGAAGGGCTTGGCACAAAATATTTGACATGATGAAGACTCAGTATCTACAACCAATAATACTTTCTCCAGCAAAGCTATCATTTAGAGTTGAAGGACAAATAAAGAGCTTCCAAGAAAAAAATGAGCTAAAGGAATTGATCACCACCACGTCAGAATTACAGGAAGTGTTGGAGAGACTTCTTTAAGAAAAACAAACAAACAAACAAAACAACATGTATCAAAGACAGGAATAAAGAATGGTAACAACTACATTCCTATCAATAAGTACCTCAAATGGAAAAGAATTAAGTGTTCCAACTAGAAGAGTGGATGAGTGGATAAGAAAACAAGACCCCTACATACTGCCTACAAGAGACTCGCTTCAGATTTAAAGACACACACAGACTAAAAGGAAGGGGTTGGAAAAAGATTGCTTGATGGACCTAGACCGTATTTAAATCAGACAGAGAAAGATAAACACTATATGATCTCACTTATATGCGGAATCTAAGGAATGAAAAGAACAAACTAATCAAAACCAGACTCACAAATATAGTGGACAATTTGGTGACGGACAGAGAGGAAGGGGGGTTGGGGGCTGGGAGAATGGGGTGAAGAGTTAAAGAAGTACAAATTAGTAGCTGATAGATGGTCACAGGGATGGGGAGCATGGCATAGGGAATGCAGTTAGCATTAATATGTTGGCTAGGTGGAGAGTCATGGGAGGAAGGGAGCATTTGGGGGGGATCGTTTTTTGAACTATATAAATGTCTAACCAATGTACTGTATACTTGAAACTATATACTATAGTATAAACTATATACTCTACTATATAACTACTATGTCTACATAGTTTATACATATACATATTTACACACAACAGCCTAAAGTGATGTGAACCTTTATTGAAGCCGCAGGTTTTTTAATGATTAGCATGTATAAGATCTAATTTGCACCCTGATGTCATACTGTGTCTTGGAGGCTGAAGCAGCCCTCATTCCATTTCATATATAAATGATGCAATTCACTGAGTAGCAGGTCAATTTAAGTTCCTTAACTAAGGATTCATTATATCCTCAAAGTAACTGCTTCCTCTGTATGTTACCTGATTAAACAACTATCATAGTACCCAAGACATAGTAAATGCTCAATAAATGTGCTCTCTGCCCACTTCATTTTTTTCTCAAAGCCAAACTCATCTAAGAGAATCAAAAGGCATTTCCTTGTCCTTGAAAAATGTAGGCTCTAATTGGGTGACAATAAGAACACATTATTTACAAATATACAGAAATAGATGGTGGTATGTATATAAATTCGTTATATCAGTATGAAGTAATAGCACTATAATCAAGATTGGAGTGTTGTCTACAGAAAGGTAGATTTAAATGGGCTCTTGGCCAAAGTGGGAGGTATGGATGATAGTTAAGAAGAAGGAAGGCATTCCAAGTGGGTGGAATGCCATGAGAAAATGCATGGAGGCAGAAATTAGTAAACTATATGTGGGCGATGGGCAAGCAGATAAACTGGGTTGGACCAGCCTGACCACATTGGGGCATATCAAGAGTTACTCACACCTACTACTCCCTCTGCTTCCCCACACTTATTCTCTAGGTCTTAGCTTAGACATCTCCTACTTTCAACCAGGTTTTGCTAGGTGCCCTCGCTTGTCTTCTGACAGCACTCTATCTTCTACCATCATTAATACACTATATTGTTGTGGTCACTGGACTTCAGGCCGCTTAAGGACAAAGATCATGTCTTGCTTACTCATGCCTGGCTTAGCTTCATTCCTGGAATTTAGTAGGTACTTAGTGAAGATTTGTGGGAGGTGAGAAGAAGGAAAATGCATAGATAAGGTTAGCCAAGTGGAGCAGGTACACATGGCAGAAATACCTGAACTATGGCTGAGACTCTCTTTGAGTACTAGTCCTTAAATTGCCACCTTTCCACCACAACCCCTTAGTAAGTGTATTTTGCTTACTCTTATAAAGCAGGAGAAACTCCACCGACATTCTTTGAGAATGGAGCACCACAGCTGAGTTAAACAAAAATAAAGCAGGTGGCTAGAACATGGTTAGCAATCCATGTAAAGATAGTATAGAGACACTGAGACTCATTTACAAGCTAGCTGTGCATTTGAATTTCCTTTCACTGCCACTTTTACAGATGAGAACAGCCTCTGGTCTTTTATTATTATTAATTGATCTCCTGAGCCACCTTCATTAGGCATGACCATACAAGGCTTTTACCATTGTGTTAATCATAACTATCTGATTTCCTAAAGATAAAGCATAAGAAAAGACAATTTGAAAGCAGAGCCTCTTTATTTCATAGTTTCTCAGTGATACTGATAAAAAGAAGAATGCATGGTAAATACTGACCAATCAACAACTCTTATGGAAAATGTTTTTGGGGCCTCCCTGTAAAAATGGGAATATCCTTTGAAGAGGGCATACTACCCATTTTGCTCATTCCAACCTTGTGAGAAAGAGGTGTGATCGGAGCCCTTCCCTTTGAGACCTTTGTAAATTGTTCAGCCCCCTAACTTTTTTTCCTCCCACAAAGAGACTACAGATTATGCTACCTGCCTGACTCTTGGTGTGGAGATTCATCAGCTGACATTCACGAAGGGCTCATTACATGGAAAGCACAGAAGAAAAGTAGCCATTACTCTTAACGAGTAGCACGAACAGCCTTCTACATGAACAGTGTATAATGGATTTAAATTTTGTCTTTTTGTTGTCGTTGGTTATTTATTAACTACAATGTAAGAGCTGGAAACTCCTCATTTAATAACAGTTATCATTATTAATATAAGTGTATAAAATGGAGAAAGACCGAGCATGGATAGAAACAAAGGAGTTTCCATTTCAAAAGCGACCTGAAAGACCTGTGTGCAACTTAAGTTCTCATATATACACAGTACAACCTTTACACTAATGTTGTCTTTGAGAAATTAGAATAGGTCTTGTGATTAAAGTAGTTGTCTCTGAACCCAAAAATTATACCCTGTCTTTCTCTCTCCTGTTCCACTAGCATATCACCCGTCACTCCTTTCTGGGAATAGTCCCACCTCCTGCCTCCTCAGAAAACTTAGTTATCCCTCCCTCCTCTGCCTTCAGCCCTGTTCACAGCTCTTTCCCATCAACATCTTGACTTTTTCAAATCTAACCATCCTTAAAATTCCCTCTAGACCCTGCCTTTCTTATTATTTCCTTCCTCAGCCAAAAAGTACCAAAGTGTCACCTCTCCTCACTATCTCCCTTTCCTCAGCTTTATTCCCTCTTCACCTCACATCAGTCTGCCTCTGCCCCATCGACTCCAAAGTGGCAATTTCTAACATCCCCAGGGACCTTCATGGTACTAAACCCGATGGTTTAGTTTCTGTTCTCAAATCCTCGTTGACATCTCCCCAGGGTCTGGCAATGTTGACACTCCCTCCCTCCTTTGGCCCACACAGCTCTCTCATTTTCCTAGGTAGAGCAATCTACAGTTTGCCTGCCTATTCCCAGATGGCGCCTCTTCAATCTCTATAGACTTGATCTGTGTGCCCTGTGGGTGGTTTTCTCTGTGGAGGATATGGCAGCTGGAGTGTCAATGCCTCCAAAAACATCAGCTCTTCTGGTTGTCCAAAAGGCAGAGTGAGAGGAGGAAATCTGTGGGAAGGAAGCACTAGGTTTTTAAGGGAGATGGGCAGAGCAGACACCTTGGGGCAGAGCTTTGGCTGGGTCTAGGCGGAGCCCTGGCAGGCAATGTAGAGGGAGCTACAGGGAGGAGCCTTGATCAGTCAGAGTCTATGGTTTGTAAAGCTCATATTTGTAATGACTTTTTATCCATCATTAGTTTTTTTTTTTTTCCAGTTACTTCGCATAATTTAAACTCTAATCATTCCACAGGAATTATCAGAAACCCCAGCAATTTCTCACCTCCCTCCATTTTCACAGCTAGTCCTATGTGCTATTTGGGACCTTCTGGGGGCCCTTTCAGTCTGCAAATGTATATACCTTTCCACTCTGGTAAATTGTCTTGATTTACCTCATGGTAAGTATTTATTCTGCTGTATGTTCTTCTATTCTCCCTCTCTCTCTGGGAATGCTATTGTACGCTGTTATACTGTTTTAGCTGATTATTTTGGCATTTACTTACATATTTCTAAATAACATTTTTATTGCTAGCTCTCAATTTTTACCCCTTCCAGATATTATCTACTGGCCTCCTCTATTTCATTTTAGGTTAGCTTCATATTTAGTGGTGTATTATCATGACCGATCCAGTAAACAATTATTTTTTCTTTTCTGTACATGAAATTTGTTTACCATAGAGCTAATAATTGTTGTCTTTTGCCATTTACTATATTTTCTATATATTTATCACTACCCTAAACTTTGCCCCGGCTATGTAAATCACCTTTGAATCAGTCTTTGGGTTAGTCTATCAGTCATATCTTCCTGTAGCAGGGCCTCTAAAATCTTCTGACCTGATCCCATATGGACTGGTGGAGGGTTGGCATTCTGTGATCTGCCTTCATGCTCATCTGGAGGGTTCCCCTTAGCCACTCTCCTGAGTTGGATTCCCTACTTCCTGGCATCTTTTTAAAAACTCCTGGTTTGGCAAAGCAAAATCTTAATTAAGAATGCAAATATTCTTTAACCAAGTACAGTAAGTCATCAATTAATCTCATCTATTCGTTCTTGGAAACTATGACTTTAAGCAAAACGACATATAACAAAACCAATTTTGCCGTAGGCTAATTGGTATGAGCAACAGTTAAGTTTTCACAGTATATCTCTAGTCACAAAAACATCACCAAACTTCTAAATAGAGACCCAAAACACTTCTAATATGAAACATTGAAATAAATGTGAGCTATGTATACATCTAAGAAAGATTAATAAAAACAAGATCATTCTTTTTCACCCTACTCATTCCAGTTCAGGGTCTGAGTGGCCATCCCTGCAGCTCAGAGTGCAAGGCAGACCCCACCTTGGACAGGATGTCCTTCTGTTGCAGGGCACATCACACACACCCAACACTCACATAGACTGGGAGAGTGTAGACATGTGCACAGCTTTGGGATGCTGGAGGGAACCAGAGTACCCAGAGAAACCCTGGCAGATGTGAAGAGAACATTCAGACTCCACATACATAGTGGCCCCAGCTGAGAATCAATTTTTTTCTCACCAATGTTATAATGAAACAGTGTTGTTCCAGGACCTACTATATATCTGAAAATATCTTTATTCTGTCCCAAAATTAATAAGATGACTGATATATATTTATAGTTTGGGAATAATTTTTCTTCAGAATTTTGGAGGTATTGCTCCATTGCCTTTTAATTAAGTGCTACTGGGGGAAACCTGGAACCATTCTGACTCCTCCTCCCTGTGTATTCTCTCTGGAAGCCTGTAGACCTTCTCGTTGTCCCAGTGTTCTGAAATTTCCTGAGATGTGGGTCTAGTCCCATTTATTATTTGGGACCCTCTTTAGATCTTTCCTATCTGGATTGCATGTTCTTTTTCTCTGATCAATTTTCTTGATTTGCTTTAATTATTGGCTCTGCTCCACTTTTTGTGATATCTGGAAATCCTGACCTCTTGAGGCCATCTTCTGCTTATCTTCCTTCTGGTTTTACATATCTACATCTTTTTGCTCTACTTTCTGGGAGATTTCTACACCTTTATTTTTAAAATCTTCTCTTCAGTGTTTAATTTCTGAATTTTTTTCAGTTTCTAAATTTTTTTAATTGTCCTTTATTGTATAGTATCTTGTTTTTATATCTTTGATATATTTCTTTATATCTCTGAAGATATTAATAGTGGAATTTGTGAGTTTATGTTTGTTTGGTTTTGTTTAATTATCTTCCCCATTTGTTCTGTTTCCTCCAACTTGCTGTATTTCGATTTGTTTTATAATTTCTGTCTTTCATGTATGTGGTTTTCCTCACATGTCTGTCTGGTAAACCTTGGTTTTCTGCACATGTTTTACATTGGGGCTTAAAAAGCTAATTGGAAGTTTCTGAGAACATAGAGCTTGTTAAATGTGTCACTATAGTGTGACCAGACAGAGCCATTTAGTTAGAGAATCTCTGATGCCCAGAGAAGAGTCCCCAGTCTCCTCCCGAGAAAGAGATAAGCCCAACAGCCATCACCCTGGGGCTGGCTGGGGAGTCTTAGTATTCAGCATACATACTTCACTTATTTTTCCTTCTTTTCAGCATGATTACCCACCTTTCATTGGGCCCAGAGACCTTCAGTCCTAGGAACTTATCCAGAAAGGGTGAAGCAGTTGCGAAGTGATGTGGAATCTCGGAAGGGATTGGACATCAAATTGCTTCTCAAGGAGAACTGTAATCAACTCACACTTCCTAAGCATTTGTGGGTTCCCACAAGTGTAAATTGGGTTTATTCTCAGCTTCCCCACCACTGGCTTAGGAGTTGGTTTTCTAGGGCTCCTGCTATGTCCTTTAACACTCATTCATCTGTTTTCCAGCTTCCAGAATTAGATTTCTCTCCTCTTTCCTGTTCTTTTAGCCCTTGTGCATTTACTTCTTTTTTGAAAGGGGTTGGGGAAAATGCAAAAGTATATGCAAACTACCAGCTTTATCCAAAACTTAATAATTCTTCCAGCACTACTTTATGTCATTTGCTAAGTTCTAGTTTCTAGCACCCTCCTTGTATCCTCATGAAATAATGTTTCTTAAAATAATTACTGAGCTTTTGCGATATTCACATTGCAGTTACAAGGAGTACATCTCCCCTCCCCTACTTCAGCTTTCTCTTAAACTCGGCTTACACAATTGACTTTGTTTTTGTTGTCCCTTAAAGGAATTCCTAGTTGAGATTTTAATAGCATCTCATCTTGCTTTGTTGTGCTTGATTCTGCTATTCTTCAGTGCTTTCTATGGCTTTTTAATGCTTATTAGGAGCCAATAATTTATTTTAAAAATTGAATTATACAGGATCCCTGCTCATTGAGATGTTGATCTAAATTAGTGGGTAGCAATTCCTGTTAATTAGCTGAATCCTTTACTCCCTGTCAAGGTACTGTCATTTTATGGACATTGCAGCTCTGCTTTAAGTCATAACATTACTTGTTAGGAGAAGTTAGCTGTTACCTTTTACTTGTTAATACAAGTGTTTTATGTATGGTTATAACTGAATGTTTTTTGGCTCATGGCCGAAACTTTTGCTTACTGCCCTCATGTAGACCTAGTGCAAATTAGAAAGTGGTTTTTGCCAACTCAGTTCTGCTTTGAGCCATTTCCTGGTTACAGTTGATTATTCAGTGCAGCTGTATTAATTGTAGGGGCAATGTCATGCCCTTAGAGGTGGTTTAGACTGTAGACAGCATTTGCAAAATGGCAGCTCAGCAAACAGTATTCAGAGGCAAAGAAGGCCTGCTGAAAGCTCATACCCACTGGTGTAGTAAGTAGCATCAAACTCAAGTCTAACTTGCAGATTCCTTCCTTCAGTCTCTTCCCATTTCAACTACTGCAGCAAATTTCAAATGTTAGCATATGACTGCAGAGCAATTAAAGAGAATCAGTAGTAGACAGGAAAATGTAAGCTGATCCAGCAATGCAGTGTGTTGGAGTGAATAGGTATTAAATGCTTTCCTTTAATTGAGGGCAACAATATACCATTAACCCATCTCCTAAAGCAGGGGTGGACACCTATGGCCTACATGTGAAACCCCACCTGAGGCCTGTTTTTTACTGTCCTCTGAGGAGATTTTTACAGTTCTAAGGGGTAGTTTAAAAAAATAAAAGGATAATGATAATAAAGAGAAACAGGAGGAAAAAGAAGAAAAAGAGAAAGCAGAAGGAGGAGAAAAGGAAGAAAATGTAACAGAGACTGTATGTGATCTGTAAAGCCTAAAATACCTTCTAGCTCTTTACAGAAATAGTTTGCCAGCCCCTGCTCTAGAGACTGCTGGCCTAACCTCGTTCCTATCCTGTCCCAAATGCTCCTACCCCAGTCAGGGAAAGGTCTAAAGTTTTTCCCAAGACTTTAGCAACTTAAATATGTATGTGTGTCTGTGCGTGGTTTCCAAAAGTTTTAATTATAAATAGATAGATTTGAATCATCATTTCTCAAGTTTGTGACATCTAACTAGATTTACCAATGTAAAGGACAGTGTTACACAACTGTGTACACACAAGTCAGCATGACCCGTCATGGTTTGCATACCTAGCTACAACTGGAGCGGGGGGTAACAGAAAAGTTATAAACGGTATGTTCATAAACCTTTTTGGTTTAGTTGGAAATACTGTCAGAAAGGTATATGTTGAACTTGTTTCTTTTTGCAAGTATAAAATGTGAACAAAATTAAAATTAAAACATGTTTTTGTGATACAAATATCCTTTCATTTACCGAAAGCCTAACCAAAGAAAAGGTTTCACTTAAACAATTAACTTTAGAAATAGATAAGTATTTTTTTTGTAATTATTACTTTACCAATTATTCTTACCTACTGTGGATATTAGCCAAAATTTGGACTTTATCAATAACAGATGTATAGGGTTTATCATCACTTTAGGTTTCCTCATTTTACAGCATTTTTAGCCTGCATAGTCTAGAGCATCCACATACCATTTTCAGGTGAATTTTTCAAAAACTCAGCTCTGATCCTGCCAAATCAGTCTAATCAACAGTAAGAAATTAAACCAAACAAGAAATTACCAAACATTCCTTTCCGAGTCAATTAAAAAGGAAGTCCTGGAAAAATGCCAGTGGTACCATTTTATATTGTTCAAGAAATTATGCTATAATTCTCTATGTGTTTTGGGGTATTTTTGATATTTGCCTTGAATCAAATGGCAAATTTAGCATATTTATAAACCGATTATTTCTCTAATGATGACATATTATCCTTATAGTATCAAAAAAATGAATTTAGAATAGAACATTCAGATGATTGCTTAGAAATAAGGCTTGTGAGGTCAGTTTATGTCTCTAATCCCAACCAATGTCCAAAATATAACCATGATCAACATTTAATGTTGATCTTCAATAGCACCTGTGAATCATGTAGTTGAACAACTAATTTAATGTTCTATTTTTTCCTTTAATCCCCCAGTGACTTTGATCCAGTGGGCATACAGAATCATCTTGTTGTTATAGGATTCATCTCCAGCTGATAAAGCAAACTAGTTCTGAGGATAAACATTGAAGTCAAGCATTACTTTGTATTTTCTTTTCTTTCTATGCCAAAAAGCTTCATTTGTAAAAATAATTCAAATTATATAGTATTTTCTGTTGTTTAGATTCTAGATCATAGAAATCCAGAGGTCAACATTAAGCCAATGGCTTTATTTCTTTAAAAGTGAGAACATAAAATGGAATTCCAGTGAAAAGCTGGTCTTGAAGCTCATGAACATATTCTGTACAGTACATGGTGTGGACTGGAGGGGCCATTATTGGGATTGTTCACTGTTGTTTACTGTAGATGTTTAAGGAAGAAAAACTTGAGTCCAAATAACATTGTAGCTGAATCAAATGAAGTAGAGAGATGCTAATATACCCTTTATTATCAGTAAGTGAACCAATTAATTATGCACTTTTTGGAGATTTAATCGTCTGAGATTTATTAATGAGGCCCACTGCTGACTGGATAGAGCAAGGGAATTTATATATAAAACAGAGATGAAATAAATGGTTAATTAGAGTATGAAACTTACTCCAAACTGGAATGCATTGAATTTATAATAAATATCTCTAAAACTACAAAAAAAAAGAGACAGAAGAAAATAATTCATAATAACTGATTTTCTCAAGAATAGCCTAAAGAAGTGCAAAATATTTAAAATCCCCAAAAGTTACTCAGTTCCTTATTCTGAATAGTTTGTCCATTTCTAAAGTCTCTCTTTTGAACCCATCATGGTTTTCTTAAAAAGAAAGGGAAAAACAAAAAAAACCCTACCCTTTCTAAACAGATCTGGAAAGGCTTTGAAAGTCACTGTTGCCCTAATAACATGGTTAAACCTCAGCCTTTGTTTCTATAGTTATTGAGCTTACACATACTCCTGCAGGGGAAGGGCTGAACCATCCTGAGGGACTACAGCATGGCCAAATGCTCACAAGCAATTAAAGGCTGATTAAGTGTTTATCTTCTTTACAGGTGGGAAGGAGAGAATGAAAATGAAGTGGGCAGATGTAAAGAGACCGGCAAAGTTCATGTGACTGTGGATCTCAAATACTACCGACCGACGGAAGTGGTAAGTATTCCTGGCCACCCAGTGTGTAGGCCCATTTTGCCAGCTGGCTAGGAAAATATTATCACTGAATGCCCAAAGCCAACCTTCAAAGCTCTCCATTGGCCTCCCTGGCATCCTTCAGTTGGCATTTCCCAAACCAGAGTACAGTGAATTAAATCTGAGATGTTATTCTTACCACAAAATCCATTGCTTCAGAAAGGAAAACAAGGGTAAAACATACCCAAGGAAATAGTTGGTTTCAGAAATGGAGACTCATATCAATGGCAAATCTCATCGTGTTAGTCTCTCATTTTGATGGCAGATCCCAGATACCTACAGAATATCTGACTACAAGGCCTTGCATGACCTGCAGGATCTCGAGATCTGGAGGACTACCTACCTCCCCAGTGCACACATGAACTCACAAGCAAGCACACACATAAACATACTCACTGACGTGCACTCACATGCACATACAAACATAGATATAAATGGCCTCCCTATACATTTTTTAACACTCAGCTCAACTACAGCCCTACATGTGAATCCCTTTTCTGAACAATATACCACTACTGCTGAAATTTCTACTCCTTCCTTTGTATCTTCATTATATGCTCTACATAATAATTATATTGTAACACTTATCATAATTTATTACACTCATTTGTTTACATGTCTTTCTCCATTTACCAAACTGTGAACTCATTTAAGATAAGGACCTTTTTTTTTTAATATCTTCAACTATACCAAAGTAGGTGCTTAATAAATTTCGATTGACGGATAGATGGATGAGTGAATGAATGGATTTCTAAATACAGAGGTTCCTGTATTAAGAAATGACCCATAGATTGTTAGACCATAACATCTTCCTTTCTTAAATTTATAAAAACTTCTAGCTTGGTGTTGTCACTATAATGTGGTCCACTTTCTCTATGGTGACAAAACTCAACGTGTTAAGTATACCTAAAGATAATAGAAAGTGGCATTTTTCAGAGAGAAATGTTCAAACAGAATGGTTACCTAATGAAATGTACGTTAACTATGAAAATAGAATCCCATGAACCTGTTTTACCTTTGTTTTGAACCCAATTCCAGTGTGTTGTACAACCTTTCAGAGACTAGGAAAATCTCAGTGAAGAGAAATTGAAAGTGCATATGTCATCAGTAACCACCTACAAAATGTTCTGTTTCAAACAAAAGAAAAAACTTCATTTCATGCACTCTTACAAAGGAGGAAATAAAAAGGAAAGGAAATAACCAGTGCTTAGAGACTAGGGCTGTAGAGTTGAAGCATTGTCCTGGCACAGGGCGTGGCCGGGTCTTTGACACACAGGGAACAATGGTTCCCTGTGCTAATGGCAAGTGGGTGTGCCAAGGAGAGGATGTGCTCTGTCTCTGGGGGAGGAAGATTCCAGCACACCCCTGCTGACACAGCAAGGAATGCCTGTCTGTGGAGCCCCCTAGCCGCACTAGCATTTGTTTCCCTGTTCTAAAGAGATGCCACAAGGGTATCATTTTTCTGGAATATTGTGCAGATCACATAAACAGGCAAATCTGTTTCTCTGCTAACAAAAATTGTCATCTTAGAGTGGAAAATTTACTGAGCCAACAGAAACCTCAATCCTTATAACAATTTAAACATGGCTCTTTCTCTCCTGACACCAAAATAGTTTCAAAAGCTAGGAAGTCGTTAAGAATGGCTTGTCTGTCATTCTCACTTAGGCAAGGTGTGGGATTGATAAGAACACAGAACAAAAGAATTTGCTGAACAGGAAAAGGACCCTTAGACTAAAAAGGCAGTTCTTGAAGTCCGTCTCTATCTGCCCCTTTCCTGTCCTGATACTGCATCCCTCTTCCTTTCTTTTGTTCATTCATCATACCTGTTCTGCAACTCCATTTACACTGAAGTTGTTTTAACATAAGAGTGGTGTCTTATTTCATATGCTTGCTTTATTTGTTCACTGATATAGCTCTCACCCCGGATTCCCTTTACTGCTTAATTTTGGATGTTTAACTGCATTTCATCTTTCTAATCTCTAGGCTGCATTAATTTTGTTCACTCCACTTCAATTGAATATTCTATTGGGCAAGATTTTCTTGTATAGTGAAACTAAACTTTTAACCTCATTCCTCACAAGAAGGAGTTTTCCCAAAACTTGGATCAGCTTGACAGCCTTATGTTGAATTGCCTCAGGGGTGATAGTATTCTTCCAATTGAAAGGTAACTAGAACTGAACACTGCTTTGTAAGTGAGCTTTCACTTAGGTGTGGGCCTTAATAGCCAACACATCTAGGGAGTCATTCAGTATGAGTTCTGAACAGCACCGAGCTTCTCTGAGGTTTATAAGCAGCTAATGTAGGGTAGTCATGGAGTTCTCCCATGTCTAAATTGTATACTTTCCCACTCAGTGTCGAAGTTCATCTTGCAAGTTCCAGAGGCTTCTTTTCACTCTTCCTTAGATTCTGTAAAAGCTTGTTCTCCTGATTAGCTTCAATCATATATATTACCCCAAGATCTTCAGTGCATAGGCCATTCCAAAGCTAAAGGCATAAACTAGATCTTGAGAGTCAAATGGTTCCAGAATGAGTGATAGAAAAAAATGTAAAGAAAATTTGAAAAGAAATAAGTGATAAGGACATATCAGGTCTCAGAACACCAATACCCTAAAGCAAGACCAAAGGGGCATAGAGCTTTATGTTGTTTTTGAATAAGATTCAGAGTAGTCTTATAAAACGCTTTTTATTCAGCATAGGCCAGCACTAACCCAGAAGAGGCCACCAGTATTTCCACATGGAGCATACCTCCACATGCTCCAGTAATTTTTGTCCTCATTGATTTAGCTAGCACAAAACCTTAAATCTTACTTTTGTACCAACATGAAAAGTCTTGAAAGTTTTTGTTCTGAGCTAAAGACTCCAGCATCTAATTAGAACTAAATGGAGTCATATTTTTTTTATTTTTCTACCTCTGGGTTTCCTTTGAATGTTTAAGAGTTTTGCTACTATGGAGAGCGTGATCCTGAAAATTAGACTTTAAATTTCCTATTCACTGCTGAATTCCAGTATTTGGTGATGGCGTTATTAATACTTGAGTTCTGTGCCTCTTAAAACTTATATCTTGTGCATAGTTTTCTATATATGCTTATGTTTACACACATATTCACTGCATTGTGCATTCATTATAGAGAAGTAGTGTCGTGCTTAAGTGTAGGCCTTAAGTGTAGGCAGTTCAAAAACTGCCAGTTACTAGCTGTGTGACCTTATTCAAGTTCCTTAACTTCTTCGGTGCCTCTGTTCCCTCATCTGTAAAAATGGGATCGATAATAGAACTTCTTTTAAAGAATTATTGGAGAATTAACAGTCAAGTATACAAAATGCTTATTAGAACAATATCTGGCACACAGTAAAATACCCAGTATTGATGCTGTCATTGTTATTTATTTATTTATTCATTCCTCAAATATTTACCAAACACTGTGTTAGACCCTGGGAATACAGTATAAACAAGACAGACACATTTCCTACTCTTGTGGAGATTATAGATATAGGAGTCAGTTACTTAAACCTAGCACCTTTTGAAAAGTGGAATGACATCATTGGTGAATTGTATAGATTAACCAGTAAAAAGTAGATAACAAGGCATAATCAAGGCTACTAGCAAACATTAATCTGTACTTTGATTTTTTAATTTTTGTTTTATCTTGATTTTTATGCTTTCTGACCCACTTTCCAAAGATTAAATAGCTATTCAGTGGTATGGAAATATCATGTAAATATATGAAAATTGATATTGACTTATTACTAACTTTAAAATAACTAAAATTCTCTTTGAGAATTTTTAACTTGGAAAATTTGCAAAGGTTGTGTTAATGAAGTATTCATCCTAATGTACCAATTTTTAACCACATCAAATCGTCAATCCACTTAAAAAAAGTAAAATTTTTTTCAGTGGAACAAACAAAAATCCTTTTTTTTTTTTGTTTGCACAATATTTTAGGAAATGGCATGAGGGACACATTCTCAGGCCAAAGGTAAATCGTATATAAACTCTACTAGATAATGCAAACTAAATTTTTGCTTGCTATATTATTTGTCTTTAACATTCATTTTTCTTGCCATTGTATTTCTAATGTCCTCAATTGTGCTTGGTTTTTGTTTTATATACTAAGTTACTTTATGTTTATTCCCATTCTTTAGAGATATTAGAAAAAATCATGAGTTAAAATGTAGAATTGAGAAAACAGTAACTTTAAAGAAGTCCAACAAGTTTTTTCCTTCAGTGAAAACCTGTGGCCTGTTTCTAATCAAATTACTATCTGCCTGTTGAGTTGTCCCCTCTGCAAACTTTTCCTAATATTTTTCTGTAAATGATATTAAGTTAAATGGCCTATAATTGCTTGCTCTATCTCATAGCCCTGTTTAAAATAATGCTATGTAACACTTTCCAGACCTCAGGAATCTGATCTGTCATCAGAGGACTTGTATAAATGCCAGTTAGAGCTTCCCTTAGTTCCATCTTTGTGTTTTGGGGGTCTTGAAACTGTCCCCTTTTACTTCCTATTCTCACCACATTCTCACACTTCCCCTTCTGTAGCCAAGAAATTAGATCCTCTCTATTCCATCCCTTCGTCTTCCCCAGCTCTGTTAGAAGCCAGCTGATCTCTCCCTGTCCTGATCCTTCTGACCTCTAAGCTCTTATCCTACCCTTCCACTCCTGCTTTTCTTTGTTCCTTGTTTTGACTGATGGGAGCCTGGAGAAGAGGATTCAGAGAGACAAATTAAGGGTGAGTTCCTTTCTTTCTGCATTCCTGGACCTGTGAAAGGAGAGGCTGGACTACTTGTTCTGTAACGTCCCTTCCAATTTTTATATCCTAGTATTCCTGCTTTTATAACTATCAGACCACAACAGTGTGGAATGCTGTCACTCATCAGAATACTTCCTCTTTTGTAATTATTCTCTGAACTTTTTACTACTTGTATTTTATAAATAGTTTATATCTCTAAATCACTGTTTATATATTTTGAACCTCCCTCTTAGGCTCTTCATACTAATCTTTATATCCTTCCTTAATCACATTGGCCTTTCCTGCCCTTTTCCTTCCTTGGACTTAACCAAGAGAGCTTTAAATTTCAATCTCTGGTTGATTATCAAATATTCCACTGTATGTTTTCCATACTTTATAGGATCCCATACAAAACCCCCAGGGATGTATAACATTTCTCCTAAAGCCTGTGTTCCTTCCTCAGTTGCTGTCCCCCCTCAAGAACGTTTTATACCTAATGAAACAGTAATTGTGTACTGAC
Source organism: Eidolon dupreanum (assembly GCA_028627145.1). Classification (NCBI taxonomy): domain Eukaryota; kingdom Metazoa; phylum Chordata; class Mammalia; order Chiroptera; family Pteropodidae; genus Eidolon; species Eidolon dupreanum. Next base: position 79,804,239 of record CM053502.1, read on the forward strand.
TATAATGCCCCCAACTTCTTCCTATTTTTCCTTGAGGATTCTTGTGATTAGATCCAGATTAGAATTATGTCACTAAAGGTTCAAAAATCTTTATGAGTATACATAACTATATGTGTTTTCTTACTTAAAATATATATTTTGTATTTATACTAAAAAACTTTCTGGTGTCCTTAATGCAGATGGTTTCATCCCTTGCACCAACAGGGAACTCCTATAAAAGCTGTACCTTTTTTCTAAAAATGCTGTCTCAGTAATGACTACCCTTATTTGTAATTGTAGTGGACCTCTTAACATCTACAAAATAAATTCCAAAATCTTAAAAATTTGTTTTAGCCTCTGCAGCTGCTTCCTTAGGACTAACAAATAGTACTTGAGTTCAGCTTCTATAAACTTACTCTTATGCAGGTCACTCAAAGTATAGGATTATACTTTGGGAGGCCCAAAATATAGCATTATATATGGGAGGCCCATCCATCACTGATGTAATCACCTGTTGCCTCTCCATTTTCATCTAGCCAGTGAGATCTATATTCTGGAATTTTAGAAAGCTCTATTTGCTGTTTGTTTTTTAAACAACCAAACAACACTTTTCTGTTCTAGCAAGCCATATATACCTTCTAAAATAACTATAACTCAAATAATCTTTATGTATGGAGATTTTATAGATAATACTATTCATGGTTTTCTGCTTTATCCTCCCAATCAGACTAATTATTCCTGTCCAAGTTTGATATTTTTTTTCTTAGCACATTATTCTCTTGTGGACACCAAATACTCTGGGTCTAGTAAAACTTAGTCCATGTTTATCTACTTGGGCTCCTATCTTTATTTATCTTACCCTAGAGGCTTCCTCTTGCCTCACTCCCCAGGCCTTTGGTTCATTGCAAGCTGGTTTCTTCATTGTTGCATCTATTAGCAAAGTGGAGAGTTCATTAGACTGCTTGTCAGAAACCTCCAAGTAGATTTCCATAGCTGATGGTATTCCTGACTTAGTAGCTCTGATTGGCCTCCTAGACAATTACACATCATGTGCTTGACCTGCCAGTAAAAAACTAGTTTCATTCAGCTGCTGTCAATAGGTACTGTCCTTAATAGCAAAATTTAATTTGTACATTTTGTAATGCTGTGATAAATGCACAAGTTTCCTGGTTAAGTCAGGTATGTACTTCTTCATGAAAACTTGGTGTAAGAATATCTAAACTAAGAAATAAGCAGATGTCTAGGTACTAAAAGATTCTCTAAATTTGAGAATTCATTACAAGAATCCTTTATATAATACATTCATTTTGTACGTTTAAAATATGATTTTCATTGACCTCAGCGCTCAGAAATGAATCAGTATATATAAAATAAAATATCCTTATATTCCTATATTGAGGTCTTAGAGATTCCTACCATGGAAGTAAGTCCTAATAACACTATGAGAAATATATAAATGGATGAGATAAGGTCCTTGTCCATAGTAACTCTCAAACAAATGAGTGGAAAACAGCTAGGAAGCTATTTTGATGGTCACAAGCAGGTATAACAAGGAGCTAACTGAACCAGGACAGTGGAGCAAGAAAAGCAGTGACAGTTGCCGGGATGCTGTAGAGATGGAGACCACAGATTAGAGGTCAGATTGAATGGTGATGTGTGGAAGACAAGCATCAACTGAGGGTGACTACCTGGAGTAGAGGCTGCACAGTAAAGAGTGGTAGAGAGATAATGATGCCATCAGCGATCTAGAGAGAGGACTCAGTTTGCAGGAGGAGGTGTTGAGGTCTGTTACATTCATGATCCTTGAGGATATCCATGTAGCAAATTTCAAGCAGGAGTAGGGGCTGGAAGCCTGGTGTAGAAGAAGGAGGTCAGGTGTGGAGGCTAGATGTGCAAGCAGTGAGAGTTGAAGACCTAATGTGAGCACCCCAAAAGAGAGCATTTGGGATAGAGGTCAGAGAGAAGGGCATGAACAAGGAGTTAGTCACAAAGCTAGGCAGGGTTGAATTCCAGGAACACATCTGTCTCAAAAACACATTTTGAAGAAGTGAGTTAAAAAATTCATAGAGTTCACAAATTAAGCATGTCTATCCCACAGCCTAAGGCCATACTACAGTGTCTCACACCCTAGATAATTATTCTCTACTTTTAAGGCTCCTTAAAGATTTAAAGGGCAAATGATTACTACATCTCAGTCCAAGCAAAGCTGAATTTCAGAGTTAAGCAGAGACCTAATTTCAAATTGATGTGTCCTAGAAGTCAGGTTGCAAAGCATTTTAGAATTCTTAAAGATCAAAGGGCTTTTATAAATATAAGGTACTTTTCACTGCATATTATCATTTTTATTACTGTCATCATCATTATTATTATCATTATTATACACCTCTGTGAAATCATTAGTTATCAAGAGGCATCTGAAAGGATACTTTGATTCTTCAACTCCTGAGATTTTTCTTGTATTTATATATTTGTTTTGTTTCATACCTATACAACTTCATGCAGAAAATTGTTGCTACTTAGCACTACCAGCTCTGTACTTCTTGATCCAATGGTGGAAATGAAGATCATGGTAAAAGATAGGGATTTGAATTTGTGACCTTCTCTTCTTTTTTTCTTAAATTTATTTTTCAATTAGAGTTGACATTCAATATTATTTTATATTAATTTCAAGTGTACAGCATAGTGGCTAGACATTTATATAATTTACAAAGTGATTCCCCCTATTAGTTTAGTACCCACTATACATAGTTTTTATTGTATCATTCACTATATTGCCTGAAGTACACTATATATGTATACTTTACATCCCATGACTATTTTGTAACTACCAATTTCTGCTTCTCGATCCCTTCACTTTTTCACCAATCCCCCAAGGTCCCTCCCATCTGACAATCTCCAGTTTGTTCTCTGTATTTATGAGTCTATTTTCATTTCATTTGTTGTTTTATTTTATTTCTTTAGATTCCACATATAAGTAAAATCATGGTATTTGTCCTACTCTGTCTGACTTATTTCACTTAGTAAGTATAATGCCTTCTAGGTCCATTCATGTCATTGCAAATGGTAAGATTTCATTTTTTTATGGCTGAGATAATATTCCATTGTATATATGTACCAGAACTTCTTTATCCAGTCATCTGTTGATCAGCATGTAGGTTGCTTCCTTATCTTGGCTATTTTAAATAACGCTACAATGAACATAGGGTGCACATATCTTTTCAAATTCGTGTTTTCGTTTTCTTCCAATAAAAACCCCAAAGTGCAATTGCTGGGTCTTAAAGTAGTTCTGTTTTTAATTTTTTTGAGGAACCTCAAAACTGTTTTCCAGAGTGGCTGTACCAGTTTGCAATCCCACCAAGAGAGCATGACAGTTCACTTTCCCCACATCCTCCCCAACACTTGTTTTTGGCCTAATTAATGATGAATGTCAATTCTGACAGGTGTAAGGTGATAGATACATCACTGTGGTTTTAATTTGTATTTCTCTGATGATTAATGATGTTGAGCATCTTTTCATATTTCTTTTGGCTGTGTGTGTCTTCTTTAGAGAAATGCCTATTTAGGTCCTCTGCCCATTTTTTTATTGGACTGTTAATTTTTTGGTGTTGAATTTATGAGTTCTTTATAAATTTTGGATGTTAATCTTTTATCAGATCTATCATTGGAAAATATCTTCTCCTATTCAGTAGGTTGTCTTTTCATTTTGTCGATGGTTTCCTTTCCTGTGCAAAATCTTTTAGTTTGATATAGTCCCATTTGTTTATTTTTTCTTTTGTTTCTCTTACCCAAGAAGATATATCAGAAAAAATACTACTAATAACAATGTCAGAAAATTTACTGCCTATGTTTTCTTCTAGGAGTTTTATGGTTTCAGGTCTAACTTTTAAGTCTTTAATACATTTTGAGTTTATTCTTATATATGGTGCAAGAAGGAGGTCCAGTTTCATTTTTTTTTTTCATATATCAGTCCAATTTTTCCAATACTGTCCATTGAATCTACTGTCTTTACCCCATTGTATATTCTTGACATTTTTGTCATAGAGTAAATGACCACATAGGTATCAATTTATTTTCTGGGCTCTCTATTCTGTTCCATTGTTCTATGTGTGTCTGTTTTTATGCCAGTATCATGCTGTTTTAATTACTACAGTCTTGTAGTATAGTTTGATATTAGGTAGTGTGATACCTTTTAACTTTCTTCCTCTTTCTCAAGATTGTTATGGCTATTTTGGGGTCTTTTATGATTCTATATAAATTTTTGGATTATTTTTTCTATTTCTGTGGAAAATGCCATTGGTATTGTGATAGGGATTACATCGAATCTATAGATTGCTTTGGGTAATATGGACATTTTAATAATGCTAATTCTTCCTACCCATGAGTGCAGTATATGCTTCCATTTATTTGTGTCTTCTTCAGTTTCTTTCTTCAGTGACTTATAATTTTCCAGGTACAGTTCTTTTACTTCCTTGGTTAAATTTATCCCTAGATACTTTGTTGTTTTCGATGCAGTTGTAAATGAGATTGTTTTCTTCATTTCTCCTTCTGATAGTTCATTATTGGTGTGTAAAAATGTAACTGATTTCTGAATATTAATTCTATATTCTGTTTCTTTACTGAATTTATTTAATAGTTTTAACAGTTTTTTTTTTTTTTTTTTTTTTGGTAGAATCTTTCGGGTTCTCTCTGTATGGTATCATGTTTTCTGCAAATAATGACAGTTTTACTTCTTTCTTTCTAGCTTAAATGCCTGTCTTTTTATTTCTTTTTCTTGTCTGATTGCTATGGCTAGGACTGCCCATACTATGTTGAATAAAAGTGGTGAAAGTAGACATCCTTGATTTGTTCCTAATCTTAAGGAAAATGCTTTTAGCTGTTTTCCATTGAGTATGATCTTGGCTGTGGGTTTGTCATATAGGCCTGTATTGTGTTGAGGTATGGTCCTTCTATTCCCACTTTGCTGAGAGTTTTTATCATAAATGGATGCGGGATTTTTTCTAACACTTTTTGCATCTATTGATATGATCATATGATTTTTATCTTTTAATTTGTTAATGTGGTGTATCACATTAGTTGATTTATGGATATTGAACCAAACTTGCATTTCTGGAATAAACCCCACTTGATCATGGTTTATGAACTTTTTAATGTCTTGCTAAATTTGGTTTGCTAATATTTTTTGAGGATTTTTACATCTATGTTCATCAGGGATATCGTCCTAAAAATTTTTTTTTTTTTTGTAACGTCTTTATCTGGTTTTGGAATCAGAATAATGGAGGCCTCGTAAAATGAGCTTGGGAGCCTTCCCTCCTCATTGAATGTTTGGCAAAACACACCTGTGAAGCCATCTGATCCAGGACTTTTGTTTGTTGGGAGATTTTTTATTACTGATTCTATTTTGTTAGTAGTAATCAGTCAGTTCAGATTTTCTGTTTCTTCTTGACTCAATTTTGGAAGATTGTATGTTTCTAGGAATTTATCCATTTCTTCCAGTTTGTCTGATTTGTAGGCATACAGCTGCTCATAGTATCTTCTTAAAATCCTTTGCATTTCTGTGGAGTCATCTATCACTTTTCTTCTGTCATTACTGATTTTATTTATTTTGGACCTCTTTTTTTCTTGATGTGTCTGGTTAAAGGTTTATCAATTTTATCTTTTCAAAGCTCATGGTTTCTTTGACTTTTTATATTTTTTTAGACTCTATTTTGTTTATTTCTGCTCTGATATTTATTATTTCCTTTCTTCTACTCACTTCGGGCTCTGCTTGCTGTTCTTTTTCTAGTTCTTTTAGGTACAAGGTTAGATTGTATATTTGGGTTTTCTCGTGTTTTTATGTAGGCCCGTATTGCTCTGAATTTCCCTCTTAGAACTGCTTTTGCTGTGTCCCATAGATTTCGAGTCATTGTGTTTTCATTTTCAATTTTCTCAAGGTATATTTTGATTTCTTCCTTGAATTCTTTGTTAACCCATTCATTGTTTAGTAATATATCATTTAGCATCCATGTGTTTGTTTATTTTTATTTTTTTTCTTGTAATTGATTTTTAGTTTTATACCATTGTGATTGAAGAAGATGCTTGATATGATATCAGTCTTCTTAAATTTGTTGAGACTTGTTTTGTGGCCTAACATGTGGTTTATCTTGGAAAATGTCTCTTACGCCCTTGAGAAGAATGTATATTCTGCTGCTTTGGGGTAAAATGCTCTAAAAAATGTGAATTAAATTCCCCTTGTCTAGTGTGTCATTTAAGGCCACTGCTTCCATTTAGATTTTCTGTCTGGAAGATCTGTCTATTGGTGTTAGTGGAATGTTAAAGTCCTCTACTACAACTATATTACTGTCAATCTCTTCCTTTACATTAGTCAATATTTCCTTTATATATTTAGGTGCTCCTATGTTGGGCCTTATGTAGTAGGTGCCCTGTGTGGCCCAGCGGCACAGTCTACCTGGTCACCTGCACCAGTTGCTCCAGGAATGTCCATTGTGTGGGTTGTTTGTGCTCTCCTGTTGTAGTTAAACCTTGATTGCTGTTGGCACATCAGTGGGGAATGGGATGACTCTCGGGCTGACTGTAAGGACTGGCCATGCCCATAAGGTATGAGCTGCTATCTAGGGGCTGACCCCACAGAATGAAATTTGCCCCAAACGGCTTATGTGCCTCTTGAGACCTCCCTCTGGGTGTACCACTTGTGGGACTAATTAGGTGGTGCTTTGTTGTAGTCTGATGCCAGCCTCCAGTTATGTTGGTTCTAGAGCCCTTTGAGAGGGGCTCTTGTGCAGGCCAAGGTCATCCACTGCCTGTGACCAGCCTGGGGCTACTTGCACAGTTGGAATCCCCACTGATTTTTATAGCCAAAGCGATCCGCAGTTGGTCGCTGCCTGTGATGGACCCGGAGGTATGTAGGAGAGACCACAGTACAAACCAAGGCTGGCTGCCACCAGCACCAGGCCTAGGGTAGCTCAGCAAAATGCCCAGGGCACCCCAAGGCCTGAGTCCTCCTTGTAGCCGCTCGTAAGAGTGTCTGGCAATATGCAAGTTTGGTGATACTGGGTTCCAGGAAGTCACCAGGGTGGAGTGAGTGGTGTTTATCAGGTTGGGGCAAATTCAGATTTGGTGCCAGTGCTGAGCCTGTGGCCACTTGCAAAAGTCTCAGATCACACTGATGCCAGCTGCTGCTCACCTCAGGCCCACAGACCTCCAAGATTTGTATGAGAAATACTGCAGCTTGGGCCAGGGATAGTTGCATACCACTGGAATTGTCTCTGGAGTTGTGGGAGCTGAGGCTTGTTGATTGCTGCTGAAAGAGTCTCCTACCAAGAGTGCGGGATGCGGCTGGTTTCTCAGCTACAAATATGCATCCAGCAGTTCTGGAGTCAAGTGGGCCTGGGTCCAAAGAAGTCACCAGGGTGGAGTGACCAGAGTTTACCAGGCCAATGCAGATTCAGATTTGGTTCTGTAAGGCAAGATGATGCTTGTCCTAAAGCCGCACACACAACTCAGTGTTTCACTGTATCTCTGGCACCCCCTGAGCTGCTGTCCCTTCACCAGAGCCCACCTGGGAACGAGCGAGTCTGTGATGGGCCCTTTAAGGGGACATCTGGGTTTCCATTTCACCTGGACAGTTGGAATCCCCACTGATTTTTATAGCCAGATTTTGAAGGGACTCCTCTTCCCAGCACTGGACCCCTGGGCTGGGGAGCCTGGTGTGGGGTTTAAGTCCCTCCCTTCTCTGAGGGGACCTCTGCAGAGGAGATAACCCTCCTGATGCTCAACTATCACGCACAGGTGAGGGACCAGCCCGTTTCGCATCTCCTCCCCTTTTATCAGTCTCGAAATGACCTTTTCAGCTAATCTTCAGATGGTTCTCCAAGTTGATTGTTCTGTAATTTAGTTGTAATTTTAATGCAGTTATAGGAAGAAGCAAGCACAGCATTTACCTACTCTATCATCTTTACCAAAACCCAGTGACCTTCTCTTGTAATTCTGCCTAAACTATATGTCTCTAGAAGCTATAACAGGCCCTGACATACAGCAAGTTCTGTGGCTACCCCCTAGAACTTAAGTATCCCTAACAGGCTAGAGAGCAGCCACCAAAGAGAAGACATTAGACCATCATTCATGTTCATATTTACTGCCAATCACATCCTTCACTCCTCCCTCAGAAATCTTGGTGCAAAAACCAATCTTTGTACTTGTTTATTAGAGCCGGCTGGATGTCACTTTTATAGTCTAAAATCTATGTTGGTTTCCCATTGCCGCTATAACAAATTACCACAAACTCAGCAGCATAAAACTGCACAGATTTCGTACCTTACAGTTCTACAGGTTAAAATCTGAGTTGAGTTTCACTGGGATAAAATTAAAGGGTTGATGGAGCTGTGTTCCTTCTGGAGGCTGGAGAGTTCTTGGACTGTAGGGTATTCTAGTGGCAGAGAATAGTGAATTATTCACTTTGAACCATAGCTAGATCACAGTGTTTTCTATTTTTTGGAAAACACATTGTTAATCATTTTGAGAAGAAAGAAATGGAGGGTTCTAGTTAATTGTCAGTTTAAAGTTTCTTAGTATACACACTAAAAGAATCCCATTAACATTCACTTGGACAGCTGTAAGTGAGGACAAGCCATCCTAAGTCAGAGGAAGCAGTGGGCAAAGGGACAAGAAAGGCTTCCTAAAGAAAGGGAGCTTTAGAGTAGGGTTTTTGAAAGGTTTGTGGTTTAAAAGAGAGAGAGTTGAGCATTCCAGGTTGGGGCAGGGTGTGCCCTGGGAATGAACCATAGGGCAGGACCCTGTCATGTGGAGAGTATGGGATGAGAAGAGGAATAATGAGAAACAAAGCTCACTACCAGAGATATTCCTTCCTAGCCCGTCTATTTGTCTGTTAGCACATCCTTTCTTTCATCCCTCCACACCTCCTCCCTGTCTGTGCAGCAATTCAACACTCCTCCTCCTTTATTTTTATTTTCTTTTTTTCTTCCTGTATTTTTACCTTCTCTTTTACTTTCTCTTTTCTTGTTGGCAGGAGTCTTAAAACTACTGTTCTTTCTGAGACCACCAACCTTTCTTTGGTACATATCACCTGACCCCTGACTGGTTCAAATTCTGAAAGTGTCCCCTCACCTGTTTTATTAAGTTAGTTAAAGGACTTTTACATTTGAGACTAATCTTTAAACAGTTCATGCTGCTTTAGTGATTAAAAGGTAAAGTCAGGAATTGGGAGGACTTAATTTTCATAAGAGAAATTTGTTTATCTCATAAACATGGGTCCTTAACAGTCCTTCCAAGATCAATCTAAATATGCTTTAAAAAAGAAAAACATATTCTCCAACTTAATATGAAATGTTTCCCTATTTTACAGGTATTTTGTTGAGAATGAAATTAATGCTATTCAGAAATGGTGTTAGAAAGACACTGTACCTTTTAAACTCAGATCGTTTCTATTATTTTTGGAAATTAAACCAGCAGAGAAAATATCCCTAAAAAGATCATCTAAAAGCACTTGTTGAACTTTTGGGAATTTGTCATATTTTCTCTAAGGCTAGGAAAGAATGTATTGAAGACAAATATTTATTTCTGAATTTATTTTATTTTTAGAAGATTAGAGAGTACTTTGAAATTTTAAAATTTAAAAGAAAGATTAGTGATAATTTGGATATGTCCTACTGCTTGCATTATAAATTTATAAGGCATAAGTCTCAACACTTTTTACTCCCAACTCTTAGACTTTTATAAATCTTCTTAAAGCTGTTAAACTTTCCCTCTGTTTTCCACTATAACGTAACAATGAATATTTTCCCACCAATCTCAGTGAGCGTATTGAAAAAAACTGATGAATTCTTAGTTTCAAGGCCCTGCACAAATGTCAGCCCACTGGTGAAGCCTTCTCCTATTTCCTCAGGCAAAGTTAGCACTCACCTCTTTTGAAGTACTTGTCCCATTGTATAGTGATATGTTATTTCCACTGGGACCTTGGGAGCAGGAAGGACATCTGATGGCCTTGAATAGTACCTGGCACACAGTAGGAGATAAATTAATGAATGCATGTACGCCATATCAATGAATCATCCTCATGCTTTTCAACTATCTCTGGTATAAAGTAAATTACTCAAACCAATGTAATAAACTGTAATTAAATTCTAAATAGCAAAAAAAGGTATAAAAATATTTTTTTCTCTTCTTTTTTCTATTTGAGATTCTATGGCAAGATGAGCGTTAACAGTTCACATCCGTATGTTCAACCTTTAAACAAAATTCATATTCCACATCTATCCTTTTTATGTATCCCCTTTTCACTAGTTGTTTCATTTTCTGGCCTTCTCTTGTTTTTGCTGATTTTCTCTTCTTTTTTCTTCATCTTTTCTGAATTTTTTTATTTCATAGGTTCTGATTGTTTCCCCCACTCTCTTCCCTGCAACTTCCTTTTTAATCTATTCCAAGCATCTTAAATGAGCTCAATAGACTAGAGTAGTTTCATGGGGCCTGCCTTCGGGAAGCACTGCTAATGGCAATATTATAACCTGACTTTAGTGTAAGGTGTCTTCAGGCATCCACATGGCATATTATGGATACACACCCCGTTTGAGAAACCTCACATTGTCTTTGCAGGCTTGGAAGGGTGGCACCAATAATATCACATTAAAAAAAAAAAAAAAGCATATTTTGGTTGCTTCTATTTGAGGAAAGTATACCTGCCTAACGGAAATATTTTTAACTTGGAGCTGCTAATAAAAAATGGCAGCTACCATCTTTCTTTTACCTGCTCTAAGACTGTATTTGTGAGGTAAAGTATCAACAGTATAAGAGACACTTAATTGTTCCTCTGGCTTTGTCCATTGCATGTGTTCCTCTGCTTTTCCATCTCCAAAACTTTGTTAATAAAAAAGTGAGAAGTATAGATCAATAAATCACTACAATGACTGATATTTTTACATCAGAGCCAAAGTCTGCTAGAAACTTAATGACATGTTATCACTTCCTTTCCTCTCTTAGAATCTTCAGTGTTTTTCTTCTGTTAAGTGCAGACTAAACTTTAGATATATGATTGTGTAAGATAAGTGACAGTCATTTAGAACAATATTTTTTAAATTTCTGAAATAAGCGTTAGGTTTACGGAGAAGCTTTTCCTAGTAAATCTTGCAATTTCTTCCTCTTTGTGAATTTTGGCAAAAAATTCAGCCCAACGCGCTGGAATAGGCTTTGGATATACTTTCTAAAACGGGTATCTAAAATATAGTTTTCTGTAATATTACATTTCTCAAATGAAGAGAAGTGATCTGATTGAATATGGCACTCTTGCTAAAAATGTTAACTCACAGTGAGGATGTGAAGAAATAATTCTAATGAGTCTATGGGTCAAATGAATAGGAAAAAGAAAAGAGAGGGAATGTGAATCGAAACAGTTGCTAATTTTCCTTTTAGGTCCTTGTGTTGTGTGCTGCCTAATTGAGATGATGAGAAGCCATTTTCATGCAACCGGCACATCTGTAAAATGTGTGTGTGTGTGTGTGTGTGTGTGTGTGTGTGTGTTAGGGTGGGAGGGGTGGAGAAGTTTGTGTATCTAAAGCCTGTTTTTCTATTGGTGATATGAAATATTCTTTTCATGAATCAGCACCTCCCACTTGCCCTACAGGTGGAGTAGCTGTTAATCTGATGCATTGTCTCCTCTTTCAGCTGGTGAGCAAGAGCAGTGGGAGGCTGTATGGCCAAAGGGAGGAGACACTGAACAAACAATGGCCAAGCACGGGATCTTGGTGTGGGTGGGTGGTAGGTGCTGGGAGCAGCAAGGCTGGTGCTCAGTCATCACATGTGGTGCTGAACAACCACCAACTGATCCCAGAAAGGAAGTGGAAAGATAACTAAACATACACTGGAGTCCATCAGCAAAACAGGACATTTCATCCTATAAGGATAGCAGTAACTAAGGGAATGGTTTCAATCATGGTTTTCTTTTAACATATTTATGAAAAGGCTTGCACGTAAGCTCCTGTCATTTAGGTTTGTCTGGCAAATATATAACAAAATCAGTTGACCATTTAGAGCACTACCATGGTTACATTTCTTCCGATTTATCAGTCTTACATCAGTAACTTGCTGTAGGAAGTCATGTATTTACAGTTTTATGGCTTTCTAGCTTTATACAGCAGAAACAACTTGACACACCTGCTCCATTGTCTTTATTGTCAGAGTATATTTGCCAGCCTTTCTGATTCAGCCTGCTCTTTCCAGCTCTCCCCCCCCCCCCGCCAGCTAAATGACATTTATATTGTTCTGTTAGCAACCTCTGTCGAAATCCAAACTAAATAACCATTGCTTACTTACTAGAAATTCTCTTCTCCCCTTTTCTGCATTTTTCATGATGTTATTCTTTTTGTTTCTTTAATAACTCAACTTCTTTTTTCTTTCCTCCATCTTTATCATTTTTCCAGGCAGTTAAATTTCACTTTGATACCCTTATGCTCTGTGTTCTGCATCACAGACTTAAAAGTAAAGGATGTATTTGTTTTTAAACATGAGTTGATGATAAGTCCTTATTTCTTCTACATCTTCTATCTATGTAACATTCTGTACCCCAACTCTCACTGTAGACAATAGGTTAGGAATGTGTATTTGCAGTTATTGTCATCTATGTAAACATTGGTGATTATATTCGTTTCTTCATCCGAAGTAAACCACAAGGAAGTTTTAACCAGATAATAGGAGTTAAGACAGAATGCAGCATTTGAAAGTTGTTTGTTTAGCTATCTACATCTTCATCTTTACACATCATCTCAGTTTCCCTGTCTTCTAAATGAAGGATGAGTGTGCTAAACTTCACAAAAGTACTAGGAGGTTAATGTTTGTGAAATATGTTGAGATCTATGATCAAAGATACCATATTTGTGTAAGTCGATGTGATTATTATCAAGAAAAACTCAAAAAGGAGTCAGGATTAATCTGATTGAATTAATCAATATCTTTTATATCTGCTGTGAAGTTCCAAACTTCTGATCTCTTGGAGTTTTCTCTCTCAATCCTAGAGTCTGTTTCTGGATGCTGGGGAGGATTATAGAGTAGGTCATGGCCATGGAATTACAAACAGAGGACGTGTGACGGGTATTGGTAAGCGCTCAGGTGATAGATTGGATCAGGTTTGCAGGGCATGTTCTGTGGGTGACTGTCCAGCAAAGCCACCCAGCAGACACCTGCTGTCTATCACATCATGCTAGCCCTGATGTTCATGGTGGCCATATTAACAGTCATTCTACCAATCTCATCCCAAATAGCCAACAAGGACTTTGGTCCATACTGAACAGAATCTGACTGAAATGATGGCTTTCTAAAAGATTCTCAAGTCACTTAAAGAGTGGGTCAGGGGTATGTAAGTGGCCTGGAGTCTAAGAGGTGAAGACAGACTGATAGCACAGAGATAATGAATCAAAAATTATACCTAGATCTAATGTGTTAAAATTGCAGAGGAATACCATCAAAACTTCAGACTGCACATGCAACAGGTTCAGTACAAACAGTGGCAAAATGGATTTCTCCATTTATTTCCCACTTGGTGTGTTTCATTTTGATTGTAAAGGTCAGAGCTGGTATGGATGTACCAGTTTCCCCTGTGTTCTTACAGAAGTGTCCAGAGACCCATTTCTGCTCAGGCAATAAGCAGAATTACAGACATATTTTGTTAAGAATAGCCACCCTAGTTCATGGTTCTCAAGCCTGGTGCATTATAATCATACAGAAATCTGTTAAAAATATATTTTGCCGGGGCTTATCCTCAAACCAGTTGAGCCATGGTCTCTGGGAGTTTGGGACTCTTCATAACCACACTACAGCAGCCAGCCTTGACCTGAGCAGAAGGTCCACAGTTGGGGGAAACTGCACCCTTGGTCTGCTGTCAGTGAGATGAGGCTAGCCTAGATGTCCCTAAACTTTTTGTTTTCATTACCTCTTTGAGAATCAGATGAAAGCTGATTCTTCCCAGGAGAAAAATGCTCTGTGGGTGGGTGGGTGGGTGGGTGGGTGTGTGTGTGTGTGTAATTGTAGAGAAGCATCATTCCTTTCCAGTCATCTATGCTGAGAAAATCCAAACTGAAGTATGAAGTCTAGCCCCTTCCTTCTCTAGTCCCAAGTTTTAGCTTAGTTCAAGTATCTTTTTATAGGCTATTTATTTTCTAAATACTTATTTTGAGTGATCACATTTTTTTTTTTGTTTAATCTGATGAAGTGTAATCAGCCCCTTCACAAATCTGTAGTTAAGACCTCCATAAACCGTAAACTCACATGGGTACTTTGGAAAACCATGATGCCTTCCTCTACACAATAGAACATGAAGATCTTTCGCCCCTCAAGAGAGGACATTCTTAGGACCTGCACATTTAACTTGGCAGCTTCAAAAGATAATTTACCGATTAAAGTTAAGTTGATGGTCAAAATTTAAAAGTCAAGATTTTGTATGCAGATAGCCTTGGTTTTCCCATCCCATCTTCAAGGAGTTCCAGCTCAAAGTGAGCCACTTCCCAGGAGAAACTTCCAAGGTTTATTTCCATTTGTCTATGCAGATGTGCATTTTGAATGCTTTGTGGTGAAGCCCCATTTTGCTCTGCCCCTGCATAGTTCTCTGATAGGCTGAAGCTCTGTCAGATCTGACGCAATGACCTGTTTATTCCATGCTAGGTACAGAGCAGTTGGCCACTGAGTGCTTGATAACTGAATGAATGCTGCAGATATACACGGAAAGGAAAATGAAGGATCAGCTAGATGTTTTAGGCATCTGATCAGTTTGATTCATTTTCTTTACCAAGTTGATGCCTGTATCTGCTGTGTTCTCAGCCATAATGTGGTTAAGCTTTTCAGGAATATCCACATGTACAAATGTTTTTCCTTGTCTGGTGGAGGGTAGGAGTATTAAGCAGTGTTTAGAGACAAAGTCAGTTTGACAGGCATGGTGGAGGTAAACAGCATGACTTCTGCAGGAATGGTGGTGACAAGCAGTGATCCTTGGGAAGCCTCCAGTTGCAACATGGACTCAAACCTCAGGGATTTAGGCAATATAAAAATAATTTTTTAAGATCTGAGTTCATTTACATTGTGAACTTGTATGCAGTTTTTATTGACTATTTCCAGAAATAATTCTGCAGTGAAGCCAAAAGCTGTTGCTTGAGGTGCAAACTCTCCATTTTTGGGTGCTCACAGAAGCAAGTTCTTGCTTTAAGAAACAGAGAAGAGTCAAGGCCTTGGGCTAAAAACATCATGTGTTTATACACAGTTGAGAGGCAAGCAACAAGTCCCCTTGCTGAGGTGCTGGCCTTTGTTGAAGGTATGGGGTTGGCCTCTGCTGCCTTACATCTCCACTATTTCTTCAGCACAGAGCCTCTTTGTCACTTCTTACAGCTGTTCTGGGAGCATTATCTTCTCCATCTTCATTTCAGATGGGAAACTGGGGCACCAAAAGGCCGAGTGACTTACCTAAGGTCACACACACTCTGTAGTAGTGGCCCAGCCGGTTTCCAGACTCTGGTTCCCCATTAATCCTTCTTCTCTTTCCTCCAGGGTCATGTGTTCCAGGTCACCTGGAAACTTTGCCTTCTGCCCCTTGGCCATCAGGGACACCTGCTGTCAATGTTTCAGCAAGTTCCCACTGTTGCAGCACTAAAAGCTGGCTGGCACTTTGATTCTTTGAAGATCTTCCCTGGCCTTTTCTGGTGCAGCTTTTCTTTGTTGCAGTGGGTGTGTTTGCACCTACTTGATGACCTAAAACTGTAAACGAAGGGGGAAGAGTCAGTGATATGTTCATAGGACGTAAACCTGTCCTGTCTACCTGCAGAGTTGAGGCACTGTGAACCATTCTCATGCCATCAGAGGGAATTATACAGCTCTCCCGAGTGCTTCTGAAGATTTATCTACGAGTGGGTGGGGTCCTGGCCCAGCTGGAGCTCATCACCATATCACTTGACAATGACTCTTTGTCCTTTTAGTGTGTGACTGGCACACATTTTACTTACCACATAAAAAAGTCTTCTTGAGCAATGTTTCTGGTTTATGTTTAAAAGAAAAATTAAAGCTATGAGATGCAGCACAGTAAGATGTGACTACTGGTGGCTTTTTCAAGTAACAGTACTCTTCCCCTGGGGCTCATGGAAATGTTAGCAAGACCCAAAGACCTACCTGGCAGTCACTGTCTTTTCTTCAATGTGCCCAATACCTTCTTAAGCCGTAATATTGTTAATATCACACTTCATTGTTAATATCAGACTTCATTACACTTATTTATCTCTGAGCAGTTTAGACCTGGACCCATCTCATGTGATGTGTTTGTCCTTGTCACTGTTACCATACTGACAGTTCCCCCAGAGGGGTTCCAACTGCAGGCCCATTCCTCATTTTCCCCTTCCCTCTTCATCTGCCTTTCTCTTCTCAGAACATGCCTTACAGTAGGCTGGGAATGCTGCCTCTCAAGGAATGACATTTCCAGCATCCAGTGTTTCCCTTTTGACCTGTGAGATATAGAAAGATGCCACATTTTGTTTCACACATTTCTGTGAATGATGAACAAATGGCTTGCTCCTTATGGCCCTCCAAGCCTTAGGAGGGTATAGATTGTCACCTTTCCCACTTGGTACTTCTGAATGTTTCCTCTCTATGCCATTTAAATTGGATGAGCAATGTATTTGTTTATTCTTATTTTATTTTTTATACCTTATTTCAGAAAATGTAATTACTTGGGTTTAGTAAGGGCTCAGCTTACTTTGTGAAATCTTTAGTACAATAACAGAGTTGGTACTGGAAAATATTTTTCTTTCTGCAGTTAAAGCAGAAATGACAAATTTAAAATACTAATAAAAAAATTTTAGCTACACCCAGTTATCATATATAAAATTGTTTTTCCATGGAAGCAGTGTCCTGAGTTCCAAATCTGGGTGCTAACAGCATATGTCTTTCAGGAAGAATGGAGTGGGTGGGGAAGGACAGGCGTCCCAGCAGAGATTCTCTACCCGAGCTTTGTGTGGTCAGTCTGTGGGAGGGCTGCCCTGGGGAGACCACTGCCACTCACTACATTGCCCCTGGGCAAGGTAAGAGGGCTCTGAAACAGAGCCTTTGAGAAAGTTGTCCTCTCGACTACATGACTGTTTAATCTATCCTTAAAGCCTTTGCTCCCCTTTCTATGAGACCTAGAAATATTTATAAGCAAGAGATAAGTAGATGGATGGAAAGTTAGATAGAGTTTTTTAAATCACAGTCTTTTCAGCATATATTTTGACCTCGAAAACTTATGACTTGGTTTTGCTTTCTTAAAGTCACATAAAAAGTATTGTTAACAGAGACGTGGTTCTGGTGGGCACAATGGAGATGTAATTTTAATTCCTTCTATTCCCAACCAATAATAATATTGAAATTGGCGGTAAACAATGTTTGAGAGGTACTGAAACTTGAGATTCACTTAACTGCTAAAATACTACTCTGTTCTCCACAAACCACCAGTTATAAATATTTCCATGCCCAGTTAAGTTGACAGCAAGAAGATTTGGAAGGTTGTAAGCTAGGAAGTAATAAGAGATGCCAAATGTTTCCTTGCCTTGCCTAATACTGACATGGAGTTGCCTTTAAAATAATTTTCTTGGGTTAAATATCTGTTGGACAGAGTAATGTCCAATCTTAAAAGATAATTGTGCATGATGCTTCAAATTAACACAGTATAAAGAAGTCATTAAAAATTGCATTCATTCAGAACTGGAATAACTCAAGGAAATGTTTGAGATGAAATGTTGAGTGAAAAAAGCAGTATTTAAAATTGCACAAACAGTATGATTACAACTATATAAGAAAACCTGCACACAGGTGAGAAAAATTTGGAAGGAAATAATCATTTAACCATGTTCCTTAGATATCCCTTGTGTTCCAGGCCTCATTCCAGCATAAATGTTAACACTGATTACGTTTTGCTGATGGGCCTATAAGGGGGCTTTCCCCTTAACATTCTATATTTTCCAGATGTTCACTGATGAGCATATATTACCTTAAAGTGAAAGAAAAAGAAACATCTTAATCACAAACCTCAGGGTTGTTCTCACCAGTTAAAATAAAGAAAAGCATGAGGAAAGAGACAATATTTTTCACAGGGTGTCAGGTTAGAACAAACTCTTTCCTTCCTGGCCTTCCACCTCTTCAGTCCACCTCATGAACATCCCTTGAGTGCAGCGCCCCCCCTCCAACGTGCCACCCTTACCTCCCACTTGTATCCCTGGCACTCCCCTACCCTCCCCGCTCACCTCAGAGTTATCAGCTGCAAAGTCACCAAAACACTTCTTTTTAAAGCTCAAATCTTACCATGTTCCTCCTGGCTTAACTCCCTCCAGATGTACCCCATTGCTCGTGAGGGCCTTCCTGCCTCAGCACCAACCCTTCTGTCCCTGTCTGACTCTGCCTGGGATACTGGGAAGATCTTGATGCCTCCTAGGACTTTGATGTGACAGTCGTTGCCTTCACCACTCCAGTTCCTAAACTGTTCTCGACCTATGTTCTCCTCCCTAGTCCCAGGATCTCACATTTGCTGGTACTTGAGAAGATGCCTCAACTTCCCAAGCTTGAGTGAGGTGTTCCCTCTTCCATTCTTCTATACTACCTGTCCTTCATCTCAGGTGGCACTTACCACCCTACACAGTCTGCAGTTCCTTACCAGCGATTTCAAAATCCAGAAATCTCTGGAAAATCAAAACTTTTTTCATAACCCATCTGGCAGTGAAATCTGACCTGAACTGATAAAGACAATTCACAGCCTGTCTTTATATTATTTATTGTGAATATTCAAAATTTCATGCTTTTTTGCAGAAAAAATTTTAATTTTGCTGAAGAAACATGAATATGTTTGATTATGGGGTGCTGCCCCGACATTGCTGGTGGTGTTAAGAAGGATGGGGCTAGGATGACCATATATTCATCCAACTTTTAAGATTAAAAATGGGCAGTGGCCAAGTACAACACTGGGACAAGTATAAATGGGGATTGTTTTAGACAGATCAGAGTAGATGTTCACCTGTATGCACTAACAATGTCACATTTGTCTCCTAGTAGCCACAAATCTAAATTCCAAAATGTTGCCTAAAGTTCTCACATAAGGGATTGTGCACTTATGTTCTAATTGCTGGTTTCTATGTCTCTCTCTGCCACACTATTTTAAGTTCTTTAAGTATGGGGAAAGAGTTTTGTTTCATTTATATCCCCAGTGCCTTGCTAGACACATAGTAAGCTATCAGTATTTATTGGTCGAATGGAATTTAAATATTCATCACTTTGCCTTTTATAGTATCTAATAATTGATACAGAAACTTCTCCATGGGCTTCGTCCAGCATTTTAATCATCATCAGTGTTAACATTAAATGCTTTAATACCAAAACCATTTGTACTTGGCCCCCTCAAATGATAGAAGAACTGCTCTCATGTCCAGATGGCCCTAATATTAATCCACAAAGCAAGCTCCACATAGGCAGGGGCTATATTTAATTTATTTACTTTCCATTGATTTATTTATCTTGTCACACATGGAAATAATAACAACAATAGTAGTTCCATTAGGTAGCATTTACTGGGCACATATTGTATACTAGACACTTTGCTAAGCTCTTCTTGTGTATTTTCTCATTGACTCTTTTCAGTAGCATTCTGTGGCAGATGTTTTCATCCACCTTATTCACCTGTCCAGGCCTTCTTCCTTTCAGGGGAGTTCCTTTGATTTCCTGACTTTCTTTCTAGCTGGGCTCATCACCTCCATCCTCTTCCTTCAGCACACCATCTCAAATAGAACTGCCACATTCACCTTCCTTCTTCACAGGCACATTTGTGCCCAGTTACCTACAGTGATTCCCAGTCGCCCACCCTATGTAGCCCACAGTACTCTGCCCAAACTTTAGAATGCTCCGGAGTCTGATTTCCCTATTAATACCTCTATGCTCTGTACCAGGCAGGGCTGTCCCTTCACCCTTCACAATTGCCCTCTCCTGGAGTCTTCTGTGCCTTTGCTCAGACCTGTTACCCCTTGGAATGCTCATTCTCCTTTCATTGCCCTATTACGTTTAGAGCCAGCAGCACAAATTTAACACTCATAAACAGCCTTTTGTTGTTGGTTGATTCTATCATCAGTCCCTTTAGCAAAAATGTTAACTTGGCAGAGTAGAGAACCATGTTTTATCTTCCATGGTGCCTGACACTGTGACAAACAAATGATAGGTGATTAATACTGTGATTGATGCGGCCTTAGGAAGTCAGGGTGCCGTGATATTTAGAAACATATTTCTTGGATGAGAGGACCACATCCTTATACTCATTTTTATGAGAAATCTATGTCAAAGGTGAAAGAAAAAGAGGAGAGAGATGTGATGACTTCAAGTCCTAACACAGAATCTAAAAATCAAATTACAGAAGACCTGTAACCTACTTCACTGCATGTGAAAAAAGCCTTGGCATTATAGCTGTCTGTAAGCTTAGAGTAAACCAAGAGAGTGTTACAGGATCCTCAGAAGTGCAGTTCTGTCCTGGTCCACTTTAATGGCGATGTGATGCTCAGGAGGAGCGTCAGTGTCCACACACACACACACACACAGACACACACACGCACAGACACACCCCATCTCCTTGCTGCTGGGGCAGAACATGGCCACACAGGCACCAACAGACACACTCAGGGAGAACGACCTGCGTGCAGCCCACTGCATTACTGGGCATGGGGAAGAGAGTTTTATTTCATTTATACAACATAGTTTTTGATGGACAGAAAAAGTCATATACAAAAGCAACTTTTAAAAACTTTTTTTGAATGAAAGTTTCTAAATACTTGAGCTATAAACTCCTTTTTGGTTTGACAAGACAAGTTTGGATATGTTACATTATCACTTTAGGGTGGAACTGGAGATAAGAAAGGTGAATTCAGGTAGCAACAGCCTGCCTTAAGAATATTTACAAACTATCAGTTAAAACATCTGTTCTCCCTGAGGAAGAGGGAGAGGAGGGGAGAAGGCAGAGGGAGGAGAAGAACTGAGGGAGGAACTGAGGGAAGGAGAGAAAGAGAGAGGGAGAGAAGAAAGTAATAAACAGCACTCTCTGTACCTGCTTGCATTTTCCCCACCTTGCCCTGCTTGGGCACCAGCTCAGTCATTCAGCAGGAATTTTCAGGGAAGGAACTCACTACACACATATTATCCTTATACATAGGAAAGATTTCAGTTTTCTCAACCAAAATATATTGCTGCAGCTGTAACTTACAGCATACTTTTATTTAACACTTCAACTTGTCTTTGCATATGTGGACTCTAATCCAGCTGAATTAGGAAATCATCCACGGATAGCAATCTGGAACACAAAAACCAGCAGTCATAAGTCAACACAAATGATTGTCTTTCCTCTTAGTGTGGACTGGGACTGAGTTGTCACAGAGACAAAATAATTTTTCATAGGGAAGTGATTTCCCCCAGGGTCAACAAAAGGGCAGTGAGGCTGTGTGTCTAGATGCAATTTGGTATTCTTGAGCTATAACACCGTAAGTGCTAACGGCTTAAAGGCACCAGCCTGGAA
The DNA here is from genome assembly GCA_028627145.1 of Eidolon dupreanum. Taxonomy (NCBI): domain Eukaryota; kingdom Metazoa; phylum Chordata; class Mammalia; order Chiroptera; family Pteropodidae; genus Eidolon; species Eidolon dupreanum. Next base: position 79,825,765 of record CM053502.1, read on the forward strand.
ACCTCCAGAAACCTACCCCTGGTAGTTCTTAAGCCATCACTCCACCAAGTTCACTGTAGGCAGACACCACCCTAGTTGACAATACTGTTAATTCCACCATGGCTAGGGGATTAGCAGAGACAGAGGACAGAGAATGAACGGGCACATGCCTGACTTCATTGTGACGTCTCTCAGAAACCTTTTGTTTTTTTTTTTGTCTTCTTTCCTAGGGATCATGATTCAATAATATCAAGTGCTACCTTTTTTAATGCTCCTTTCCCTACTTTCCTAACTATTCTCCCACCCCCTACGGTGAAATTATAAAACATAATTGTTGTTAGGAAATGGTTCAGCACATTAACCTCTTGAGTGGGTAAAGGGTGTTTTTGATTAAGATTTTAGGTGAAAGAGTGGAAGGCACTATAATGTTTCAGTCCTGACTCTGCCACCAGCTATGTGTTTTTCTAGCTTTGCTGTGCCTTAGTCTCTTCATCTATAAAACCTAGGAGTTGAACCAGGAGTTCCTACTGCTTTGAATGTCTTTAATTCTGTTAAAGATTCTCCAGCAGTGCCGAAGCTAAGCTCTATCTTTATAGATAGTCATACCCAAGCTACTTTTGTTAAAACATGAGATCGTGCCAAGCATTGCTGAGAAAACAGCGCTGACCATGTTGCACTGTGGTACCTTTCTTTAGAATCTATTTGGTATTAAAGGGGGGATTGTGGTTTCAAAGTTGATAATAACCCAGAGAGCAATATGTTATTTAAAAAGAATCTCTCATACCTGCAACTCAGAAGTCTTACACTCTTAAGATTTTATATCATATCTCCCTATAGAAGCCAAACTCCCATGTTTTCAATCAGCTTTTAGCCACTTTGGGAGAATCATTCTCTTTGAATAAGAACATGTTTTGTTCCAAATAAAATTGTCATATCTGTCATCAGTAAGCAAAAATAATGTTTTTTAGAAATTTACTTTAAGTTTACAGAAATAGAAGAAACATTTATAAAGGTATGAAAAGGAAGAAATTGATAAGTAAGTTTATTCATTACTTATAATTAATATTCATATAAAATTTAAAAATAATAAGACTTCTGCCCCAGCGAACTTAGATTTGATGGCCTAATGTATGAAATTAGAATGGAATAAATTGTTTGATTTTTAATTTTGTCATCACAAAGAATACAAGAGAACATAAGATATTACTAATTTCTCATAAATTTGAATATATATCCTTTAAATTGTACAAACTGTTTTTAAGTTCAAAAATTTCCTTATTTAGGGAATTTGTCCTGTGAAGCTGTCCTGTGGATGACTGAGAGAGACTTTCAAAGTAGACATGGGTCTTATACTTGAAAACCCATCAGGAGACAGTATTTAATCAGGGAGGGAAACAGTACTTTATAGAGAAGCAGGGATTGAAGAACAGGACTTTTATTTCATTTTCCTTGGGAAGAAAACACCTGAAACATTCACAGTGAAAGAAGGGTCACCTGTGTTTTAGAATCATAAATACAGTTTATGTGAAGAATCGGGGTCAGTTGGTTAATTATAACCCAAAACTTAGTAAACACAGTTTACCCCTTTAATAGAATGATGTACTCCACTACATCCTTCCGCCAAGTGCCCACTCTTGAAGGGTCATGGTCAGGTACCTGGTGGTGTTACCAGAAAATCTGCCCAGGATTTTGTTCTTTGCTATTATGATTTATGAATAGGATAAATTACGCTGACCCCTCTCCTTGACTCCTTCCTCTATTTGTCAGTGATCTTTTAAAGTACAGTAACAGTCTCAGGTTTCAAGAATGGGAATGCGATGGATTTTTGTGTCTCGGGCGCATATGTGCCTGGAGTCCAGTGATAGGCAGTAACTCCAGCAGGATGCTGCCCACAAGTGGAAAGGAGGGGCCTCGGCAAGTTTTGTGCTGGCACCTCTGTCTGTCATAGAATATTCATCAAAGAGAACTCAAGTCTGCAAAACACCAAATATAGATACTGTTGCCCTGTGTCTACATCTTATTCCTAAAATCAATGTCCCTGATATCCAGGCAGTCTTTAGTTCATTTATTTATTTTTTGTGTGTGACTATTCAGAGTGAGTAGGAGCTAAGGACTATACATCTGCTTGTTTTCTTGCCCCAAGGGAAAAGCTAATAATTTGGAGTTCATGAAACTTACTCCTCCAATTTTAATTGGTATTGGGGAGGTCCATTTGATCTGAACATCAAACTTTCAATTTTTGATTTTTTTCTTTTGTAACTACATGAAAATGAAATCAAATGGTGCTGATAATATTTCAGCAAGCATAAAAATTAAATTCAGAATAAAAATAAAACCTTTCAAAGAGTAGTTGAAAATAAAAGTGAGAAATTTTCTTAAATAATCAAACAAAATTTTATACTCAGATAAATATAAAGATTTTTTATTAAAGAAATATTCCTTCTATACATTTTAATATTTCTGCCACATCATTAAATACAAAACATTTCAAATTAAACAGTAGCTTCTGACTGAGAGTCTTTGAATAAATGGACAAATAGATAAACTGAGGTGGATCTCATTTTCTTAGGGGTTTATACATTTGGGGGCCTCCCTTATAGAAAAGAATGCAAACATATCTGGCTTTCGAAAGTGTTTTTTACAGACACATAGGCCATGTGAACTGTTGCCTCTTAAGTGTACATGAAGGTACTGAAGCCTTGTTATATCGGGCCAGCCCACTTCCGTGTGTAAGGAAGCAGCATATGCTGCGCTGCTGTACCTGGGTGTAAGGGAGACACCAGCTAATACACAAGGGTTTTTATAAGAGGGAGCTGGAGGATCAGTGTCAGAGAAGATGTGATGACAAAAGCAGTGGTTAGAGTGATATGAGGAAGGGGCCACAAGCCAAGGAATACGGGTTCCTGTAGAAACTGGAAAAGGTGAGAGAATGAATTCTCTCCCCTGAAACCTCCAGAAGTAACCAGCCCTGCCCACACACACAACTGGACAGGATAAGCGTGTGTTCTTTTAAGCCCCTAAGTCTGTATGAATTTGTTAGGAAGCCTAGGACGCAAATAGGAATTCCAGGACTCCAGTATTCCCTTTCTCGCCCCCTCCAACACACCTCCCACTGTGGAGCCATTTCTGAAAACCCCTCCTGGCAGCCCCATGCCCTGTATCCTGTTAGTCTCTCCTCAGCCTCTCGCCTCTGGCTTCTTTTCTCCTTTCCTACTCCCATTTTATTTTTCTTTCCATGCTCAAAACAAACCTAGGACTCATTTTTCCAGTTTGATATGAAGTTTTTCTTTTCTCTCTGTTTCTTCCCTGACTAGTTCCTTAATGGAAAAGTAGCACAGAATGTTACACTTTGGAACTCTTAAGGCAACTTCTCTTATTTAACATGGTCTGGGTGTGTGCTTTTGAAACACAGAGATGAAGATAGACTAGATGGAGCATATAGAGCACATGGGATTAACATTTTTTAAAGGTCCCACCTCTGAGGTACCCATTTATTTTGCGTGAAAATAGAGATTAGGAGCTTTTATCACTTTATGATTATAGACTATTGTGAATGTGTGCCCGTGAATCCTAGTAGCACTGTCTATTCAGGATACTTTTGGAATTTCCATTTGGCCAGGTGACAAGAAAGCATTCACAATCCTAAGGAGTAACTTATCTGCTCCTTCCTGAGGAAATATGCACCCCTACCACAAAAGAAAAAAAAAAAAGGAAACCAGGCCCCAGAGTGCCACAGAGGCAGTACCTCCACCATGACACTTCCCTGTGTCCCCAGTCACAGCAGCACGCTGCCTTTCTCAGTGCTGGACACTGTTGCACTGACTGCTTTCCCATCTCAATTCCAGCTTTGTCTATTTGACGTAAAGTGGCAATCCTGAGTCAGTTCATCTCCTGACCATCACATTTCCTTAGTCAGGAGAGCCGTAATTTCACCTATTTTTCTAATAAGCAAAGTCCCCAGAGATAAAAGAAGCTACCACAAAATACTCAGTAAAAGAGAGACTGCTGAACTTGTTTGCAAGGAGAGGTGTGTTCTTCCTGATGTGCATGCATGTTTTTACCACACAAAGGCAGAGGGCAATTTGAGAAAACTGAGGTTACAGTTAAAAGATCTCAGTTCTAACTTCATAGGTGTTGCCCACTTATTCCAGGCCTCATCTCCAGTGATATTCACATATATCATATATAAATACAGCAGTGTATGTATATGTGCATATATACACAAAGCTAAAGTATACACTAACCAAGATAACCAAGATAAAGCCAGGGCTTTAATCTCTTCAGGAGGCTGTTATTACTGGAGTCAGCCCCAGAGCACCAGCTGAGGAGAGGAAACTGGATTCTGGGGTCTGGGAGGAATATCCTTTTGTCTACCCTTTTCTTTATAGAGCACATGCATAAATAGCATTCACATGTGGCCAGAAATGATGCAATATGTATGACTTGTCCCTGATGCCTCTCTCGTCAGTGTGGTACTTTTTGGAGATACTTTACACTTGATAATCTCTAGGTAATACTGGATTACTCTGGAACAAGGGAGCAGGAAGTGCTTTCACAGTATTTTCCCTGTTCGATTTGAGTAATCAGAACTGGAAGTTATTGATAATGTTCAAAGGAAAAAAAGTTTTCTCACATGAGCTTTCATGTTTTCATTTTACTTGGCATCTAGTCTAACTAATGGTCTATACCAATAGTTCTCAAATTTAAGCAAACATCAGAATATCCCAGAGGCTTATAAAACTCAGATACCTGGGCCTCATCTCCAAAGTTTCTTACTCATCAAGTCTGTCTTGGTGGCCCCAAATTTGCTTTTATAACATGTTCTTAGGTGATACTGATGCTGTTGGTCTGTAGACCACACTTTGAGAACCATTGGTTTAGAACATTGGGTTCTAAACCCAATGTTTAGAGGTCCACAGTTTTTGCATTAGTTTCTGCTTAGAAACCAATTATAAATTGCTTTTTGGTTGCTTTTCGGTTGTTTTGTTTTTGTTTTTGTTTTTGTTTTTAAATTACTAGTTCAGCTTCTACTACTGAAGGGTAGGTGACCAGTCATTCCAGTTTGCCCAGGACTGAGGGGGTTCTTGGGACACATAATTTATAATGCTGAAACTGATAAAGTTCTGGGCAATCTGGGAGGAATTGGCTGCTTCCGTTATTCATACAACTCCTTGAAACACTTTCCAAAATGGTTCAGTTAAGATACTTACACAGAAAGGCCCTTTACAAATGGCTCCCTCCTCCCACTAAAAAGACTGGATGTGCTACCCCTGGATTTCATAGGCACAGTAGTAGAAATGGTGACACTTAGAACTTGAGTGATACCTGCTATCTAAGCATTGCAGTGATCTTTAGAGATGTTAATTAAACCTAATGAGGAGTATGTAGGTATCGCAGCCACTTTATGCTGACTTGTGGCATTCAGTCTCACATGGCAAAACAGCTATTATAGTCTTGAAAAAAAACAGATACGTTAAAGGGTACCTACTACGTGAGGGACATACTACTGTGCATTTTCTGAGCAGTAGCTTGTTTCATTCTCATTGCAGCCCTACCAATTAATTATCATTATTTCTGTCTTGCAAAAGTGGTTGCTTAAAAGGACTATTATATACCCCAGGGTCACAAATCTCGTAAATGGCTGAGACACAGGTCAAATACTTATTCTTTTACCACATGACCCTAATGAACATTAAATCTGAGTCTTTTTTATAGTAATCACTATTCTTCTAACCACTACATTCTTTTACTTTATTGGCAATAAACGCTTTCTGGAGTAGAGAGAGGGCAGTGGGCTAAGCATCGAGATGCCTGGACTTTTGTCCTGCTTTTTTAAACTACTAGCTATATAACTGGGATCAAGTCACGTTTTTAACCCCTCTAAGCCTCACTTTCCTCATGTGTAAAATGGGGATAATAAATACCTCCCCTGCCTTCCAGCTTAGCTTGTCTTGAAGAGCAATAGAAATAGGGTTTGTGAAGCTGTCGGTAACCTGTCAAAATGGTAAACAAATGTGCCTGTACTTACTAAGCCTTCTGTTATTTGAAAAGAAAGATTTGGCACATCAGCTTAAGGAATGTTTACTTAAGTGGAAAAGAAACAAAGCAAATTAAAATAGCCATTATTAGCAAAGAACACAAAAAAATTCACAGGGGAAAAATGGTTCTTTACCTAGTTTTACAAGGATTAGCAATTTATGTGAAACGACCCTGAGCAGCTTGTCAGGAAAATGGCCCTGGCCAGTAAGGAGAGGGACAGAGGAGCGGGAGCAGGCTGCTGTCTCCGTGAAACATTCTTTTGCAAAACACAGATTACAGGTGTGCAGTAGTAGGCCAGGCCTGAGCTATCACTTCCTCAGTGTTAAAGGGACTCATTACATTTCATTACAGTTATTTTCTTTTTGCTTAAAACATTAGGAATTCTAGAGTACTGAACCAAGAAGGTTATAATCATCCTTTTGTGAATGTGTTTGCTTCTGCCTCTTTTCTATTCTTCTGTGCTTTTCTGTGTGTACATAGATTCAGCTGCCTATAACTTCATCATCTAAGTTAAATCATGTCCTCTCATTTCTTCCAGCATTGTTTTTATCAAAGCTTCAACTCAATAACAAAAAAAAGTGTGTGATTGTCTTTCTTTCAGGTTCAGCTCGCTTATGAAGCCATGGGCTCTCCTCAGCACTATTTGTTCTCAGAGCTGAGTCACAAGGTTTCAGGTACTGAACTTGAGCGAGGAGAGAAGTACGTAGGACTCAGAACAGTAGGTGCCAGAATCTCAGGAAGACAGGGCAGGGTCTCAGGCACAGGGACCTTTAAGGGAGAAGCATACATCTGCTCATAACCTCTGGGATACTGTCAAAAGCTACTTCCAGATTCCATTTGTCACAGCCAAAGGTGTCAATGTTGATTGACTTCGAGAGAGGTTGACACGTTAGACGTTGTTTGCTATCGCATGAGAGAACCCTCTTTAATTACTAGTGTCTAGCATTTAGAAAATCAGTTTCTTGTATATTACTGTCACTCCTTATTCTTCTGAAATAAGAAGCATAATTAAACCATTCACATTAAAAATATTACATTGCTATGTCAGGATTATAGCAGTCTTTGCATTAACATGCTTATAATATTTTAGAGAATATTACTTATGTGAGGTTTCAAATGGAGTTACATTTCATTCTAATATTTCAAAGCCATTCATTGGTTCAAAATTTTATGGAAGGCTCAGAAATCCATGAATATATGAAATTAACTGGCTGCTGAGATTTAGAATCCTTATCCGAAATGAGGATCCTAAACGGTAGCCTAACTTTTCAGTATTATTCACATTGCATATTGTACAGGTGGTGACATGTAAATGTGAAAGTTTCATTTTGTTTCACAAAAGCAACCATATTACTTGATCATGTTTTATATATAACTACATGTATTTCAGTCAGCTTTGTGGGCTTTAGAAAGTCCATTTGAATATTTATTTAAGATGTAGGACCCACTTGACTTAAGGAAATTATGGTTCATGTTTAACTTATTGCAATTTCTCAGAAGGCATTAGGGAGTCCCCATTTGCATAACACTATACCATATAAATACTGCCCTCTGGTAGCTTTCAATCTAAGACAACCCTTAAAGAGTCTTACCGGCAATGGAAAGGCAACTTAGACAAAAACTCTGGGAATGTGAAGTAGTTATGATACAGGAAAGAAAAAGGAAGACCTGTGTGTTAGTAAGTGACAGGATCAACATTGGAGTTACAAGTTTACCTGTGCAGGGTTGCCAGAAACATGTTTACTTCTAATATCCGGTGTCTGTATCAGAATATACAAATGTATCTGATTGAAAGATGTGGGTGTAGTTTTTTTAAATGATACCTCTATTCAGTTCTACATTAGTTGTGACTCAGGAGGAGTGGCCCTCGATTGCTACATTGCTGGATGACATTAGTCATGAGACAGTTCATTCAGATAATAAAAAGTTACTTTATAATAACTAGTGAAAGCTTTTAAGTACTCATTGCAAAGTAGTTTTAAAGGCCTTCACTTAAGTAATTTTATGGGCTCTCTTGGCTCATGTTTGCAGTCAATGGGTGTGGAATAAAGTCAGATGAAGAGGAGAGGGAAGTGGTAGATAAATCCTTCCATGATCATATCCAACCTAGTATGAAATATGGGATCCTACACATGCCATTCCTCTTGAATCTCATCAGTGGTTAAAAAGTATATATGTCTGACACAGTTAACAGCTCAGCTTGATAAAAAGACCGAATGCTTATCTGTCTGTGTTATAGGCTGCTGGTGTCAAAGATAGCACAAAAGCGTAGTTTCAGAGCAGCGTTTTTCAACTCTCATAACAATACTATTTTATAAGAAACTAATCTTTACAACAATGACCATACAAATACACATCGGTTTTGAGTGCTGTCTGGTACGAATGACAGTGTGTTGAAGCCTTATCATTTATTTACCTTTCAAAGCATATGTGTGTATATGGACAGCTGATTTTTTTTTTTAATAAACTCATGTTCCTTGAATAGATGCCAAAAGTTGGAAAAAGCACTACCCCAAAAATCTGCTTATACTTCAAAAGTGTTGGTTGCCTATTTTTATAGAATTAGTACTTTATTTGATACTGATGTCCCTAATGAAGATTATTATAGCAATATCTTAAAAATACTAAGCTATACGTATGAGTATAAAGTCCTCAGACAAATTCTTCCATTTGAGCTAGTATCTAAGATAGGGACCTTATAGGAGCTGTGGTAGATTTGTGACTCAGAAACTAAATTTGTGCTTGAAGATCATAGGTTTCAGAAAATAATCACAGAGAGGATTTAAAGTGGAAACATACACATGACTTTAAAAGGTAGAGAGAACTGGAATTGTTTGATTGCTGGAGGCAGATTGAAATGGGAGAAAGAAAAAGAATTTTGGAGTCAGACCTGTATTCTATTCAGCATTTCCCACCTGTGTCATCTTAACCAGCTATGAATTTCTCTAAGCCTTTTTTTCCATCTGTATAGTGGGAGTAATTCTCACCTTTCAGAGTTTCTGAGACTAGTAGAAGTAATATGCCTGACACATAATAGGTACTCAATAAATGTATTATTTTTGCTGAACCCCAAAACCTCAGTCACCTTTGACTCCTCTTTCTCTCACACCCCACATCTGATCCATTAGCACATTCTGTCCATTCTCCTTTGGAAATATATATCCAGAATCCAGCCATGTCTCACCACCTCCCCCATTACCTCCTTAGACCAAGCCAGCATCCTCTCTGCCAAGGAGTCTTCCAGAGGGATCTTCACTGTTTCTGTTCTTGCCCACCTGCAGCTCACTCTCAAGATAACAACCAGAGTGATACTTTTAAAATCAAGTGATATCTTGTTATTTCTCCTTCAAAACCCTGCCTGTGGCTTTTCATCTCACTCAAAATGAAATCCTAAGGCTTCCCATAGCCAGCAAGGCTCTCCATGATCTGGCCTTCTCTCCTACCTCACTGAGCTTAGCCCCTGCCCTTCTCAGCCCCACTTACCTCTTGTCAGCCACACTGACCCTTCAGACTTCCCCCTAGGGCATGCAGACCTGCTTTTCCTCCAGAAAGCTGGAGAACAAGACAGGCTCCCTCACTCCTTCCTTCTCTGTGTAAATGTCACTCTATCACAGGAGCTTCTCTAAAACAGCAACCCCCCATCACAGCTTCCCCTCCACCTTTGTATCTCTCCCCACATTAGAATGTAAGCTCTGTGAGACTGAGTATCCTCTCATCATGTTCACTGTTGTGTCCCTAACACCTGGAACAGTAAGTACCTGGAACAGAGTTGTTTAATGATTATCTGTTGGATGGATAAGTTAATATTAGCCCATACACACCATTGAGAGAGAGACTTGGAATGCAATGGAAAGAGTACTGAGCTGAAATTCAGAACATCTGGGCCTGAATCAGGTTCTGACCTTGATACTCACCACCTGTCTGACCTTAGACAAGATTTAAACCTAGAACATAAGCTTCATTCTCCTTCCCTGTGAAATGAAAGCCTGGGCCACTTCCAGCTCTGAAACCCAATGATACTGTGAAGTGTGAGAAAGACTGCGTATAGTACGTGCTGCCCAGCTGTTATCCTCCCATCTTCCCTGATGTTAACGCCGCAGGAAATACACTGAAATCAAAGCATGAGCTAGTTAGTTTTCTGTTAATGGAGAAATTCTATCCATGAGAGGGGTAGTAAACACTGGGGAGGTTACTAATGTAGGTAAGGGCTTTACAAATAGCCCTTTTCCTCTTGTCTTAGAAAGTATAGTTGTGATTGTTCCTAAAACTGGGCGTGGACTAATCCCCATAAAGCTTTAGATCTACCTGTGATTCCAAATGTTTTTATCTCCCTTTACTTAAAGTAAATATTATTTGGGTTGGAGGAAATGAAATTTTGCAATATTTCAATAGATGGCGCCTGCTGGTAGCTATTATCTGACTATAAAGAATAAATTTCAACTTTACTAAAATAATTTTTAAAAATTTTTTATTGCATCTCAAAATGATGCATTGATTTATTTAATCTTTATTTTACGATACTTCAGAAAGTGAATGGTTTTAACCATTTTGTATAGTGAAGCCAGCCCTGAAACATGGAGCACCTCAGTTCCAAATATTGCTTACATTAATATCTCATGCACTTTCACCCAGTGCTGTCATTAAAAAAAACAAAAATGATGAAATACTTTACTTAGAGGAATAGAGAAGATTATGTGCACATAAGTGCCATCCATTTTGGCTTATGACATTAATTACAAGGCAGTCAGTGGGATCTATTTGTCTAGATGCCTTAAATAGATACAAACATTATCTTTAATGACTGCACGTACAAAGAAAAACGCTGAGATTAATCGGGGCATAGAGAGACATGCATGTCTACTAGAGTCTAAGGGGAAAATTTTTTGCAGAGAATGATAGCCAAAGTGTTAGAGATGCCGTTTCCCCACCTTTGTCAGCTCCTTCCACCCCCGACCAATGTTTCCATCTGATCTTCAAGCGAGATCATTTTAATTATTCAGCCATGCACTTGTTTCTGGGTGTGGTTTCCCCGATTGCATACTTCAGCACAGATTACAAATATTTGGCAGGATTCCTCTTTCTGTGGGAACCAGACAAGTCATAACACCAACTGAATGCTCTATACTGTTGTGCAGGAAAGAACCGCGTCATCTCAGGTTTCAGAGTGCAGAGGCTGACAAACTTGCTTTGGTTCTGCTCCCCCTTTACCACCATGTACCTGTAAAAGGGCTTTAATTAGAGTTACAGGCTCCTATTCTACTGACACAAGACCCACAGTCATCAAGAACCAGCCCAGAAGTCCCTAACATGATGTTTTTGTCTCAGAAAATGACTCTATCCTCTTTATGGCATGATCACCCTGAATAGGAAAGAGAAATTAAGATTCGTGTATGTGCCAAAAGAAGGCTTCAGTTGTGTTATTTAGGAGATACTGATAAGATTTAAGAAGGTTGTTGTAAATTATTAGCTTTTAAAAACTTAAAAACATTATTAATTAGTAAAGCCAAGAAATGATGAGTGAAACAGCCATAGTTTTTCCTTCAGCCTGAGCCTAAAATTTCCCTTCCAGTTCCTTTTTCCCTTCTTCACTCCTCTTTTCCTACTGAATGTCATGCCCACGTACCTGCCCCAGCCTCTGCTCTTATTCAGCCCCATGACTCTAGTGAGATTTGAACTTCGGGTGGAGAGTGGAGCACCAGTGAAGCCTTATGGCTCTCAGAATTGAGGCCTTAATAAGGCTGGAAATGTGAGCATCAGTAATCTGTCAACATAATTGGAGATGAGGCATTTATGGTCAAATAGCCTTTTAATTGCCTTCTAAGAATAAACAGGGTGTTTTTTTGTTTGTTTGGTTTTTTTACTTTATTACTAAAGCCAATTAGCAAACAAAGAATTGTACTATGTGTATACTTGACAAAAAGAGTAATAACAATACCTGGCATGCCTGTATCACTTTTTATCCAAGTGTTCCAAGGTGCTTTATGAACATTAGTTTGTTTCGCTACCTTTTTTCTAAGGTAGATAAATAGTTAAAAAAGAAAAAAAAAAGAAAAAAGGGGGGATGGGGGCAGTTTTGTGTCAGAAGTACTTGAAGGGGAAAAGCAACACTTAAGCCTAAGATCAGCACGGTTTCAGTGACAGGAATGTTAGCACATATAGGCACAGGGTCATAATTCAAAATGACAATTAAACAGGAAGAGGATTAAGAATTTACTCAGTGTATTTACTTGGTGCCAGGTACTGCGCTTGGCCTTCCTTCCCTCCACCCAGCTTTAATGAGGTATAATTTATTTAAAATAAAAATCACTCGCAGTGTGCAATTTGATGGCTTTTGACAATGTATACAATTGTGTAGCCATCACCACAATCAAGATAGAAAACATTTCCATTACCTCAAGAAGTCCCCTCCTGCCCCTTTGCAGTCAGTCCTTCCCTTGCTTTTTTTGTCACTATAGTTTTTTCTTTTCTGGAATGTCATATAAGTAAACCATTCATTTTTATACTTTCCGTTTGACTTTTCTCACCTAACATAGTAGCTACAAGATTCATCCTTGTTCTTCCATATGTCGGTAGCTCACTCCTTTTCATTACTCAGTAGTATTCCATTGTATGAATATATACATTTTACCCATTCACCAGCTGGAAGTCACTGGGTTGTTTCCTTTCAGGATGATATGAATGTTGCTGCTATGAATAGTCACATACAAGTTTTGTGTGGACCTATGTTTTTATTTCTCTTAGGTAAATACTTGTGAATGGGATTACCGGTTCGTATGGGAAGTATATTTTTAAATTTGTAAGACACTGCCAAACCATTTTCCAAACTTGTTCCACTCTTTGGTCTTCTCATCAGCAATATCCGAGAGTTTCAGTTTTGCCACATCCTAGTATTTATATATTATTTCAATTAATCTTCACAACAACACTATGAAGTTAGGTATTATTGTTATTTTTCTTATTTTACAAATGAGGAAAATGAGGCCCAAAGAGAACAAGTGACTTTTGTGTAAAGTACATAGCTAATTGAGTTTATACTGGACCAAAATCTATTGATGCCAAAAGCCCACTCTCTTTCTATTATAAAATGTACTGTATTTAAAAGTTAGGAAAACTTCTGTTGATAACCTAGAAGATTTTAGAACAGATGAAATATGATCAATTACATGTCAAAGGCCAAGAGCCTACTACTTCATCTCATGAGTTGTAAATACAAAGATGAACGTGTGCAAAGGAATGTTTTAATTAACTGAAAAACAAATTTAGGGAAAATACAAATGAAGTCAAAATGCCTCTTACGTCCAAAGCTTTTTATTCCACAAAATCAGTATATAATGTTATTTGTATATGATACCTCCCGTCCCCCTTGAAGCCTATGGGAGTAAATGGTTACATCCTCTTTGCTGAAGTTAGTAGGAAAAGCCTACCCTGGAGCCAGGATTCCTGGGCTTCCAACATCAGCCTTTCAGCCAGAGTTTCTTGGGTTAACTTTAAAATTAGAGCCATTAGTGGAGTAAAATGAGTGCTATAGGCACTAATCTCAAACAGAAAGGAAATTGATGAAATAAGCACAGTGAGATTTGTGTACATTTGCCACACGTATGTTTTCTTTCCCTCCTCTGCATTACCTATCCAGTGGTTTCAAATCAAGACCCTCTAGAACCAGCTGGGCCAACGGAGGTGCTTTCTTTAATTGAATTTAAATATCAGAAGATTTCATAGAGAAATCCAGATTCCTCCTGAGAAGTCAGAACTTTGACCCTGCGTGCGCATTTCCTTGCTGACACTGTCTGCCTATTTGCCTGGCCCATCAGGCATATTGTGGCCCTGGTCCACACAATTGGCAAAGGTGCCAGAGTGGCCAAAGACCAAAAACTTGAATCCCTTTAATTGGAGAGTCTTTGTGAATCTGACTAGAAATGCCAACAGTTAGGCTACAATTGGTTGTGAATTTGGTGGAAGTGAAGGCCGAGGGGAGGGGGGGTGGAGGGTGGAGTCCAAGGAGAACTTGTTTGGGCTCTAACACAATGCTAGCTTTTTTCTATCTAAAACTGTGACATGTTACCGAAGCTGTGCTACGATTTGTCTAGACATAGACTCCCTTTTTTCCTTTGTATTGGTCTTAAAGTAAATTATAAACTAAAACGCATCCCATCAAATTACTTGTAATTCCATCTGCTTTGGAAGATAAAATGTAAGTGTTCATAAAGTTTCAAAGTTTTGGAAGAAAAGAGCATTTCGTGAACCTAGAATATACCAAATACTGAAGGCTGGAAGATTTGTAAGTGAAGGGTCCATAATTTAGAGCCAAGTCTTCTAAATCCCGTAATCTTTCTACTAAGAAAAGAAGGAGAAATTTCTGTGTGAATAATGCTGAATGGTATCCTGACAGTCAGATTCACAGCATTCTCTTTATTCAACTTCTAGCATTTTATTTTGGTGTTCAAGATCAAACGGGCTGGTGGGATGTGATTGGCCCCCTTGAAGCCCTCAGTGAGCACCTTTTTCTAAAGCCCTCTCTGTCAGTCAGGCAGCTCCGAGATCTGCCACCTCTTTCTCTTCACTCAAAACCGCATGCTTTGTCCTGAATAAGGAGCCTTTTGTAATTTCTTATAACTTCAGATGCTGAACACCATAGGGAGACATTTTTCCTGTGCCATTTTGGAACCCTGCATGCTAGAACACAGCCAACTGAAAAATGAGTGACTTATCCAACAATGTGACAGAATTTGTGATGTGATATCATGCATGTCAGTCAAGACGAAGCTTTTGTCACATTTGGGCGAGTACCAGCTTGTCCAGGTGGCAGGGCACTGCCAAGAGGCAGACATTCTTTTCCCTGCATTGACACACACCCTATGCCCATCATCTCTTGTTTTTGGGGGCGTAGTATGTGTGTGTCTGTGCATATGTAATGTCTGTGAATGTGTATGTATGTGTGCGCATTTTGCTTCTTTTTTTTTAGCCTTCCTCCTAAAAAGTTGGCAATAAACGTGAACTGCCAGAGAGAACAGAACTAGAGCTAAATTTCTTTAGGAAACATCATCCAAGGTGATTTGTCATGAAAAGCAGCCTTTTAGGTTACTTACATTAGTTTCAGAAATGACAAACACTCTTGCACATCCACCTTGGATAGACATCTTTGCAGACTTATTTCTGTAGTTTGCCTTATAGGAAACACTCTGAGCAAAGGTAATTACAGGGGAAAATGTTCTGTGATTCTAAAAGTTCAGGTGTTGCATCTAGAATATATGGCATCAATGACATGTTGTTTTTATAAATCCCTTTAACATGAGAATCTCAAAGGACCTTATCAATGTGAAAGGTCCTATTATAACGTAATGTAATGTGTTTTCAGGACTGCTCCCAAGGGAGGGAGTCCAGAAGACAGGCACTATTCCTGATATAAGAAATTGAGCCACAGTAAAGAATCAGAGCAAGATCTGATCTGAGCCTTTGATTATATAGTACTTTGGAAGACAGAAGGTGTAAGAAGAGAAATAGCTATCACAGGCAAATGGATGCTGATATTTGGGATTATGAACCAAAATATTTCAATTTAGTCACTGTAGCTCACCTCCTACCTGTCCTGTTCATCACCTTTGCTACCCTGAGTCATGTCTAGTCACTTTGGAGGATGCCAGAAGAAGTCAGGTTGGTGGAGGACCCACATGTTAGGAAAAAGTCACAGAGAAATGCTTCATGAGTGACGGTCACCTCCAAGGCTTGGTGGCAATGGTCCTTTAAACAGCTGGATGTTAAATACAATAGATTCTCTTAGGATCTTTGGAAACATGACGGAGTACGATTCTCTTAGGCAGGAGAATCTTCTCTCTATAACCAACTGAAAATATAATCTACAAAATGAATGTAATTTCAGTTTATGATACCTAGTCTAATGTGTAAAATCATTGACTGGTTGAAATTAATGATCAACTTGGCACAGGCAGTTGTGCAATGTGACTATTGTTTGTCCATACTACAGCATCCAAGAACAATATAGTCTATTGTCAATCTTTTATTTTGTTTTCTTTCCTTTTTTTCCCCTTGTCTCCAGGAGACCAATTAATTGTTCAAAGGTAATATATAGAGGAGATTTCGAGAGCATTTACTTTGGCACAGTCCCTGCCCCTTTGTGGTCTGGCTAACAATAAAGCTAAAATTTGTTTTGTAATGATGGTTCTAGTTGGGCTGGAATCCCTTTGAAGTTCCTGCAGTTTGCTGTTGTGAGAGCTCAAGATATTATTTGACTGCAATAAAACACTCTCTATATATTATCAAAATACAGTGCACACTGAACTGTGGCAACTTGCAGTGGCCAAAATCCCTCTTGGAGGTGTTATGCATGAGTGAAGCACATAGCACATAAAAATAAACCATTCTCTACATCCATTAGTGTTCAGTCATTACTCCATTGACCATTCATGGACCTTAAACTCTCTGCAAAGTTGATATCAGTGAGTATGGGAAGCAAAGAGCAAATCTGAACAAATAGACAACTTTAACCAGGGCACACTGGCCTGGCCTAATAATCAAGATGGATAACTATGCCAGTTCTTGTAAAGGTTCACCTTCTCAGCTCTTGCATCAGCTAACCTAAATTATTTAATGTTGTTGTCACCTCCAAATAAATATAGTCATTGTCCTGGTCTCTATTTATATTTTAAAACTCTTTCCAACCCACTCCCATGGGCTGGAACAACCCATATGCTTCAGTAGAAGAGGGCATCACAGGGCTTTTTGGATCCAGTGCCAAAGTCAGTCTTCATAAAGGTTACTGCTCCTCTGAGAGGTAACTATCTAGTACCTCAGTGCAGAAGTATTTGATAACCACTGTCTGTCTGCTCTTGACACAGGATTCACAAGCAAAATGGTGTCTTCCTTTGTTTTCATAGTGAGTGTGTTTATGTGCTTGCAAGAAAGAGTACTGTGTGTTTGTATGGTGTGTGTATGTGCACACATGCGCATATAATTGGGGTTACGTAAATCATTTGTAAAGCAGTTTTGTCTAGGGCTGCTTTGGTAAACAGTGCTCATTTAGAAAATGTGTTCCTTTGCTATCAGAATTAGTATTAGGTAGTAGAATGTGCTACAGTGAGTGCTTGTCTTAAACAAATAATGATTAATCCTTGTAGTGTTTACTGACAAAGCTGACAGCTGTGTTTCATTACTTATGTAAATGAAAATATTTAAGTGATTTTTATGATAAGTTTAAATAATTTTTAAAAATGGCTCAAAACAGGGGAATCCCTTCTTTTAGGAATTTATAAATATATCATGTGGAAAAATAATTATAAAAATTTTTAATCATTTACCTCTGAGCTTTTAGTTAAAATGTTCTGTACCCTGCCTTATGTGTTACCTTTCCATATTTGAACTGAGTTGTATTTAGTTGAAGAGAACAATAAATTAAAAGTCCATTGAACTCACTTCTTGTTTCCACTCCAACATGTAAGGAGTAGTGAAGTCATCATCCCTGTTCTCACAACAAAAAGAAAGTGAACCAGCTAAAAACCAACTCTTCTTAGATCCACTAGAGAATTGAGGTCCTGGGGCAAAACACTGCCCAAAAACTTGGAAAGAGACATAAATAGAGAATCAAAGATTATCAGGAGCAGAAACTTCCACTGGGCCAGCATCAGGTAGGAACACATAAAGGGTGATTGACTAATTGCTGGAGGCTGAGTGTGGACAAGCTTGAGAGATCAAAACTTTTGGGGGTTCAGCACTAGGGGAATGCCACACTTTCATGAGTTTTATCTTCAGGAGTCCTATTAGATGCTCAGAGTGAAGATCAAAGAAAAATCACCTCATGATTTTGTCAGGGGTAAAAGAAAAGTAACCGTTTTGGAATATGGTCAGAGTTCTCTGTTCTCCTTAACAAAGTCCTTCTGTCAAGGGAAACTATTTACCAGAGTCTAATTGATGTGGGGGGAGGTAAATACTCAACTCCAGCCCCCTCTAGCCCTCTTGTCACACTTAAGATGCTGAGGAAGAAAGCTGAAAAGCACTTATAATGGTCACAGCCCAGGGACACAGACCCAGTTAAAGAAAGAGAACTAATTACAGAATTACAGAGTATGTTTCCTTCCTTCGCATGAATGTTTACACCACATCCAACAGGCTCCTGTATAATAATGGGCATTACAGCTGAAAGAATTGCAAGGTTCAGACTCTAAGAAGGAGTCTATAGGGAAACCCAAGGGCAAAAGGAGAAACAAGAGCAAGGGCACTGGAAGAAATTTTAGCCTGCGATACAGCTACAGCAAATGATAAACACTGCTTAACTTGCTAGCCAAATAAACAGAAAACCTCACACTAAAGTCTTGTTTACCTTAGTTCATTATCTGATACATCAAGTACAGCTTTCAACTATAAGACACACTAAAAGGCAAAAAACACAGTCTGAATAGACAAAGCAAACATCAGAATTAGACATAGAAATTAGACATAGAAAAGATTTTGGAATTATCAAACTTTAAGACAGCTATGATTAATATGCAAGTGATCTAATGGAAAAAATAGACAACATGCAGGAACAGATGGGTAATGTAAGCAGGCAGATGGAAATGCTAAGAAAAAATCAGAAGCAAATGTTAGAAATCAAAAACAGAAATGAAGAATGGCTTTGATGGGCTCATCAGTAGACTGGACATGACCAAGAAAATAATTTATGAACTTGAAGATATGTCAATAGAAACTTCTAAAACTGAAAAACAAAGAGAAAAAAGAATGGAAAAAACTGGAACAGAATATTCAAGAACTGAATTATCCAAGGATAATTACAAAAGGTGTAAAATACACATAATGGGAGTAGCAGAAGTAAAACTAGCTGTCATTTCTCCAAAATTAATGACAGACACCAAAACACAGATGCAGGAAGCTCAGAGAACTCAAAGTATGATAAATACCAAAAATCTACAATTAGGTATGTCATATTTAAACTACAGAAAATAAAAACAGAGAAAAAAATATCTCTAAAGAAGCCAGAGGGCAAAAATATCTATAAAAACAAACAAGACTAACATCGAGACTCATGGACATGGACAACAGTTTAGAGGTTAGTTATCAGAGGGAAGGGGAGAGGTAGATAGGGGTAAAGAGTGTCAAGTATATGGTGACAGAGGAAATTTAACTTTGGGTGGTGAACACACAATGCGACATACATATGATGTAGTATTGAATTGTACACTTGAAACCTATATAATTTTATTAACCAATGTCACCCCAATAAACTTACTATAAACAAATAAATAGAAAGAAAAAAATTTAATATGTGAATGGTATATAATCATAAGATGTGGAGAAACTGGTTAGGAGGCTAATGGAATGGTTAAGCAAGAGGAAAAGATGGATTAAACTCATAACAAATAGGAATGAAAAGTAAGAGACTGATTAAAAATTTTTTCACATGCAGAAAAACTAAAAGTGAGCAATAAAGTCAAAAGGGAGAGTCACTGCTAACTGTAGAGGTTTCAAAGATAGGGTTATTGAGGAAATGACAGAGTCATTAGTAAGTGAGGAAGCTAGGAAAACAGTTTTGATTGAGGATATGGAGATAATGAGTTCTTATTTGTTTATTTTTTAACTTTAAGGTACTTTACCAAAAAAGGATATTCACAGTGTAAGAGTAAAACAAATATAAATGGTAAAAGTAAAACAATAACAAAAACCTTATCTATTGAAGAACAACAGTAAGAATTTTATCAAACTTCTTCAGAAACCGTGCAGGCAAGAAGAGAGTGAAGTTAAATATTTAAAATGTTTAAAGGAAAAAGACAACAACCTGGATTCTGTATCTAGTGAAATTATCCATCAAAAGTTAAGGAAAAATAGATTTTCTCAACAAATAGAAATTTAGGTAATTTGTTGCCAGTAGACTTAACATGCAAGAATTGAAATTAAAAGAAGTTCTTCATAAAGAAGAAATGTAGTATAGGGTATTTTTGTGGATACTGACAAACTAATTCTAAAGTTTATATGGAAAGGCAAAACAACCAAAATGGCCAACACGATACTAGAATACAAGGTTAGAGAATAATCAAGACAGAATGGTATTGGTGAAAGAATAGATTAGTAAAACAGAATAGAGAAAAGAAATAGACCACACAAATATAGGCAACTGGTCTTTGACAAAGGAGCAAAGGCATTTCGATGGATAAAGAATAGTCTTCAACAAATGGTACCGGGACAACTGGATATCCACGTGCAAAAAAAAAATCTAGACTGAGACCTTGCATCCTTCACAAAAATTAACTCAAAATGGATCATAGGCCTAAATGTAAAATGCAAAACTAAAAAACTTCTAGAAGATAGTATGGGAGAAAATCTAGATCATCTAGTGACTTTGAAGCTTTTAGTTACAACACCAAAAGCACAGTCCCTGAAAGTAAAAGTTAATGAGACCTCATTAGAATTAAAAACTGCTCTGTGAAAGACACAGTTACAAGAACAACAACAACAACAAACAAACAAACAAACAAATAAACCACAGACTTGGAGAAAAGTCTTTGCCAAAAAAACATATCTGAAAAAGAACTGGTATCCAAAATATACAAAGAACTATTAAAATTCAACAATAACAAAATGAACAGCCCAATTAAAAATGAGCAAATGGCCTAAACAGACACAAAGAAGGTATACAGATAGTAAAGAAGCAAAATTGTGAACATCATTAATCATTAGGGAACATCACTACACACCTGTTAGAATAATGAAAATCCAAAACACCTAATGTTGGCAAGGATGTCTAGAGCAGCAGGAAGTCTCATTCACTACTGGTGGGAATGCAAAAAAAAAATCTAGACTGAGACCTTGCATGCTACAGCCACTTTGGAGGAATGTTTGCAGTTTCTTAAAAAACGAAATGTAGTCTGATTATTTAAGCCATCAATCACACTGCTAGGTATTTACGCAATGGAGTTGAAAACGTATGTCTACATAAAAGCTGCATAGAAATGTTTATAGCAACTTTATTCATAGTCTTCACAAACTGGAAGCAAGCAAGATATCCTTCGGTAAGAGAATAAATTATGGTACACCCATACAATGCAATATTATTCAGTGATAATAAGAAATGAGTTATCAAGCCACAAAAAGATGTGGAGGAAACTTAAATGCATATTACCAAATGAAATAAGCCAATCTGAAAAGCTACATATTATATGATTTCAACTGTTTGACTTTCTGGAAAAAGCAAAACTATGGAGACAGTAAAAAAATCACAGGTTGGCAGGAGTTCAGCAAGAAAGAATGAGAGATAAATAGATGGAGCACTGGGGTTTTTTAAGGCAGAAAAAAATTCTTCTGTATAATACTGTGATGGTAGATGTATGACATTATACATTCATCAGATCCATAGAATTGTATAATATAAAGGGTGAACCTTAATGTAAACTATGGACTTTAGTTAATAATGCATCAATATTGGTTCCTCGGTTATAACAAATACATCACTCTAATGCTAGATATTAATAATAGGGTAAATTGTGCAGAGAATGGGGTAAGAGTGTATGGTAACTCTGTACTTTATGTGTAATTTTTCTGTAAAGCTAAAACTGCTCTAAAAATTAAAGTCTATTTTTTAAAAAGCCGTTTGACAGCCTAATTAAATAGAAGTCCTAGTGAGAAACTTGAAGTCTTATGCCAAAAAAAGTGGTGAGGAGAGAAGGGATATGGTAATGCCCTGATCACTTGGGCTTATAATTTTTGGGAACCCAGGAGCCCATGGATTTGTTTAGGCATCAGTCTGCTGAGGTGGGCAGACTGGACGGCCTGAGACATTAGAGAGAAAACAGAGTCGGTATTAGTGATGCCTGAAACTGGAGCAGTTCTCTGAAATCCTAACCCTCATTTGTTTTCACCAGAGTTCAAGCTACAGTGGGCCTGCTTGATCCTCTGCCAGCTGCTGTTGGCTGATCGATGGTTTGTTTCATGCTGTGTTTTAAAGTATGGAATTAGGAATTAGATGGTACGTTCCAAATCCCCGCGAAATGTTTGGCTGGGCGTGGTGGAGAATGTCGACCTAGCAATAAGTTGCCTTTCCTGACATATCCAGAAAGAACACTAGGGAACAGCGTTCTCCCCAGCCCTGTTATGTCTCCGTCTTCTAACCAGCAGTGCTCAGAAAGCCTACTAAGAAAGGGTCAGGAGAATACAGCACGAGCCAGGACACACACACTGTAAAGAAATTAACCCTTGAAATTTGTGTCACCACTGTTTCATTGCCTGGTAAGGTGTTTGAATCCTCCTGAGGCCTCTTTTATCTTCTAAAAGATATCAGTCTGATGGCAAAATAGGTCTTTTCCCTATATTCCCACCTAAAACCTCTGTAGTCTGTCATTTATTGAGAACTTTTGAACCTATCTCAGAATTCTTTCTCAGCATCTGATTTTGCTGACTAAGGAGACCAAGAATTGCGAAATGACTCTTTTCACACTAATCTTAAAGACTTAAATAATACTAGAGAATATTAGACATAAAACTGGAAATTTCAGAGATACTTTTGTTTCTAAAGATTATCACTGTATTGCAAGAATTACACAAAACTCTAGGTACCTATATATTTATACATACCTATAAATGCACGCGCATACACACACACGCACGCACACATGGAGCCACCTAACCAATTGCTCATGGACTACTTTCTATCATAGCCACCCTACTTTCTTTTCCCACTTACCTCTCCCTCTTTTCCATTCTATTTTTATCCTAACCACCCACCATCCTCTGCCCTCAGTTCTTTTCCATTCTCTTTTCATCCCTTCTTCTCTTTCATTCATTAATCGTGACTTGGTCACCAAACCACCTTCATCATTTTGGAAGACATAGTAATGGCTTCAAATTTGCCAGTACCTCTCCAGTTACCCACACCTGTCATCTGTGAAGCTGGACCCGAATGTGACTGTAGTGTGTGACTACCAGACATTGTCTAAACCAGTTTAAAACACAATAAAGAAGTGTGTGGTGGTATTGGATCTGTGATTTTGCCCATTTTAGATTTATCTTACACATTTCTAGGAATGCACAAAATGCTTGCCTCTTAAATCATCAGAATGATGTCATTTATTCAGTGTTTCTGTTTATTTACTTACTGGTTTACATTTATATACATTTGTGACTTTAAGCCTAGAAGATAATGATGCCCTTTATTAGTTTTCTTTGGTGGTGGTGTGGGGTGTTGGTGGTGTTGCTTTTGGCCTGATTTCAGCAGCATGTCATTCATTTTCCTCATCACTGTGGCGTTTCACAGAAGAGCAACCTATGAGAAAAGCTGTCTTCATTTGCTTGCTTACTCTGAATAGGGCATAGAGTGAGAGGCAGCCTTTAAACACATGCACCAACATGAATGTGTCTGAAAACTCATAAATGAAGATGATAAGCCTGCCACCAAGCTCTGACAGGCTGGCATCTCTAGGTCACAAGTTGCTTAGGAAGGGTAAGTGCAATGCAGCTGATTGACACCTTGGAGCAGTTATATGCACTTGGGCCTTTGTAGGTTACTGCAGTTTGCAGGACGTGGCCATCAGATCTTTACCCCCAGTCCCTAAACTTAAGCCTTCTGATGGCCCCCACAGTTGCTGGGAGGTGAGCAACATGGAAATGAGCTTCATTATCTAGAATTTCCAAAAGCCCTGCAGCTATGTGGTGACAGCAAAACTGAGCAAAAGTCTGCCCTGGGAGGGAGGAAAGATGAGCAACTTGTAAAGAGGTGTGGTTCATTGAATACAGCCTCAGAGCAAGAGTTTTCATGTTTTCAGAATGAAGATGCATTTTTTTAAGAAGTACTAGGTACTCACCCCAGGCCATAGTTTGACCTGCCGATGACTTCAGCTTTTGGAACAATGGAATGCAGAATGAAAACTAAAAATATAGCTGAAGACAAAAGACACTAGGTCGTGATTATCTCTACTGAACTATTATTACCTTAGGAAGATTATGTTTAGAGAATATAAGTCTATTTAATTTTCCTCATTTTAAGTTTTCTTTTTAAATGTAAAACAAATGAAATATTCTAGTTTTTCATATTAATGTACTTTTTTCCTCTGGCCTATCCCAGTGTGCATAAACCAATTCTGTTTAAATATCTGAGCTGCTGATTAATTAAGAAAAACTAAGAATCGATTACCAGTCCAGATGCCTCAAATACAAATCCTATCTTCCAGCATGTGTTACATCGAGTGGAAAAGATTTGTCATTACCAGAACACTTCCTAAAGCATTCTCCTCTCACTTTTAGTTTAGGTGGAAAAAGCAAACAGAAACATTTCATACTTTTCAAATCAAAGCAAGAAAGCATTGCTCCTGAACGCTATTCATAACACCTGCACACAAGGCACCCTTCTTGCCTCTGGTCCTCATTACAGACATTTAACACTCTCTCCTTTCCAAAGCACCACTCTCACCCCATACTCTCCAAAGGCAACCAAGCACTTGGTGAGGCTTCCTCATTCTCACCCCGAATCAAGTGGGGCTGAAATAGTGCCATGCATTTGATTCTTCCTGGAGACTTGATGGGTCTAACAAATCACCATTTATGCTTTCTCCTCCTTTGTAATGCTGCATAGATATTCCTGAGAAGCCCACCAAACCTTCCGGTGGGTGAGGGGGTGACAGGGAGCTTTTGGTGGTCTTTGCAATCACTGGGCCTTATCAGACAGGTCATGACAGCTCTTGATGGCAAACTTCCACTTCTAAGTGTAGGCTTCATAAACTCACTGCGAAGTGGTGTGGAATGTGATGACATTATTTTTCAATATCTGCATTTAAATAGCAAAACACACAATGCATGTGATTTCTTTTTATTTAAGTAACAGAGGAAGGTGTTATTCACAAAGTACATTTTTCTCTGTAAACAAATGTGTCCTACATTTGTTGAATCCTAAAGATGGGAAGAATCTTAAAAATCATAGAATCTGAATTGGATCCCAGAGAGAATGTGTACCTTGGAGCATCAAACCAGAATTGTAGAGCCTGAAAGAATCAAAAAGGCCATCCCCTCTGAAGTTAATACTTACAGAAGCATAGGCCAAACCCTAAAGAGGCTTGTGAAATTGCCAAAAACTAACTGTGACGACACCAAGCCTAGACCCCAGTCTTCCCAAGGAACTATTTCTGTGCTTCCCCTCTTTATCCCATGAAATAAATGTCTTTTATGTTGCCTCCTTCTGAAGAAAAGAAAAAAATTACAATAATTCTTTTAATCAGGCTAGCAAGACATTTGACAAAGTTTTCTTAGACTTCAATATTAGATTTTTCCCCCTATCTCTCTTAAAATTTACATTTTCTACCTATTATTTAATTTATAATTCAAAAATTTTTGTTATTGATATTTTTCAAAGTAATTTGTATTAGGGTTTATAAATCCTATAATCATACACTTAATTGCTTACCAGTGTACTATTTTAGCATTTTAACAGAAAGTGACAGTATCCTACTTATTTGGAAGCTAAGCCACAAAGTGACTGAATACTATTTTTTATACAAATTAAAAAATTAAACGAACACTACCAAAGTTGAGCTTCTCTTCTGAAATAGCCTTACAGTGAAATATATTTATTTACAAATCACAAATATATTCTTACATTTTATAATAGCATTATCCAAGATGTTTGAATGGAGAGAGGGTCTCAATCCTCATTAGAAATTTAAACAGGACAACATGTTCAATTTTTCTTAAAATGTCTAAGTTACTGATAAGTGCGATACATTTTTTTTTCCATTGGAACAGCCACCTCAGAATAAACATTTGAGAAAGAAGAAAAACTAATAAAAATGTTACTTCAAAAAATACAAAAATGTTTCAGACCAACTCTCCTACCCATTCTTATGCTGCCATTACACCAACTGGTCTTCAGAAAGGACTGTCACCATCAATTTTTCATTCTTAAAGGATTTTAATTCTTTCAGCATGTTCATATGGTTTTATAAAGCCCCAGATACCCAGTAAATCCCCTTGGTGTTGTAAGACAAGATTGCTGTTAAAAAATGTTTAGGCTTAGTCAGCTTCTTCTCACCGCTGACTTCATGAGGGGCTCTGGGAAATGGTGTTTATACTAAGCTTAAATTGATAGGGCAAGTTTAATGCAGTCGGGTCAAAGGTACAACTGCTTAGCTAGTCTCATCAACCACTCAAGTTTCAGCATTGGTTTATAAAGAAAGGTCTGTAATGATAACATCTGGCTGCTTGAGCGTGACTGCATTTTGCCTACTATGATTGAATGGAATTTAATGGCGGGGAGGAGAAAACCTAGGGCAATTTCATTCTTGAATTATGGTTCCAAATAGATAAGGCAAAATGGCAGACTTTGATCAATCAGAGCCTGGCCATCTAGCAGTTTGTTGAGCAGACTTGCTTCTTTCATCTCTACCACCTCCTCCCCGCACCCCTCTTGCTGAGTCAATGGCAGGGGCCTAGGGTAGGCACAGCTACAACTAAGCTCATGCTAATATGTCCTCAGGGCCTACTCTTTGGTTTTACTCATCTAGGTAAACTCTGACTTGTTGTTCTGTGAGGACTTCAAGGGTTCTTGTGCTTAGCAGAAAATAAAGTGTTCTTCCTCCAGAAGGTGCTTCATAAATGGTTGTTGACCAGCTGGGAGAGTTGATTACATTGACTGCTAGACAGAAGGTGCCCAGCTGAGTTCATGCTGTCAAAGAAAAGAGATGAAGTTAGTTCCTGATCTTAACCATCATTCCCATTAGCTTACATGTGCCAAGGTTATGAGGACACTGTGACCTTGGGGACCCAAAATGTAAATGTCATAAATCACCTATAGACATTATAGGAGATGCCTGCTACACAGCTCCTCCAGCAAGAGACCAATTCAGATTATACCCCCGGATCTCAAGGGTCCTGTGCATTCTGTGGACACTCAATAAATTCCATTAATGATCACAATACCATAGCATGAAAAGCTGATTATGTAAGTATAAATTCATGTTGTTTAAAGTCCTTTAAAGTTTTCTTGACTTTATCGTTTGATCAGTGAGTGTCTGTATAACTTTTTAAATTTGCAAGAACTTCTTTTTAAGTTAAACTAGTAGGTAGATAAAAACTTAAGTAAATCAGGGCACAGATTTACCTCCCTAGTACAATAAGGCTGAGAAAATGGGAAGAAGGAGCAATTCTCTGATGCTTAACATTTCTCATATTTGCTCCACAATGTTCTTGGTTTTGGTGCATCTTTAAGACCAATAGGAGAGGAGCCCTAGCCTACCAGATTCATAGTGTAAAATAAAGAGGTTGTAGAAGACACATACATTGTGCAAGGGAGAGGACATTGGGACGGGAATTTGGTTCCCAGTTTTAGGACCGCATAGCTGTCCAACTTTAGGGGTCTCACAGAGCCTTTTCTTCTTTATTCGTAACATGGGACAGATGTCTAATCTACTTATCTACTTATCTACTACATACTTACCCACTGTGGCTTATGAGAATCGAAAGTGATATATGTGAAAGCCCCTCTATAGACTCCAACCCTACCTGAATGGAAGTGTCATTATCACTCCTCCATTGATGCTCTTCCATTATCACTCTTCATTTGGTGGACTGTTGTTGATGTGACCAGAAATCATGTTTAACTCCTCTGCATCACTGAAATTAAAAATAAGTTGCTCAGAAGGAAAAGTCTACCAATCATATAACTCAGCTTGATGTAAAATATCCAAATATACCAAACAGATAAATTAAAGATGATGTTTAGAAAACAGTCCTTATTTTAACTCAATGGGATCTATTTCAGAGAGCAATCTTCCTCATCACATTTTAGACATGGTTATACGTATAAATGTTCTGTTTTTCTAGGGCTTTAGCCATGTGTAAAGCAAGGCACATGTATATCCTTCTCTCCATTTTTTATCCTGTTATTGTCTTCTTCATTTTATTCTACTTAACTCAATAGCCATTGACAAAGCACACCTGCAGACAAAATGCAAATCAGGAATATATGATCACCAAAAAGAGGGAGGCCCTCTGCTCTGGTCTCAGAAAAAGAGGAAAACCAGGATATCAAAACAACAGCAAAATTTCTGCCCTCTACTTTCCTATCAGATAGTCATTCCTACCCTAGAAGGAAAATGGGTGAAAGTAATAAATAAAGTGAGCCTAAGATAAGTCTAACTCTTTGCACTAAAAGTTAAGGGTCTACCCCCCTTTCCCTCTTTTATTAATATTTTATTATCATTTTCGATTCCTAGGCTGGCCCATTACCCCTCTAGCATGTGGAATTGAAACTCTTTAAAGTAATTGTGATTATACACTTTGTTCCCTTAAAAGCATAAGTCACCTCTGAACACAGTAGAAAAAAAGAAACAACCAACTGCCAATTCTATGAATCCTCCAATTCTATGAATGCCCACAGGAGTTACAGATGAGGAAGTCCAAATGGGTATGTAGAAGGGTGTGTGTATTTAAAAAGCACATATGTCATGTATAAGCAATTATAATGAACGTTATTGAAGTAAAACACGTTAATTCTACAGTTAAGACTGTTTTAACTTCAATTTCAAAATGTTTTTACTGCCCTGTACCTTCTATATCAATGAGGTAAAGAAATCTCTACCTGTATGTGCAGCCTCTTTACTATATCTAGGATTTTCCAAACTAAATATTATGCTTGCATATTAAATATTAGCATTTTTCGCCTAATTGTTAGGCCAGAACTGCAGCTGATCAGGAAATAGTTTACATGAGGCTTAAACTCTTCAGTACTGGCAGACTGACATATTCATCTGGCTTACATTCAAAAGAGCTTCATCACTTCCAGCTTGTGATTGTATTGTAAATGAAAAGCTGAGCCAGACACAATGGATGAGAACTCAGGAGAATGGGACACTCACTCATCCAAGGTCCCTCCAAGGAGTCATGGTCCCTTTTAACTAGGGGAGAAAACGCCCTTCCCTACAAGTGAACACCAAATGAAATTGTAAGAATGC
The DNA here is from genome assembly GCA_028627145.1 of Eidolon dupreanum. NCBI lineage: Eukaryota > Metazoa > Chordata > Mammalia > Chiroptera > Pteropodidae > Eidolon > Eidolon dupreanum. The sequence goes on from CM053502.1 coordinate 79,854,717, forward strand.
ACCTTGTCACCACCCTTGGTGACACAAGACAGTGGGATTGAGGGGGAACTAGCAGGTGAGGCAGGGATTATAGGGATAGAGGAAATTCATACACAATTTAGAAATATCTATGGCCAACAGGTTGAGACAGGCTTTTATTGGTTCTGACCAAAGGCTGCTACAAGATTCACATACGGAAGAGCAGATTCTTGATCTTAAAAAATTAAAATCCAAAGTTGTTTTTTTTATGGTAAGAATGTGTAACCTTTCAGAATTAATTCAATAAAAAGAATTACCAAAGTAAAAACTCTTTACCATATTCCTTTTTTTTTATTGTAAGCAATGTTTACCCTAATTATTGTAAAAAAAAAACAAAACAAAACAAACAAACAAAACTATAATAGGTGGTATGTGCAAGTAATAAGCATTTATTCAACAAATTCTACTGCCAAGTACTGCTGTAGGCCTTACTTCCTAATGGGTGGACACAGACCATAAATAAATGAATATGTTAGGGGAGACATGTGCTATGAAGAAAAATAAAGCAGGGTAAGTGGTGATCAAGGAAGGCCTCTCTGATAATGAGACATAAAGGAAGTGAGAGAGCAGGCCATGTAGATCTTCACGAGTGTACAGGCCCTGTGGCGGGTGTGTGCTTTGCTAGTTGGAGGAATAGCCACAGAGCCAGTATACCTGGTATAGAGTGAACAAGGGCTGGAGGAAGAGAGGCAGTTAGGGAGATAGCCACGGGCCAGTCACAGAAGACACTGCAGGCTATCGTTAAGAGTTTGGAATTCTAGTGTTTGTGAGAAGGGGAACCATGGGGTAATTTTTTGACAGGAAGAACTCTACAGCATGACTATTATCTGGTGGCTGTGGAAAGAACTCTGTGGGAGGCATGGGTGGAAACAGAAAAAGCAACATGGTTTTCTACTAGGACACTTTAGGGGGGTTCAGTTAAATACGTCAGAACAAGAGGCAGTTAGAGGTCCTTTGCTAGAGAGGGTCTTACAGTTTAGACTGGGTTGGGTTCATAAAAGAAAGCAGTGGCTACCTTTCCTGAGCCAACACCCTCAACTCTACTCTAGGTGTTCTACTTGCACAAGTTTCCATGCCTTCAATCCCCGTCATCTCCCAATATCCCTAACAAAGATTTCAAAGACATCCCAAGTTGAATTTCTGTTCCTTTCATTTCCCAATGTGCAGTCTAGAAAAGTAAAAAGATACTAAGAAAAGCTATAATTTGGTTTTAAATACTATATTTGAGCAGTGAGTTTTATGAAAATAAGAAATTTTACTTTAGGTTTTAACTCTTCCAATAGAAGGAAATGTCATATTTGAAAGGAAAGGGTCAGACCCTCTTCCAATTACCAGAAGTGTGGGGGGGGGGTGGCGGGGGGGAAGGGGCAGAGCACGGGGAATAGGAAGCTTTTAGTAAAATAAATGAATGTGAACCTCTATCCTCAGTCTGACAGTCCCATAGCAAGGATTTGTAGATTGAAAGTTTTTGCTTCTGAATCCTCATTCAGTCATTCATTCAATAAACGTCTATTCATCTCAAAGCAGCATTCCTCCCAGCTACCTGCCCTCAGCTTTTTTGCAGGAGAGAGCACAAAATGTTACTCAGAAGTAATCCTCAGATTTGCATTGTCATCAAATAACCAGGGAAATATTGGGATGATTTCTTTCAATTCACGTTTTTTAAAAAGTCAAGGCATTTTCCTTGGCTCTGATGACAATATATCTAAGAACATAAACCAATTGGTGTGATACATATGAACCACTTGACTGTTTCTCCTTGGATATTCCAGCAAGTTATCTAGGGTTTACTAGATTCCTAAGAATCTGCTTGCCAGAGATACACATGGTCCCAGACCTTCATCTGCCCTGGGTTCTCCCCACTTGCCTAGGACTGTTCTCAAGTCAACTGCACTTCCTCATATGGGCTGTCACCCACAGCTGCAGAATTCCACAATTCAAAGTTGAGCTCCCAGCACTGTCATCTTTACAGCCACTGTCAAATCTGCACCTTCTCCCAGTTCTTCTTGCCTTTTCATTTGTTGAAATGCTCCAAGTCCTTCTCTGTCCTGGACGGTGCAGGATGATCGTCATTGTCCAGATTTGGTTTGCATTCGAACTCCACCTGAAAATTGGCCATTGGTACCTCAATTTCCCATTTCTAAAATGACGATAAAAATAAAGCGATATTCACCTGATGGAGCTGATTTGAGGACCAAATAAGTGAATATCGTAAAGCTCCTGGTATACAGAAGGCATTCAAGAAATGCTGGTTCTCCTCTTTGCCCAGTCCTCCATATTTCTTTCAGCCACCCAACATCCTTTTCCACCACCTTCAGTTGCTGAGGCAATTCGTTTATCACAATTCAGTTCTCACTTCTGTAGTATTTCTTTGATTCTCAGTTATCTCCTTTCTTTTCCCAGTGTAGGTTTTTGTTGTTGCTGTCTTTGTTGTTTTTGATGACTCTCAGACGATAGGCTGCTCCTGCCCATGTTTGCCCTTTTTTCTCCATTTTCTCCTCCCTCAGTCACCCACTTTTTAGATATGACATCTAACTTTTCCAGCTATCTGGCCTGCCTAAGCATTCTCCTCTAGCCAGACCTGTCTGTACACTTCCCAGATGGTGAGGGAATGCAGAAGCAAAGGGCCTGTCCTTCACCCACTGCAGCAGTCACAGCAATGGATTATCGAGAGCATAGCTCCCACTCTCTTGCTCTTTCTGTCAGTGAAACTCGTACTAACTATTCTAGGTTGCAGAGTGATCAAGGGGTGGCATTACCTTGTGGAACAGGACAGGGTCTGACAGACAGCCTGGGGGCTTGCTTCTTCTGACACTTGTCAGCAGTCCTGCTGCAGCCAGAAGGCCCTCGAACAGAGGTGCTTCTGAGCTCCCAAATATAAGGGCTTGGGTTATGAGTGAGCCAGCTGACCATACACCACTAGCACACCTGGGTGCAAGTTTGGATCAGGTGCTTCTAATTCAAGTTCCCAGACCCATTCTAGGATTGTCGTGTGGCCTCAAACAAGCCACTTAACCTGTCTGTTTCTTTATATGTCAAATGGAGATAATAATACTTAACTACATCACAGGGGTGTAGTGTATATTAATTAATTAATTAATGTTTGCAAAAGTGCTTTGAAGATGCAAAGCTGGTTACATGTTTAAGTATTCTGATGATAATTCTTGCTTATTATTAGAACCTTCCCAGCTTCCTGGACCATCACTCACTGATTATAACTAGGTTCTAATAGCATCTGCTGTGCAATCCACTCAGGGATCTAAGGCACGACCCATGAGAATTTATCCCAAATGGATTTTTAATTTGAAAAAGATGTCAGTGAGATCTGTGCCCAAACATTGAGCCAGTTACGGGGCTCCCTAGCAATTCTCCAGAAGCTGAGAGGACTGCATCATGGTATTTGCTGCAAATGTTGCCTGTTGTGATGGCTTTCATCTTTTATGTGGTGCTGCTCAGATATAGACTGAAAACTGCTTGCTGAGACTTGTGGTCACCTCAAGCCATATTTCAAAGTCAAGATGGGATAAAATGGAGGCTGTATGGTATGGCTAGCCCTAAGTTATTTGCAAATCTTTGGAGCAATGCTGGAAAGAATGAGAGTTCCTAATTGTCTTCCCGGGAGCTCTCTGAAAGATTACAGGTATTGTACATGAATATCCTTTGCCACCCCACTTTCGTGGTTGTGTCTGTTTAAAAAGACTTTATAGCAGGATTTGGATTTTAGATTGCCACCATCCTCTGTAATGTCATATTGCCTATATCCCACACACAAAAAAAAAAATAGGTTAAATTCAGGTACCAGACAACTAATAATTAGAATAGAGAGAATCCATTTCCAGTCATTTCAGAAATGTAGCTCTTATCCAGTTGACTGAAGAGATGAGCAGAACAGACAACATCCCTGCTTTGATCACTCTCTGTGCCTGATGACTCTAACAGAGGTGTAACTCCTGCACATTTTTTCTTATTAACATACATCTTCATTTCTCCTACTACAAGTGCCATTAATGACCCCTTATGTTCTTTTCCTCCTCAACCCTTCTGGAGAAATACATGGCTATGTCTGCAGTATTTGCAACTTCAGAAAGCTGAAATGCATTCTTAGATGTGTTGTTCTGATTGTTTTTGGATGTTGGGTGCTATAAGCTCAAAGACGCTGAGCCCCACTTGTCAAAGTGTTGTATAAAGAATGAACTTCCAATTAAGATTTTTAGATTCCTGTAGCTAAAGTCCTAGCCTTTACCTTTAAAAAAAATATTTCGGTCCCTACTTTAAGGCCCCTTGAATTTTAAGTAGCACGTAGATTGATGGCTTTACCTTGCCCTTCCCCTAATTGCCCCAGATGTGATGAGCAGGGGCTTTTCAGGCATGCTTAAGCAAGGAAGTGGAGCGTGTGCATAAAACAGCATGCATGTCATTTTCTTCAAGGTGCTACTTAAGTACCTGCTTTAAGAGCACAAGCAAGTTCGTTGTGATAGAGGAACATCGTGGTGGACATTGAGGGCATGGAGGCAAGTGTACTGCTTTCACCGAATGTCAGTGTCAGGGCCATCGATACTTCTTTTTGGAGCATACCACAGGGATCCTGAGTTTAATGAGGATTCCCTATTTCTGATGATTTTAACTTGTTGGGGAAATGAGATAGGTTTAAAATGGATGTTAGTATTTTTTTAAAAATAGACATTACAATTATGATCATCTTTTTCTAGAATCTAGCTTCAGTTTCTTGAATAAAAAAGTTTTTTTCAAATGATTGAATATTTTTAAAGGCCCTCTGAATTGTACTGTGGCAAACTGTCAGAGTACATGTCCTCTACCTTAAACAGATTTATTATAACCTGAACCTTATATAGAGTTGAGTAGGACCAGTGAAAAAAGAATGTACTCTTCTCTTGGCGCCACCTCAATGACACTAGCATTTTGATTCACTCATGGGCTTTCTGTTACCCACTTGCCAATCTCTTCCTCTCCATCCAGCCCCTTTCTTCTTGCCCTTGTTTTTTGGTGTGGCACCCAATACACTCACAGTGAGGTGCTCAGGCTATGATGCACACCATCATGATTTGGTGGGCATGATACTGGCACCTCACTAGATAACCTTGACCTTAGAGACAAGTTTTACTTAAATGACTTCCCTAAGGCATCTTACTGGGGTAGAAATATTATAAAACTGATGTATGGTGATGTTCGCACAACTTGGTAAAGTAACTAAAGATCATTAAATCATACAGTTGAAATGGGTGAATCATGTGATATGTAAAACAGGCAACAATGAAGTTCTAGAAAAAAAAATCTGCCCTAAAGGTACTCTCAGCATCAGTCTCCCATGTTCCTACACAACCCATTATCTATCCCAAATGATCCCAATCTCTCACCTCTGTGAATCTTTCAGATATTAGAGGACACTGTCAGGCCTCCTCCAACCCCCGCCCAAGGTTCTCCTCTCTAGGCAAACCCTAATGCACCTCACCTTCCTCGTTCCTTGGACATTTTTAACAATGAATTTGACCAGGGAGACAACCCCATGCTGAAGTGACTTCGGTCAAGACATGGCCTTTCCCAGGGCTGTTGCCTCAATTCCTGATCTGTAAGAGGAATATTGAGCTAAATAATCTCTCAGATGCTTTCAATATTCCAGATTCTATGATTTTGAGGTGAAGAATTTGGAATACATATGTTGATTTTTTAGTCTTGCTCTTTTATTCTTTAAAAAATAATCATTCAAATAAATTGCTTTTTTCTTCATAATCAGTGGACTTGGCGTGATTGAGTACATCATAAAGTAGATGAAGCATTGAGTAAAAATGGAGAGCAAATATTCCACCTGCCCTATGATGTCTGTGACAAGTTCTTATCTTTACACAAGGTGATTGTATCTCTGGGCTCTACGGGGGGTGGGAGCATGCATGGCCAGCAGTCAGCAGAACTACATGTGTTTCTAAAGTGGAAAAGCTATAAATAAAACAAGATTTCACGAATTGTGGCTTCAGCTTTGAAACAATGAACAAGTTGAAGTATGCTCATTAGAGAAGCAACTGCTGGATAATAACTAGTATTTTCCCTAAATCCCCATAAAGAGATAGCACCATGCACACCTTTAATGTGAAGGATAATAGTATTTATTAAATCAATTCATGATGAACAACCAAATTAAAGAGAAGACAACCCTCAAAATAATGTCTTTCAGTTTAGAATTCAGGAGCACATTTTACGGATTATCATTTGACTGTCCGTTTACAAACACATACCCTTCACAACCCTAGCCTTTGAGTTGTTCCATCGGAATTCTCCAGGAACATTGAACCCCAGCACTGTGCCAGGCGGAACTGAAAAGAGAAGCCTGGCTTCCTGGCCTTGGGCCAGCATGCCACTGTCTACAGAGTTCACCTCATGCTTTCCAAAAGGCAGAGCAGAGGGTGGGGATTTACTTATAATTATTATGTGAGTTTTATGCTGTATGTGAGTCTTCATCACAAGAATATTTTTGAGGAGAAAATAATAAAATTAATGAAAGAATTTTGCTTAACTCTCAAGGGAGAGAGGAAGTGATTGGGATAGGAATGAGCAAGTATAGGTGCCTGCCCTCAGCTAGCACTTTTAATGGAAACATTTTACAGCACCCAAGTGGTTGCTGTTCCTGAAAGAATACTAAGGACAGGAAATTTCATCTTATTTCACAAACTCAGGTAGTGAAAGAGCCGTGCGAATATCAGTTAATAAATGTGTAGGTCTGTTTTTAACAATGGAGGGTATTGGTGTCCTGATTGAAAGCATTCCTAAGCTAGTCGATGTTGTAAAATAATACAGAAAACTGACATTTTTATTGTGACACGAGTTACCATATAGTGGTTATCTACTGGCTCATCTGGTTTTTATGATCCCCAATGTAACTGTCATATTGAGCCAACCAGGGTCTTTAGGCTCAGCCTCTCTCATTTCAGCACCTGCCTAAGTGTATAAGTATCCCTTCCAGCAGTGAACCTAATGAACTCTGTCTGCAGGCCTGTGCCAGACAAGCTCAGTCCCAGCTCTGTTTCCCTTCACACTCCACTTGGCTTTATCTGGGGAAACATCCATGAGGCAGAGACTACACTGTGCCCAAGTACATATCATCCATCCTTGACACTCATCAGGAATCTGGTGGTAGCCTGGTCAAATATCCGTGAGTCAGCAAAGAGAGCTGATGCCCCTCCTACAGCAAAGCGAACCCTCTCAAGTGTCCCCTTCACTGAAGGAGTGCGGTGTGGCTGGATGATTTATATTGCCATTGATGAGCCACCTTACCACAGCTTGTTTGGGTAGATCAAGGGCTCAGACTCAAATGGGCACTCTGTACCAGCTAAAACAGCTTTTGTGTGCTCCATGAGGGAAGAGCTCATGCTTACTGTGTCCACTATCATACTGTGACACATAACTGTTCAATGAAAGAATTAATTCAGCATTTTTAATCATTGGTGTCTGACAGTATCATGATGAATGACCGTAAATTACATCAGAGTTTTTCACACCCCAAAACAAATTTCTTCTTTGTGATCAGCCTGGTGTAGAATGTAAGTTTGACTTCAGTAAGATGGGATGCTGAATGGAGCAGAGGTCCCTGGGTGAGATGTGTCTTTGGGGATTCTGGGGAGGGAAGGGCCTTGTGAGATGTGTCACTCTTTGGTCCCAGTACTACACACCTATTCTGTGCCTATTTCCCCCTGAGGAAGCCTACAGCATGGTCCTCTGGGAGGCCAGACTTCAGTCTTTCCTTGTACCTTGTGAACATGTGGTAATGACTGTTTCCTAGTGAGGGACTGTCGAAGGAACTCTCAGCCTTTCTCCAACACAGTCTACTGTATACTATAGACCTTCAGTCTTTCTCTTAGTAGTATTACAACTATATGGAGGAAAAGAGCTGCAGTGCACAGCCAGAGCCCAACCCAGATTAGAAAGTGTAAACTTATGTTTTCTAACAAGCAAATTAGTCTACCATATGTATCAATTTACCATTTACAGAGCTCTTTGCAGATGTTACCTCATTTGAGCCTGAATTTGTGATCTGTGGTTGTAAATCTGCCTGGGGAAAGGGTACAAGAGTGGGGCAAAAAACATGTTTCTAAAATGAATAAATTGCTTCCTCGTTGACAAAAAAAAGGATAAATCTGGGTCCAATTTAGCAACTTAAGTTGTAACTGACTGTGGAGATAGTAACTTCCTCTTCCGAACTGCACTGCTATGAGGCCCTATTATTACTGGACCCCTCGTGCCTTAGCACATACTTCAAGTAGCCAGGGCCACAGAAACAAACTGAGTGTTCAGAGATATTTGTGTTCAGAGGACATTTCCGAAGCTCAAATACCAGTGATGGGAGAACACTGACTCATAAGGCATTTGTTTTCTTTTTAAGAAAATTTTAGTTAACCTTATTTGAAAAATTGGCCCAGTCATGTTGGAAAATTAATCTTATTAAGAAAATTAACATGTATAAAAAAGTGGGGGAAAAAAAGAGTTCAACTTAATGGATCTGGCAGTTGTTGTCAGATAGCTGGTTTAATGGAGACAGATGTCCTGGATCCAAGTGCCAACTCCACCACTTACCATCTATGTGACTTTGGTCCAGTTACTTAACTCCTTTGTCCCAGTCTCCTTGTACTTGACATAAAGATGTGACCCTGACTCTGAGAAAATTGTTTGCCATAACAACATATACCGTGGCCAAATAAAAAGCTCTGAATTGTTGATTCTGGGTGATATATATAGACATTCATTATACTCTTCTTTCTAGTTTTGTGTTAAAAATGTTATAGGCTTTTAACCTTAAAAAAACCTAATGTATATATTTTACATAAATAGGAAAATTCTCACTTAAAAAAGATGTATATACACACATACATACACACACACACACACACACACACACACACATATGTCAATTCGAACAAGAAATAGTAGAATGAGTAGCTTTAGAAATTTAAGGAAAGAATAATCAGAATTCGTGTATTCATCCCTGTACATTTTTTGTTATTATTTAGTGTTGAGTTCTCATGATACAACTAGTGCTGTGCTAGGTGCTATAGTACAAAAATTAGGACTTAGATCCAAACTAAAGGGGTAGCTCCAGTGTGACACTTTTTGAAAAATAAAGGAGAGTTAATGAGTTACTATAATAATGATTTCTTTATTTTTTTAAGTTGAGTATTAATTATTTTTTACTATGGTAAAATACATACATAACATAAAAGTTACCATATTAATCATTTTCAAGTGTACAGTTCAGTGATATGAACTATGTTCACTTTGTTGTGTAATCATCAGCACCATCCATCTTCGGAACTCTTTTATCCCTCAGAACTGAAATTCTGTACCCTTTAAACAATAAATCTCCCCACCTTTCTCTCCTCCTTTCCTGGCAAATACCATTATACTTTCTGTCTCTATGAATTTGACTACTTTAGGTACCTCATATAACTAGATTCATATAATATTTGTCTTTTTTGTAGCTGGCTTATTTCACTGAGCATAATGTCTTCAAAGTTCATCCATGTTATAGAATGTGTCAGAATTTTCTTTCTTTTTAAAGCTGAATAATATTTTATTGTATGTATATACCACATTTTGTTTATTCATTTATCTGTTGATGGACAGACACATAGGTTGCATCTGCCTTTTGACTACTGTGAATAATACTGCTATGCACATGGATGTACAAGTATCTCTGAGGCCCTGTTACAATTCTTTTGGATGTGTACCCAGAAGTAGAATTGCTAGATCATTATTAATTCTATTTTTTTTAAGAAACTCGATACTGTTTTCCATAACAGTTAACACCGTTTTACATTGCCATTAACAGTGCACAAGGGTTTCAATTTCTCTACGTCCTCACCAATACTTGTTATTTTCTATCTTTTTTATAATAACCATCCTAAAGGATGTGATGTACTATCTCATTGTGGTTTTATTTGTGTTTCTGTAATAACTAATCATTTCATTGCTTATTGGCTATTTTTATATCTTCTTTGAAGAAATGTCTATCCAAGTCTTTTGCCCAATATCAGTTGGGTTGTTTGTCTAGTTGTTGAGTTGTAGGAATTCTTTATATATTCTGGATAGTAACCTATTATCAGATATATGATTTGCAGATATTTTATCCCACTCTGTAGATTGCCTTTTACACTCTCCATTGTGTCCTTTGATGTACAGAGTTTTCATTTTGATTTAGTCCAATCTATCTATTTTTACTTGTATTGCCTGTCCTTTTGGTGTCGTAACCACGAAATCATTGCCAGATCCAATGTCTTAAAACATTTTCCTATGTTGTTTTCTAACATTTTTATAATTTTAGCTCTTAAGTTTAGGTCTCTGATCCATTTTGTTTGTTTGTTTGTTTGTTTCAATTTAATCTTTTATTTTTTATTTCTCATAGTTGACGTACAATATTATATGTTTCAGGTGTACAACATAGTAATCAGACATTTATATACCTTATGAAGTGACCACCCTGAAAAATATAGTATTCATCTAGCACCATACACAGTTATTAGAATGTTATCGACTATATTCCCTATTCAGTACTTTACATCTGCCTGACTATTTTAATAACTGGCAATTTGTTCTTCTTAATCTCTTTTACCTTTTTCACCCATCCCCCAAACTCCCTCTTCTGGGTACTATTAATTTGTTCTCTTTATCAATAAGATTATTTGTTTTGTTCTTTAATTTTGTTTTTTGTTTTTTTTTTTTAGATTCCAGATGTAAGTGAAATTATATGGTATTTGTCTTTCTCTGTCTGACTTATTTCACATAGCATAATACCTTCTAGGTTCATCCAAGTTATTGCAAATGGTGATGCTACATTCTTTTTATGGTTGAGTAATATTTTAATGTATATATGTACCACATCTCCTTTATCCATTCATCTATTGATTGATGCTTAGGTTGCTTCCATAACTTGGCTATTGTAAATAATGCTGCAGTGAACATAGGGGTGCTTATGTTTACTTGAAATAGTGTTTTGGATTTCTTTGAATACATATCTAGAAGTGGAATTGCTGGAGCATATGGTAGTTATATTTTTATTTTTTTAGGAATCTCCATATTGTTTTCTGTAGCAGCTGCACCAATTAATAGTCCCACCAACAGTGTATGAGGGTTGGTCCCCTTTTCTCCACATTCTCACCAACAGTCATTGTTTGTTAATTTATTGATGATAGCCATTCTGATGGGTATCAGATGATATTTTGGCTTTGATTTACACTTTTCTGATGATTAATGATGCTGAACATCTTTTTTTATGTTTCTGTTTTCCATCTGCATGTCCTCTTTAGAGAAACATCTATTCATGTCTCCTGACCATTTTTTAATCTGATTGTGTTTTTTCGATGTTGAACTACATGAGTTTTTAATATATTTAGAATATTAGCCCCTTATTATTTGCAAATATCTTCTTCCATTCAGTAGTCTGCCTTTCTGTTTTTTAATGGTTTCCTTTGTGGTGTAGCAGCTTTTTAGTTTAATGTAGCCTCATTTGTACAATTTACTTTTGTTGTCTTTGCCCTAGGAGACATTTCCAAAAAAAATTTGCTAAGACCAATGGCAAAGAGTTTATTGCCTATGTTTTCTTCCAAAAGTTTTATGGTTTCAGATCATCTAACTGTTTAATCAATTTTTAGTTTATTCTTGTAAGGAAGTGATCCAGGTTTATTCTGTTGCATGTGTCTGTCCAGTTTTCCCAACACCATTTATTGAAGAGACTGTCTTTACTCCATTGTATATTCTTGTACTTTTTGTGATAGATTAATTAACCATATAGGTGTGGGTTTATTTCTGGGTTCTATATTCTATTCCATTGATCTGTGTGCTGTTTTGATTACTGTAGCCTTGCAGTATATATTGACATCAGGTAGTGCAATACCTCCATCTTTATTATTCTTCCTCAAGAGTGTTTTGGCTATTTAGGATCTTTTGTAATTCCACCTACATTTCAGGATTATTTGTTCTAGTTCTGTGAAAAATGCCATTGGATTGCATTGACTCTGTAGATTACTTTGGATAGTATGGACATTTTAACCATGTTAATTCTTCCTATCTATGAATATGGTATGTCCTTCTATTGATTTCTATCTTCTTCAGTTTCTTTCTTTAATGTCATAGTTTTTCAAGTACAAGTCTTTTAACTCTTTGGTTAAGTTTATTCCTAGGTATATTTTATCATTTTTGATGCAAATGGGATTTTTTTTCTTTATTTCTCTTTCTGATAGTTTATTATTGGTGTATAAAAATGCAACTGATTTCTGATTATTAATTTTGTATTCTGATACTTTATTGAATTCATTTATTAGTTCTAATAGCTTTTGGGCTGGGGGGGTTCTTAGGGTTCTCTATATATAGTTATGTCATCTACAAATAATGAAAGTTTTACTTCTTCCTTTCAATTTGGGTGCCTTTTCTTTCTTTTTCTTGTCTGATTGTGGCTAGGGCTTCCAATACTATGTAGAATAAATGTGGTGAAAGTGGATATATTTGACTTGTTCCTAATCTTAAAGAAAAATATTTCAGCTTGGTGCCATTGAATATGATGTTAGCTGTGGGTTTGTCATATATGGCTTTATTGTATTGAGGTATGTTTCCTCTATTCCCATTTCACTTAGAGTTTATATCATAAATAGATGTTAGATTTTGTCAAATGTTCTTTCTGCATTTATTGATATGAATTTTATCCTTCATTTAGTCTATGCGGTGTATCATATTAATTGATTTGCACTATTGAATCACCTTTGTATCATACTGTGACACATAGCTGGGAATAAATTCCACTTGATCATGGTATATGACCTTTTTAATGTATTGCTGCATTTGGTTCATTAGTATTTTGTTGAGGATTTTTTAATCTATGTTCATCATGGATATTGACCTATAATTTTATTTTTGTTATTTTTTTTGTAATGTCATTGTCAGGTTTTGGAATTGGGGTGATATTGGTCTCACAAAATGAGCTTGGGAGCCTTCCCTCCTCTTCAGTTTTTTGGAGTAGTTTGAAAAGGATAAGTGTTAATTCTTCTTTGAATGTTTGGTAAAATTCACTTGTGAAGCCACCAGTCCAGAGCTTTAGTTTGTTGGGAGTTTTTTGATTGCTGATTTGATTTTGTTAGCAGTTATTGTTTTTAGATATTTTTGTCTTTTCCTGATTTGGCCTTAAAAGATTGTATATTTCTGGGAATTTATCCATTTCTTCCAGGTTGTTCGATTTGTTGGTGTATAATTGTTCATATGTTTTCTGCTAATCTTTTATATTTCTGTTGTGTTGGTTGCTGCTTATCCTTTTTTATTTCTGATTTTTTGGGGGCTGGGGCTCACTCTTGCCCTTGATGAGTCTGACCAAAGGAATGTTAATTTGTTTATCTTTTCAAAGAACCAGCTCTTGGTTTTATTGATCTTTTTTATTGCTTTTTTTAGTCTCCATTTTATTTATTTCCACTATGATCTTTATTATTTTCTTCTTTCTGCTCACTTTGGGCATTGTTTGTTTTTCTTTTTTTAGTTCTTTAGGCGTAAGGTTAGATTGTTTATTTGAGATTTTTCTTATTTCTTAAGGTAAGCCTGTGTTGCTATGAATTTCTCTCTTAGAACTGCTTTGGCTGTGTCCCATAGATATTTAGGTTATTGTGTATTCATTTTCGTTTGTCTCAAGGGATCTTCTTCTCTTTGATGTTGTTGTTAATCTATTTATTGTTTAGTAGTATGTTACTTAGCATCCATACATTTGTGTGTTTTTTAGATTTTTTTTTATAATTGATTTCTAGTTTTATATCATTGTTAACAGAAGATGCTTGATATGATTTCAGTCTTTTAAAATTTATTGAGAGTTGTTTTTGTGGCATAAGATGTGGTCTATCATTAAAAAATGTTCCATATGCACTTGAAAAGAATATATATTCTGCTGCTTTTAGGTAAAATGTCCTAAAAATGTCAATTAAGTTCACCCGGTATAACGTGGCATTTCAGACCACTGTTTCCTTGACTTAAGTATTGCTATCCCAGCTTCTTTATATTTCAATTTGCATAAAATATCTTTTTCCATCCTTTTACTTTCAATCTCTGTGAGTCTTTCAATCTAAAGTGGGTCTCTTGTAGGCAGCATATGTACGTGTCTTGGTTTGTTATCTATTTAGCCAATCTTTGGAGCATTTATTCCTTTTACATTTAAAGTAATCATTGGTAAGTATATACTTATTGACATTTCATAAATTATTTATTGATTGCTTTTGTAGATCTTTTTTCTTTTCCTTTCCTCTTGTTTTTTTCTCTTGTATGACTTTCTGTAGTATTGTGTTTGAATTTCTTTCTTGTATATCTCTTATAGATTTTTGATTTGTGGCTACGATGTACTTTATATATACCAGGACATATTTATAGCAATCTATTTTAAGGTGATTATAGCTTAAGTTTGAACACATTTTAAAATCACTACAATTTTTACTCACTCCCTCCATACTTATGTTTTTCTCATTATTTTTTTACTTCTTTTCTGAGCATATTTCTGTATATCCCTTAATGGTAATTACATATAATCACTCTACATTTGTCTTTTGACCTTTGTATTATCTTTATAATTGGTTGATCCACTGCTTTCACTAAGTGTTTGCCTTTGTCAGTGAAGGTTTTTCATTCCTACATTTTCTTATTTTTATTTTTGATCTTTTCTTTCTACGTAAAGGAGTCCCTTTAACTTGTAATGCTGATTTATCGGTAATGAACTCCTTTAGCTTTTTAATGTCTGGGAAACTCTTTATCTGCCCTTCGAATCTAAATAATAACCTTGCTGGCTAGAGGAATCTTGGTTATAGGTGTTTGTCTTTTATCACTTTGAATATTTTATGTCACTCCCTTCTGGCGGGCAAAGTTTCTGTTGAAAAATAAGCTGACTGTCTTCTGGGAGCTTCCGTATATGTAACTAACTGCTTTTTTCTTGCTGCTTTTAAGATTGTCTTTAACTTTTAGCATTTTAATTATGATATGTCTTGATGTGGACCTCCTTTGGTTCACCTTGTTCGGAACTCTCTGTACATCCTGGACTTGGATGTTTATTTCCTTCACCTGGTTAGGAAAGTGTTCCATCATTATTTTTTCAAATACATTTTTGATCACTTTCTCTCTCCTTCTTCCAGTACCCCAATAACGCTAATGTTGGTACACTTCATGTTGTCCCAGAAGTCCCTTAAACTATTTACATGTTTTAAAAATTCTTTTGTCTTTTTGCTGTTATGATTGGGTATTTTTCTGTACCTTGTCTCCAGATTGCTGAGTCAGTCCTCTGCTTCATTTAATCTGTTGTTGAGTTCCTCTAGTATATTCTTTATTTATTTTTTATTGTATTCTTCATTTCTGACTTTTTTTTTTATGTTTTCTATCTTTTTGTTAATGTTTTCACTGAATTCATCTATTTGCCCAAGTTCATTGAGCATCTTTATAACAAGTGTTATGACCTCTTTATCTAGTAGTTTACTTGCCTCAGTTTCATTTAGGTTTGAGGAATTTGGGGAGGGTTGTTTGTTTGCTTGTTTGGGTGTTTTTTTGGGGGGAAGGGAGTTTTATTCTGTTTTTTCATGTGGGACAGGTTTCATTATTTCCTCACTTTGGCTGACACTCTGTGTTTTTTTCTTTGTATTAGTTATATCTGCTAAGTCTTCCAGTCTTAAAAGAGTGGCCTTATGTCAAAAGTGTCCTCTGGGGCCCAGTGGCACAGTGTTTCTGGTCAGCTGAGCTAAGAGCCCCAGGGTGTTTCTCATATGGGTCACGTGTGACCTCCTGTTGTAGTTAACCTAGATTGCTTTAACTATGTCAGTTGGTGGGGTTGATCCTCAGGCTGACTGGCTATGAAGGCTGGCCATGACTGCATCAGATAAGCTGTTGTGCAGGGGCTCACTCCATGGAGCAGGAGTCACTTTAGCATGGCTCTGGCATCAGTTGTGGTCTCCCTTCAGGTGTGTCATTTGTGTAGCTGTTTGAGTGGGGTTTTGTTGTGGTCTGAGGTTGGCCACGGGTGTGCTGGGTCTGGAGCCTCTTGAGAGGGGCGCTAGTATAGATCAAGGTCAGCCACAGCTTGTTTTAGGCCTGAAACCACTTAGTAAGAACTACAAAGTGATATGCAGTTGGTTTGCACTTGTGCTGGTCTTGGAAACACTTGACAGAGACTATGCTGTGAGCCAACACCAGCTGCCACTTGTGCCAGGCTTGGGACCCTTTGGTGGTCACTACAGTGTGAGCTGAGGCTGGCTGCTGCCTGTGTGGGATTTGTGGACCTTCAAGAGATTTTGCAGAGCTGGCTGAGAGTGGCTGCCACTCATGTGGGGCTTGTAGATTTTGGAGAAAGTCTGCAGCGTGAGCTGAGGCAGGCCACTTTTGGGGAAGATGCTCTGAAAGACGCTCAGCTAGGGAGAGAGTTGGATTGGTCAGGGTCTCATGGAAATACCAGAGCAAGGTAAATGGTATTAGCCAGCTTAACAGAGAGCACAGATTTGGAATGCACCTGTACCACAAAAGAACAATGGCGCTTGCCCGCACTTCCCTCCACTTACTCAAAGTGTATCTTTGTGGTTTTAGACAGCTTACACTGAGAAGTGATCAGTTTTAATTTTCTTTTTTTTTTTATAGATTAGCCTACATTTGTCATTCAGGATAAGGTATACAGGCTGAAATTTCAATTTTAATAGCAATGGTAAGAGAAATTAATATTAAATAAATCTGATTTAGGTAAATATTACTGGCAGTACTTTTATGATGCTCATTCCTATGTATATAAAGTTCTAAAAAAAATTACCTAATAGCTTCATCGATGGTCCTCTTTTCCACAGACGGCCAAGCAGAGCATTTGCTCATATTTTGGTTTAGTAGAAAGAGGATAGGTTTTAGCTTTAGGCAGTTCTGTGTTCCAACCTTGATCAAATTACTTATTTCTACATGCATATTATAATGGGGATATTTTCTTGTTAAAACTTTTCAGTTGTATTTTCATATCTTATCAATCTTGTTGCCCTGATCCTTGCCCTGCCAATTCTCACCCTGAAGTTAATAAATTTAGCTCTGCCCCATATATCCCTGGCCCTTTTTGAGCTGTTACCCTGTGCTGGAGCTTAGCACCAATGAATTTGTTCACAGTCTCTTTAAGAGCAACATTCTCAGTCTCCCATAGTCCTTCGTCTTTCTGAGATGCAATCTCCACTGCTCTTCACAGCCAGATGTCATGAGGACTTTTCTTCCTGCTACTGGTGCCCTGAGATGGGGAGTTTGGTTTGAGGCTTAGACCCTTCACTTCTCAGGGGGGACCTCTGCAGCTGAGATATTCCTCCTGTTTCTTAATCACCACATTGTGGGTATAGACCTACTCAGGCTATGTCGCTGTCAGTCTTGATATGGCTTCTTTATAGCTTCAGTTATAGGAATTCTGTTAAGCTACTCATCAGATGGTTCTCAGTGATGACTGTCCTATAATTTAGTTGTAATTTTGATGTGATTGTGAGAGGAGGTGAGCTCTAAGGTTACCTACTCCGCCATCTTGACTCCACCCTCCAGGTCTGATCTATTTTTAGTTGATTTATGTATATGATATAAAGTAAAGGTCCAACATCATACATTTGCGTTTGGATATCCAGCTTTCCCAACATACATTTTTTCAAAAGACTGTCTTTTTCCCATTGAATGGTCTTGGTACTTTTGTCAAAATCATTTGGCCATATATGTGAGGGTTTATTTCTGGGATCTCTGTTTTATTCCATCAGTCTATTCTTCATTTTTTATGCCAATACCACACTGCTTTGATTACCATAGCTTAGTAATAAGTTTTGAAACCAGGAAGTATGAGACTACCAACTTTGTTCTTCTTTTTCAAATTCTTCTGCCTATTCCTAGTCCCTTGAGATTCCACATGAATTTCAGGATGGACTTCTATTTCTGTAAAAAACACCATTGGTATATATGTACAAAGGAATATTACTCAGCTATAAAAAAATGAAATCTTACTATTTGCAACAACATGGATGGACATAGAGGGTATTATGCTGAGTGAAATAAGAGACAGAGAAAGACAAATACCATATGATTTCACTTATGGGGGAATCAAAGAACAAAATAAATGAACAAACAAAACAGAAAGACTCACAGATATAGAGAGCAAACCAGTGATTGCCAGAGAAGAGGGTGGTGGGAGGGACAGGTGAAAAAGGTAAAGAGATGAAGTACAAATTAGTAGTTATAAAACAATCATGGGGACGTAGAATATAGCATAATGAATATGGTCAAAATGTTATTATAATGACTATGTATAGTGTCAGATGGGTGCTATAGTAATGGGGGATCACTTAATAAGTTATATAAATCTCTAACCATTGTACTGTAAACAATGTCTGAGCTGGCCAAACAAACAAACAAACAAACAAAAAACACTAAAGTCCCTCATCTGCAAACATTTTCCCCAAGGTTAGAGATTTGGGAGGGGTAACAAATCTGGCCTCAGCTAAATGCGGGCCTCAGATCTCCTGGGCAAGAACTCCAGTGTGTTCTTAGCCCTATTCACAGACTTCCACAACTGCTTTTTTACTTAAAGGAGGTTGTCCACACAGAGTAGCTGGAGCCTTGATTACACAGGACACAGAAATTGAGGCTCAGAGAGCATCTTAGAAGGGGGTTCCAAGAGACGATTTTCTTCCCTCTCTGTCCCTTTTGTGGAAAGACCAGAAATGCAGATCAAAGAACATGCATGTAGGATATTACTTGAGAAAATTGCGCTGGGCCTTAGCGATTCAGTCCAGCATGTTCTCTTAGATCAGTCTAACTTTTTGAACTTATCTTCAAGTATTTCTAACCTGTATGACAGGTGTGAGCTAAGACATGATGAGAATAAGCCATGGGGTGAGTGTGGGTTACTATCTACGTGCCACAGCAGGCACAAAGCCACCAGCCCCAAAGTGGCTTCCCACCTGATTAGATCTGAGGGGAGTGTGCACACTGTTAATGGTGGTGAAACCCAGCATGGCCATAATTATTTAGATAAGGTGCTCAAAGAGGAACATGTACCTATTGAATGCCAAGCCTAGTTTTTATCCTGTGAAGGGTCCAGGAAAGCTACTCATCTGTCTTTATTGTTGATCTGGTTCTGTCGCAGACAGTGAAGCTTGTCCTGCCTCCCCAAAGGGGCATGACAGGATCACTGGATATTTTTCTGTTTCATTTATTTGTTTACTTTTTTTCAATATAAAAAGACTGTCATAATTTTTTTAAAACATTTAATCAGTAGACAATGATGAGTTGAGAGGAATATCCCCCTCTGTACTTGTACTTTATTCTACTTGGCAATTAAAATGATATCAATATTGGTAGGAAACTTTTTTTGAGTATTTCTGGTTCTGCCTGTCACTAATTGACTGTGGTGTATCTCATGGATTCTTAAACAGGTGCAATTGTAATAAGCCATCCGATGGAACACTCTGGAAGAGAGTTGCAGCACTTAAAGGAGCCTCTTCCCAGTCTTAGAGAAATATTAAACTTCTGGCTATTATTATTATTATTTTGGTATGGAGTTTGATCCTTAAGCATGCTGTCAGAAGAGAATTGTTAGAGCCATGTGCAAAAGTTAATCCTTTCAGTTTTTGCTAGGCTCATTGCTGCCTTGACAGTTAAAATTCTTTAGGTGCAGTTGACATTGGTGACACCCATTTCTATAAAATTAAATAAAGAAAGGAAAAGGCTATAGTTCCAGAACCAAGAGATGCCTCAGCCATTAAATCCAACTCTGCCATTTTACAGCTGAAGAAACTGAGGCCCAAGAAGTTGTTACTTGTTCAAGGTCAGACAGCTAGATAGTTACTTTCGACCTTTTTCAGAAGGTGAAGAACAGATTTACCAGCCAGAAGACATGCTGGAAAGTTCCATTCTATTCTTGTTAGGGCTCCCTAAAAGATGAATTTGGAAAACTATGAAAGACATATTAGAACTATTTTGGCAAAGAGTCATTAGGACCATAATATCTAAGGGATATCTTTGAAGCACAGTAAAAATGTCTTTATTAGAGAAGGAAACAATAAACTTTTCTTCAAAATTAAAGAAGAAATGGTTTGAGAAAATAAACTGTGGTAACTGGCTTTTTGTTTAAGAATGAGTTGGAATATAGCAAAAGGAAAATGTGCCCTTTGGCCTGCACATAAAGAAGATGTAGCAATTAGGGCAAGAACATTTGGATCTATTGCATTTGTATCTTATGTAATGTGCTTTCATATTATAATGTGCAATAGTAGAGGATTTCAGTTCTTCTAAGAATCTTAGTTTAATCTATGTATTATTAGGAAAATTTAAATGTATTAATAAATGTGCTCTGAAAAAGGCTAGATGCACAATTTTATAAACATCTTTAACATTGCTGACATAAATATGTGTTAAATTTAGAGATTGAGAAATTATCAGATATTATGACCTCTCCAATTGACCTCTGAGGCTGAGTTTTCCCATCTGTTAAGAAAAGTGAATACCTCATACTTGAGCCATGGGGTGGAGGTGAATCATAGCAAGACTCTATAAAACCCCACAGAACAACAGTCTCATTTCTTCCTAGTACCCAGGTTTATTTCCTAAGAGTGCATCACAATATTATTCTAAAACAAGACCCTCAATGGCTAGAAAGGGTTAATGCACACCGCCTGCCCCAGTAAAACCCAACCTTGTGGCAAGTGGTTTTTAGCATAATCTAAAACTTTACATGAATAGTATTTTGTAGACAGTATTATAAGTTAACACTTTTTAAAAAAATAAGAATTGTAATCATCTTTGTGTACTTTAAAAGGTTGCTGTAAATGTAAACTCATGTTCTTTTTATTTCTAATTCTATAGAGTGTTGCCTTTATAGCCATTATGTATATCTAGAAATTTAGAGTAATAAATTCAGAGAAGAGCTTTGAGGAGACTTGTCAGGTTTTAGATCCTTTATCAGGAGGTTCTCTGCAATAGCTAGCAGAAAAATTAAACAGGGAGGCAGCTGGCCAGTGATCACCACAATATGTTTACACTTAGATCAATAAAAAGCAGCTACTTTGCAAAACTGATTTCATTTAAAATTCTTAATAGTCATAATGTTTCATTACTTGGGACTGGTAATTAGCCAGACTACCTATGAATTAATGTATTACAAAACTAACAGATCTGAAAATTATGCCAAACAGCTTTGTATTTTTATTGAGGAGGCAAGAACAATACTTTTCCTTAAGTAGAGGAAAATTTTATTTTATATTCTTAATATATTCATGGGTTTAGCAAAACTGACGCTTGTTCTATATTTTTCTTCCATAAATTCATTGTGTTGCCAGTTGTGAAATTAAGGCATGCCTATGGAGCAGCCTTCACTGGTGATATAAACATAACCCTCGGAACCTCCTGCATTACTAAATTCAACTCCACAGGCAGTGTTAAATAAGTAAGCAACTCAGAAAGCATGACATTGCCGAGGAGGTTTTTTTGTTTTTTTTGTTTTTTTGTTTTGGATTAAGGTGATCCTAAAATGTGCAGATATGTTAGAGATGTGAGCTCCCATCCAAAATAACTTCCCATGATGCACTTGCATGCAGAATAACCACACTGCTTATATTGTTACTTCTAAAGAATAATAGTGGGAAAATCCTGAAAAGAGAAAATACAATAAACCGTTGCCCAAATTACAGAACACCAGTCTATTCTCATCAAATCAAAGAAAAGAGCTTGAAACAAGGAATTCAGTCACTCTTTTAATAACGATACCTTAGCACTCACTGTAGACAAAATTCATACTAACCTGTGAATGGGGTGGATAATGAATAAGACAGTTCCTGTACTGTTGGGAAGATGCTATAAGAGCAGAACACCTATGCATCTAGGATGCAGGGAACAGAGCTGTGTCAGTTAGAGGAACACAGAGCTGCCCAGGATCAAAGGAAGACCACATCATTTAGGATCAGCACACTCTGGGAGGAGGTGGCCTCTAAGCTGGTGCTTGAGGGATGAGTACCACGTTGGTAGGTCCAGGTGGAGAGAAGGGTGTTCCAAGAAGAAAGAATGGCTGGTGCTTCCCTCTCTGGCCTGAAAAGGTTTCCAGAATTTTCAGGACTCAGCCCAGACACCATCTCTTCTGCAGAGCCCTATCTGTCCCACGAAACAGTAGGTGTCCACCTCTCCTCCCTTTTATCCTCAGTTGTCCCCACCAACCACCCCTGTCAGTGTTCTCATCACACTGGATTGCAATGATTGGCTTATGTGCCTGTCTCCCTTGCCACTCCGTGCAGCTGGAGATACTGTAGTTTGTTTCTGTAAACCAAAAACGCAACCACATAGATGCTTCCAGACCCTTCAACCTATCGGGGACACCCTGTGTTTTAAAATTTTTTAAACTGCTTGAATTCCTGTCTCCATGTACCAGTGTCTCCAATATCCCTGTGAACTTCCTAGCTTCAGGGAATTTTCAGCTTCTTCTGAACTCTCCTTCCTTACTCTGGATCTGCTGCATCTTCCATTTCCCATATCACATGACAAGTAAGATCTGTAATTTTAAGGGTTTGGTAGAGAGGTTATATCTTAGTGAATAAAGCAATTTAAAATCACATATTGGATAGCCCCATTCTTCAAAATCTGCTTTTTATTCCCTGTAGAGTACTTGTCTCCTTTGAAGAGGGATAGAGCTACTCTCCCCCTGGCTCTTGCCCACCTCCCCAACCAAGTCTCATCATCTTAACGCAAAGCTGTTCAGCCCTTTCCTACTGGAGCATGCCTAACTTCCCATACCTAAGGGAGCCGGCAAGGTAGACTGCTTGAGAGACAGACTGACAGGCTCTCTCTGACTTGGTTTGAAAATTAACCTCCCCATTCCCACCCCATGACATTTAGCTGTGTATGTCCAGCACCCAGTATCTGGAATATGGCAGGCATTTGATTAATGCCTCTTCACACAATGAATTTATGAAAGAGTTTCTAGATGTGGGAAGGGGCAGGGAAGTCCTCAGCATGTACATGCTTCCTCGTTGATCCAGCCTGTCCTGAATATAGGGTATGGTTGTAAAGGAATGGGAAATAAACCTGGGTAGAATCAAATTGTCAAAGATATTGGAAGTCCAAGTGAGAGTTAGGATTTTTTTGGCAAATAATGGAGACTTCTGACTAGGGGAATATCACAAGGAGCTCCAGGAGGAATGAGCAGCATCCCAAGAGAGAAGGTACCTGGGAGGGTGGAGGGGCTTGTTTGTGAAGAAAGAGGGTACTATCATCAACCAAGTACATGTGAGCTGAAGGCCGAGAAGAGAAAAGCTGAGTGCAAAAGGTTCTGGAAAAGATTTGGGTAATGATGTGGGCAAAACATAGAAGGAGCTAAAGTTGACCATGATTTTAAGATAAGGTATGTTTGGGGAGATAATGGTAACAATGCAATAGGAAAGGAAACAAGTATATTTATTTGGTGGGGAAGAGGTATTGACTTCAGTTTTAATCATTCCTTTATCCATTCAAGAAATACTTATTGAGTGCCTACTGTGTTCCAGGAAAGTGATAGATCCTGAAGACAGAGGTAAATAAGACAGATGGTTCTGGCCCTCATGGAGCTTGCATTTTAGGGAGGCACACAGTAGAACAATAAACTAATTGACAGAGTAATTATAGACTGTTAAAAGGGCTAGAAGGAGCAGAAGAGGATAATGTGATAAAGAAAAACAGGGTTGTCCATGGAGACTTCTTAAGGAAAGGCTCTCGATAAGTATGGTGACTTTGAGGTACCTGTGGGCACTAGACTGCAGCTGTCCAGCAAGCTAGGAAAATGCAGACCTGAAACCTGGGAGAAAGGTGATGGCTGAAAATTTAGACAGTGGTGTCCTTAGAGGCAGGAATGAAAATCGTGGGTGGAAATGGGCCCTCCAAGAGAGAGCCCACAGAAAGCAGAGAAAATAGGCCAAGAACAGAACCTTGAGGTTAGAGGTAGGAAGAGGGGAAGGACTAGCAATGGACAGAGGGGTGGTGAGTAAGTCAGGAGCAAGGAAAGTAGGGAAACCAGGAGAAGGAAGAGCTTCAGGGTGGAGAGAGTGCCCACAGAGACCAGCAAGAAGAGAGGTCAGAGAGCCCAGTACCAAGAGGAGAGAGTGGAGTGGGGCTCCAGGAGAAGGCAGTTTGCAGAGTGATTGAAAGGTGCTCTTTATGGTCAAGACGCTTCTGTAGGTGATTTTTAAAGCTGCTGTATATAAGAAGCCATCCTACACATGACACGGGTCACTGCAAATGGACAAGGTACAATTTCTGCCAACTTGGAGCCTTCATTCAATGTGGGAAAGGAAATACAATAAATAGTTAAGGACAAGGGTTTAAGACTGAAGCAGGCCAGAGTTTGAAGCTCATCAGCCTCACTCTCACTCACCAACTTTGTAACTCTAGGCAACTTACTCACTAAGCCTCAGTTTCCTCATCTGCAAAATTGAGAAGATCTAGTGCCTAAGATTACTGAAGAATTATATGGTATAACAGATGCAAAGCACATAAATAATGAGTACACAGAAGTGGTAATATATGTAAGAGTGGTAGTTCAAATCAGAGGGGTGTCAATGGGTGCAGAGCTGTGAAGGGGCCATGTCCACGTGTAGTTGCAGGGTCTTCAGAAACGTTCACCCAGATGGTGGCACTGAAGCAGCAGTGGTACCATGAAAAGACACTGAGTGCCATGGGTTCAGGCCCTGGCTAGGCACTCACCAGCTCTGTGGTCATCAGCAAACCTCTCAGCTTCACTGAGTTTATTGTAAAATAGGGACCTCGGGGTCTCCTTTCCTGGATGGTGGCTGGAATTAAAGTATTAGCCTGTGGATCAGGACACTGACCCCAAGTCCAAATTTTAGATGCTCTTTTAAAATGGATAGAATTTCAACCAGGAAACCTGGGAAGAGAAAAAATGCAAAACGGTGAGAAGAGAAGGAGCAAAGACAGAGGCAAAGCCTTAAGCTTATTCAAGAGTTCAGTTTAGCTGCTCTGTGGGGCATGTTTGTGGAAACAGAGAAGAGAAGGCAGGAAGGCTTGGGGGGCTGTGCTGGGGGAAGAGTTTGGTGCCCAATAAGGGGCATCTGGATGGTAATTTGCCAGTTCAACCGACAGGCTCTTGGTCACAGCCGTAGTAACAGGTAGCTGAGACAGGATGGCAGTCCGGTGTCCACGTGCGTACCATAGCTCATGTGGTCCCTAAAGATGGGATTGCATCTCACCTGGCAGATGAGAGTCTTCCTGCAGTTGATCCTTAAGGGAAGGACAGTGTATCCTCACACTCAGGGGTGTAGGCTGAGTATCAGTGCTGTGGGGGTGAACCTCTCAGGTACAGTTCGTACAACGGGAGGAGTGTCTGGGGAGTTGCTTCTAGTTGCTGACAGAACAGGGAGGAGATAGAGAATCAGGACCCAAGGTGAATGCCCTTTAAGCTGGGCATGGGGCTGGGAGGATAGGTGTCTTGGGACAGCTGTTGGCCCTGGGAGTAAGTCAGCTGAGGCAGAATAAGAACGTGATCTTCATGGAGTGTCCATCTTCAGAGTGTTCTCCTTTGCTCTTTCTCAGTGTTTTAATAGGACCTCCACTTGCCCTGTTTATGCCAAGGGTAGCCCAAGGGAAAGATAAAGAAGTAGGAGCCCCTTGGAGATGAGAGTAATTCAAGCAAGTGAACCTCAAGAGGGAGTAGGCTGGAGATGGAAGTGTCCAGATAAACCATGGACAGAGGGAGTTTTATTTTAAGGCGAGAGATGATTTTTCTTTATAATGCATATCGTGTGCCCAGAAATGGGCTGGGTTCCAGGGACACTAAGTTCAGTAAGACATTTCCCTGCCCTCAAAATGGGTGTGGTCTGAGGAAACAATTTCAGGACGCCCTCACTCAGAGTTTCTGATTCATTCAGCCTGACTACGGTTCCCACCAAATTTGTTGAAAATCACTGATTTCTCTGAGGAGTCAGAGGTGGAGAAAAGCAACCAGATAAGAAAATGAAAAGAAGTACCTCATAGACACAGACAACAGTATAGTGGTTACCAGAGGGAAAGGGAGCTGGGGGAAGGTAGAAAATTTATGGTAATGGAAAGAGATTTGACTTTGGGTGCTGAACACACAATTCAGTATACAGATGATATATTATTGAATTGCACACTTGAAACTTACATAATTTTATTAACCAATGTCACTCTGATAATTTTATTTTTTAAAAAAAGGAAGTACCGAATCAACCTGCCTGACGCCCGTCTCCTGAGCAGACACCCTAGGGTGTAGCTGCGTTCACTCTGCCAAGGTTTGAGGGGTGGGCGTTTAAGAGCCCCCGAGAAGTCTCCATAAGCAGCTATTTTGAAACAGGAGAAAAATAAGGAAAAGCTTAGAGTGAGGAAGGGGTCTGTGTGAGGATTAAAGATAAGGGATTGCTTGTAGCCAGCTGTTTCTGGTGTGCCTTAGTATAGGAGACCTATGCCCCACCCTGAGCAACACTGAGTCCCACTGACTTCCTGTTGGACTCTGAGGGACAGACCTTGCTGGTCCCCTGCTCTTCCACTTCCCAAGGAGACCAGCACAGCTGGCTCCTTATGTCTTTCATATAGATGCTACAAACAGATCATGAAGGCAGGGTTTATAAAGTCAAAATATCAACTTTGTTTCTATGAATAGGATGAATAAACACACTTCATTTATAACTTGAGATTACCGTCACCACGAAACCCAGTTCTCCAGTCTAGAGGACAAAGCCAGATTGTCCTTAACTTAGGAGAGGGGAGTATTTTGAAGGTATAAAAGGAAGAATTCATTTTCTCCTCCCCAAAACTGAAAGTTTCAGACAGATCAGAATAACAGCCATAGAATTGATGACTTTGGGCTAGGTTTAAAGGCTGAAACTAGCCAGATTTCAACAGAAATGAAGCTTGTTACTGTCCACAATATCTGAAGAGCATAACCTCCAAACAGAGAGAGCGCAAGGCCAAAAGGAAAGAGCAATGCAGGGTGCCGAAATGCCAGGGCACAGGAAACCATAAGAAAGGCCAGCGGAGATCCTGAAGATGCGGATGAATCAGGGCTTTCTTCTGGGTTCTGAGGAAATTTCCAATGTGTTTCACACCATTTTGTGAAAAGAAGGTATGCTGAGGTGTTAACGGCATTTCTTTCTCACGTTTCATGAAGGCAAGCCAGAGAGATGCAAGGAGTCTTCAAGGCATAAGCAAAATATGAATCAGAAGGTTGACCAATATTTAAAAGCCTTTACTTTAAAATAAATGAATCCTTCCAGAGGAAAGGAGAAGGAAAGGATTGGAGAGAGAAAAACTGTCGAAGATCAATGAGCTGTGAATGGTGGGCTGCTGAAGCACCATACTCTTTGAGTTGTCAGGACTGTGCTCATCGCTGGGATGGTCTTTTCCACCTCTACTCTCTGTGCTTTCTTGAATACTGTGCCCTTTCTCAGTGTACCAGTCAGAATGATATAGTGTAAGAAACATTGAGTCATCTGATAAAGATCAAAGTGGCCCTTCAAGTTCTGCCACAGGCGGGGGATCAGGTGGGCACTCACTGGGCTGTGAGGTGCCCTAACCGTCAGGTAAGGTATTTACCTACTCTGACAGGAAGGAGGTAAATGTTTTCTCCTGAAAGACCTCCTCTGTTCCACGATCCAGGCAGTGCCTCCCTACAGCACTTTCTGTGTGACATCAATTGACAGAGAATATTTTCCTCCATTTATCTTTGTTAAAATGGTGACAGTGACTTAGGTTATCCCTGATGAACTTTATATATGAGCCCCTACTTTCCTCCTCCAGGAACTCCCCGGTGTGTGCTTAGGGAACAGAAGGGGACTCATGAACCCCAGGGCTTCCCCTAGGCCTGTGGGCTTTGTCACTCCTCACAGCAAGTGTCTGTGCTGCTCTGGCCTCCATCCCTTTCACAGGATGTCCTAAAATGAATCTAATCCAGTCACTAGCCCCTGGATGGCTAATAGGGTCCCCAAGGAAACCCCCAAGGACACCTTCAGGCAGAGGGTCTGTTGAGTACCCAGAGGAAGAAACGTATCCAGGGATCTTTCTTGGCGAAGCTATAAATCAAGATATCTTAAATTCACTACCACCTGTAACAGCTTCCATCACCCCAACCTTAGGTGGCACTCTGAAATTTGGGGGTTTCTGACCAGCCAGCTCCCTGCCACCACAGGGCCCCAGCCCAAGCTGCTCCCCGACCTAGAATGCTTTTCCTGGGTCTCCCATAGTTGGCTCCTCCTTATCAATTATGACCCTGCTTAAACATTACCTCATCAGCATTTCTGACTCCCATTACTCAATTTTATTTTCATCATTGCCTTTATAACAACCTGGTTTCTTCCTTACCAGTTTGTTTACTGTCAGCACCCCCATAGGTGGTTCATGAGCTGCACGTTTGCCTCGTTGACTGCCGTGTTGGCAGCCCTAGAACACAGCTGTGAGGATACAAAGGTAGATTAGGTATAACAGAAGAAGGTTGGGACGCGTTCAGAGCATAGGGAGAGGGTTGAGACTTGAAGAGGGACGTGAGATGGGGAAGACAGTGAGCATGTGTGGAGGGCCTTAGTGACAAGTACTCACATCGTATTCTTATCACAACTCCAGGTTGTGATACAAATGAGGAAATGTAGACTCATCTAGCAAATAGTGAATCTAGAATTTCAGCCTAAGTTTCTGTGACCACAGATCCCAAGTACAGGGGTATGGTTTAAATAAATGAAGAGGAGGAACAAGAATATTCCAGGCTATGGGAACTAACAGTACAACAAAATAGGGCTGCCAGTTGCTACAGTTAGAGGTTTCTGTAGGGAAATATTGGGCAGTAACGTTGGAGAACTAGCACAGAAGCCTTGAATGCTCATTTAAGAGACCTTGCTTGATTCTCCAGGTCCTGATCGAGACATAGCATTTACGTTGACATTGGCTGCCATTTATTGAGCACTTGCTCAACCTCAGACACTGTTCTGAACACTTATATTATCGCTAATCCTTATCATTGGTAGATAAAATTTAACAAGTTTATACATTAGGAAACCAAAGCCAAGCTGGTAAATGATGGAACTGGGATTCAACTTAGGTCGACTCCAGATTTCATGTTAAACTTGTGCTGACTGCTGGGTGCCTGGGGGGTCTGCACCCAGCATGAGGGGAGAATTCTACTCCATCCCACTCCACCATACCAAACTGCAGTTCCTGGTTGATTTTCTAATACCTTTGTGCCCTTTAACTCTTGTTCCTACACGTAGACTATCTTTGCCCTTGCTCTTTGCCATTCTACCTCCCAGTCATTTTTCACAACCCAGGTCAGGAAGCACCTACTCTGGGAAAGATTTCCAAGTCTTTTGGCCCCTGCTGGCCTGTGGTCCCCTCCTCTGTCTCACTGTGAAAGGTAGCTTAGTCCTAGCACTTTTCCCAAGGGGAAGTGTTAGACAAGTCCTCTCTCCATTTATTTATGCAAGCACCTCAGTAACATGCTTAGCACAGGGCACTTTTAAGGCCCACCACAAAGCTCATTCTCCCTTTCTCACATCCCCTTTCAAGTCTCAACCCTCTCCCTACTCCCTACACTCATTTTGACCTCCTTCTCTGTTCACCTGCTCTCTGTCACTTACCCTGCACTGTGGCATGCATCAGATATTGCCCTTTGTTGTAACTCTCCACCATAGGACTTTGAACTTCTTGAAGACCAGGTGATTATGGCTATTGAGTGCATGAATGACTGAATGATGCCAGGATTACATGGTGAAATAGGTCAAAAGTCATTTTTAAATACTAAAGTGCTATATGGCTGTTGTTTTGTGAGGACTATTACTATCATTAGTATTGTGATAATTAGAGGCATCTGTTTCTTTCTGAACTCTCACTATCAAACTCAAGAACTAAGTCGATTTGGATAAAGTCTTTAGCTATCCTGTGTTCTCCAGACTTGCACTCCTCATACCCAGGTCCAGTAGTGGTTCCCTTCTCTATTGAGGCCCTGGAACTGAAAAGCTCTGCCTCATAAGGAATAGCGTCCTTCTATTTTCTGTTAGTAGTGGTCATGGCAGTGGCATAAATAAGACTAGATAACTCTTTTGAAGTCTCTGAGTTGAAGTGTTTTCATAGAAAAGGGGATTCTGAAGGGGTCAGATACTGAGCAAAGGTTCTTTGGAAGTTTCCAAAATTCACAGAATTCCCATGTTAGGAGTCTCTTAGTATTCCTTGCAGTCCTGGAAAGCAGTGGTTCCTAGAAGAACTCACCCCAAATCCTGGTTCTGCCAGAGGAAGTCCACTTGTAGTCTCATGACCTAGTAGTATTGGGGGCATGGAGGAGAAAGAATCCTTCCATGGCCAACAGCCACTGGTCCATGTTTTAGCTACTCATAAATATAAAGGCCTTTAGGCTGACCATTCCTGAGGTACTACTTAAGGAATTGATAGTTGTTTTTGAGAAAACTGCATTAATCATATTAACCAAAACAAGATACTTTATATCCAGCCAAGGTTCTCTTTATAAAACCTTTCACCTCCAGCTGTAGAAAGACACTGAATTCATTTTTGCTCTAAATCCAAGGTTGCACCAAACCTTTGTCACAGTGCACTGCTTTGACAGAGCTATGTGCTCATTTCAGGCTGGTATCTCTTGACATGTCCCCCTTTCTTCTGACTCTTGGGTTTCCACTCCTATATCTGTTCTAATCTATAATCTACACAAATAATCTAACCAATAGTTTTAGTGTTTCTAAACCTCTATAGAGTAAAAGTATACTCTTCTATTATGTCTATAACAAGTTCTTTTCCAGGGTACAACTTTATTCTTATCAAGAGCATCTACTTGACAGGAATGCATGGCTTGGCATATTGTTATTCTCCTCTCCAGTCAGCCCACTTACTAAAGAGAAGACTGTGAGGGAGGGAGTCAAGATAAATGGGCTAATTACCTAGTCTTTAGAGTCAGACAAACCTGGGTTTGCATTCAGCCTCTGCCATGAAGTGTCACTGGGCAAATTACTTAACTTATTGGGTCCTCACTTTCCTCAGGTACCATGTAGGCTTGTTAGAAGGTTAAATAGTATGAACTATGTAAAGTGTTTAACATATAACACAAAGAAGGGGCCCAATAAAAAGGTGTTATTGCTGGCTATAAGGAGTCCCTAGTTTAGGATCTCCACCCCTAAACTAGTCATTATGCCGAGAAGTTATACTGACCTCAAGTGAATGACAGCCAGGAACCCTGTTGCATTCAAGTCCTGAATGAACAGCCAAGGGTAAGGAGTGGCGGTGGCTTGCTGGCCCTCTGCAGAAGCCTCACTTAACAGCTCCCTGAGGAGAGGCTTCCTGACCCAGCAACGGTCTCCGGTAGGTCAGGCCATTTGATGGCATCAATGGAAAATTTGTTTCCTTACTGTCATCATTATTTATTTATCATGCAGGTGCCTCAGTGACATGTGTAGCCAGAAAAATAAGGTACCACAATATCCACTTTATAACCATAAGATAACTGAAGCACTCAGTCTGACTAGTTATATGTAATAGCTACCTGAATGTCCAGGGATTATTTCACGGGGAAGTTTGAATTATTAGTTTTCTCAGTGCTCTGTGCAGCACATCACTACCCAAGTCAGTCTCCCACCCTCAGGTGACTTACCTCCTGATTAGTGCTCTCTCTATGGAGCCATCCAGGAAGCATGTGCCCAGTCTCACTGGGCAGAGATGCAGTGGGGTCAGGGCCAGGAGAGACCTTCCACTACCTCTGCCAAGTCACTCAGCTCCCCCAACCACCCAGCTTTACTCATGAGCAAAACTCAAAGTTCAGTGTTGAGGCTAAGCCAGACTGAGGCCCAGCTAGAGCAGAACTTGACCGTTGCTGCTTCTACTGCCATAGCTACTATGGATGATGAGTAGTCATTCTGCAAGAAGATGCAGTGTGGGGTCCATAGGGCACTGATGCAAGGCACACAGCACTTGTTTGACCGCCAGCAGTCCTAGTGGAGTGGCAAACAGCAGCTTAGAAAAGGGACCTTAAAACTCGTCTCATCCAACCATTCCCTCATTTACAGATGAGGAAAGCTCAAGTTATAGAACTTGTGT
Organism: Eidolon dupreanum; assembly: GCA_028627145.1. Taxonomy (NCBI): domain Eukaryota; kingdom Metazoa; phylum Chordata; class Mammalia; order Chiroptera; family Pteropodidae; genus Eidolon; species Eidolon dupreanum. Next base: position 79,886,802 of record CM053502.1, read on the forward strand.
GGCAGTGCCAAAGCTGGGCCTCACTTCTGTCCTTTGCTCCCTCCCATGCCAGCCTTCTGAACCAGACAAGCCTTTTGTTAGTCCTGGCTCAATTTTTAGAATACGTCTCTTCCCAAAAACTCAAGGATCCCAGCACCTTTGGAGTTGGCTTGAATTCGTAAAGATAGGTCTACTTGCTCTGCTGACAGGCTTTTGTAGTATTGATATGGTCAGAATTCTAGAACCATCTAAAACTCTAGTCTGCCTTTGTCCTTATTTCCTGTGTTTATTTGCAGAGCACATCATGCGCACCAAAGAGGACGAGGTTCCTGCTGGGTGGTTTTATCAAATTACTGAGCAAGAGAAACAACGTAGAGATACAGACATTCCCAAGAACAATTCCTTTAACTACATGAGGAATTCATCCCTTTATTTCCTCTGACATTTTAGAGTGTCTCTTCTCTGTCAGCTCTTAGCCCTCTTAGTTATTAAGAATGATTCCATAGCGGCATGCTGCTCTGGAAATACTACATAGGAAAGAGTCCCATCTATAGAGTAGTGTCCTAAAAACAGTCCTAGGAAAGAGCAGAGAAGAGCAGGTTGGTGGATGCAGTATAGGAAGTGTCATAGCCTGGCATTGCTGGTATGGCAGTGGGTTATGTAACAAGAGTTTAGTTTTTATATTTCTAAAATCAAAAATTTCTCACATCTGGATAGAGCTGTCATTTCCAAAACATTTTCGTATACACTGAAGTGTTATTTTAGGCAAACTGGCAGAGCGTGAGCGAAACTCTTGTTTTATCTGTGGGCATTAAAGCCATGCTCTGTTGTGGGCAGCCATGAAACTCAGACTCTCAGCTTTGTCAGTGAAGGCCACTCTGAGTGCAAACAGAGCACCTGCCAAGGGTTACTGTGCAGAGTGTCACACTTGGGAGTCCCCACCAAAGCTTTCATCAAAGTCAACCTGATTATTTTCCACTGCATTTTCCTGAAAGGATGTTATGATTTTCTAGATGTTTGGTGGCTGGTGATAAATCAGGCTTTTATGATGTCATGTGAAAGGCCACCTCTCGGACTTCCTTTTGCTACAAGCCATAGATTAAAAGCAGGACGTGTCATTCGGGCATAATAGAAACAGTTTTACTTAACCCTTTCCTTGCTTGTCCTAAAGCACAGCTGAAGCTGTCCACTAGGGTCATGGAAGAAGCTGAGCTGCCTTTTCTATACCTTCCTTTTGCACAAATAGGAAGGTATGGGGCCTGTGGACAGTGAGCTAGCTACTTTCTCTGAGTCAACCAGACTTCCTGAGCTAAGAAGCTTCGGCATCAAATCGAGATTCAAAACAAGACAGTGTGTTCCATGAAATGATATAAATGATTGTAGGTAATTTTACAAAAATAATCTTTAGAAAGAGTCTCTTTCATAATCATGAAAATGAGAGGTGTCCTTGAAAAAGAGATAATATCTAATGCCAGTGGGTTGTGATAAAATGTTACACTCATACTTTGCTAGTAGCATTGTAAATTCATACTGCCTTTGAAAGCAATGAAAAAGTTCTCATTCAAGCCTAAATCCTATGAGTTCTCTGTGAATCATCTTTCCCTCACCCCCACATTCAATTCATCAGCAACTCCTCTTTCTGCTTTGCTTCCAAAATAGGTCCCAAGTTTATCCAGTTCTATCTTCCCATTCTCACCACTACTCCATAGTCCAGGCTGCTACCATCTCTCACCACATCTGTAGCCACTGTCTCAGCTGGTCTCCTCTCCTACACAGCCCCTCTCTAACCTAACACAACAGCCACAGTGCGGTCTGAAAACAACCAGCAGAGTGTATGCCTGCAGTCCTTAAAGCCCTTCGGTAGCTCAGAATACAAGCCAAACTCCATACTTTGTGAAGAAGGCTGGTAAAGAACTGTAAATTTTGAAGTAAAACAGGTTTGTAGGTGAGTGAACTTTTACACAGCATGTGCACACGCGCGCGCGCGCGCGCACAATTTGGTTTAAAAAAAAAAAGAAAGAAAGAAAGAAAGAAAGAAAGAAAGAAACTTTTAAAACCCAAGCAGGTTTCAGTACTGTATCTCATTCTTTTGAGATCTGGTAGAGAAGAAGAGAGAGGCTTCTGGCCAGCAAGGAGAATTCGTGGTTACAGTTTCACTCCAGCCAGGATTCTGCTCATGCAGGAGGAAGTGAAGGGTGGAACACCATCTCAGTAGCCCTCAGGAGGTTGAATGTTTCATCATTTGGCCAGAAGAGGGACAGCCTTCCCACCTCACACCCCAGGAGGTGCCAGAGAAGCAGGACAGGCTCTGACCTCTGGCCTCAGGACCTTTGGCCCTGTTTCCTACATGGCCAGCTGGACATAGTCTTGACTCTCAAATTTAGTAGCCTAGACCTAATCCCTTCAAGAATAGCCAGATGTTTCTAGGTTGGGTGGCCCAAACACATAAAATAGTGGCAGATTTTTTAGGAGGAAAAGGAGATTGTCATTAGAGTTGGAGCGTGACAGACAAGAATAACTCACCCATTCTTTTAAAACATAGCTAGAAATAAGTCCCACACTTACTTTCAAAAATTGCATTTGTGTCAGAAAATCAGACATTAAGTTGAGATAGCTAGTTTTATCATTGTGGCTAACCAGCTGCAGATGCTCTAAGGGACAATCAGTGACTAGAGAAGAAGTCTTGTGACAACATGGCTTTACTGAGAAAGGCCTGAGCCTCATTATAGACATTACCCAGATGTGATCTGACTGACCATTTTCACCTCTCCTACCCTGTTTTGGGCTTCAATCGCCCTCAGTCACTCTATCCAGACTCAGAGCCTTCTCTCTGCTCGTCGGAATGAGTGTATTGCTTCCTAAGTAAGGCCTTTGCACCTGTGGTGTCCTCAAGATACCCTCCTACCCTGGGTCTTCATGTGACTGGCTTTTTCTTGTCATAGAAATCTTTGATCAAATGTTACCTCTTTCAGAAGGCCTTCCCCACCCCTACCCAACTCTCCCACTCTTTAACAAGCTCACACTCTCTTCAGTCTTGTGCCTAGAGCTCCCCCAGAGCTGAAATGGTCTTATTTGTATCTCCTGTACTCTTGACTGTCTCTCCCTACTGGGACATAAGCTCATGAGAATGGTCTTATCTTGTCCATGGCTGTTTCCTCAACATCTAAAGCAGAAAATGTTTGTTAATAAATGATCAAGAGCATGTGAAATGATTACAATGATTGGAGAAAAGCGGAATACAAAATTCTGTATACTTAGGTTACAATTATTCAAAGTGATGATGCAAAAATAGAAGTTGAATTGGAGTGCAGGATAAAATTAACATATAAATATGAAAGAAAAACTATAAGACAACCAACTTAAAATATCACAGTTTCATCCATAATGTTACTACAAGAAATTAGAAGAATAGCTTTTCTTACATCTTAGTGACAAAAGCAACAATAGCTACCCTTAACAGAAAACCTGAATGTAATAAATTAAAAATACTACTAGCTACTTTCCACGTATAATCTTTAATTCTCATAGCATCCCTGAAAGATAGGTGATATTTTCCCAATTTTACAGATTTAAACCCTGAGGCTCAGGAACATTAAGAATTTGCCTTCAACATCGTACAACTAAGTGGTTGAGCCATGTTATGAAACGAGGTCTCTCCACTGATGTCTGTGTGTTGTTGGTGTCTAAGAATATTTTGTTATTAAGCTATAATTTATACAAAGTAAAATGCACAAATCTCAACTATATAGTTTGATCTACTTTGACAAACATACATTCATGAACCCTATACTACTATTAATATAAAAACATCTCCCAAAGATTCTTTTGTGTACCCTCCCTGTCAGTCCTTTTTCCGAGTAGGCACTAATCTAATTTCTATTGCCATCAATTCAATTGCCTGTCCTAGAACTTCATAAATGTTGAATCTTCTCTGACCATCTCTTTCATTCAGCATTGGAATATGTCGATATTTCCACATGTTGATATAGTCTTTATTATTTAGAGACCTGTTTGCCGCTCAGATTAATGTAGCAGAAAGTATATGGCTTACAGTACTTTCTGGGGAGGGTTTGTCCTACAGAGCATTGTGAGTGCTGGATGAAGAACCAGAAATTTTGGCTTTTAGTCCAAAACCCTACCATGGCTCTGTGACATTAATTGAGTTTGTCTAAATATCTGTGTAGATGCATTCAGGTGTAGGATTCTGTTGCCCTTACAAAGACACAAAAGAAAGAAGGCCAGGTAAACATGTAGTGCAGATACCCAACAACCTGGTAAAACTCTCTATAAACCATGATAATAGGAAAACAAATAAATGATAAGTAAGTTCATAGAAAACCCCAAGATTCATCTTAATACTCATCTTTTCTCCATGCTTCTCAAAAATCTTATTAACAAATCTCATAGTAGTTGTCTTAAATTTTCTTCAAATATGAAAATCCCCAGAGAAACAAACAAAAAGCGAGAATTTGAATGTTATCAGTTGCCTGATTAGTCCTAGAGGTTCTTAAGAAGTTATTGAGGGAATAAATGCTTGAACAAACTTCTGGATATATGTCTGAATGACCCTGTCATGTCATTTCTATTTTGGTTGGGGAGAAGGATGGATGGATGGATGGATAGATGGGTAGATAGATGGATGGGAGGGAGGAAGGAAGGATTATTGAAGTGGGGTGTCTCGAATTTGAGTGACCTAATATGTAAGTTGAGGAAAACCCCAAAGGAAAAAATATCCCATTTATATTATGGAGACATTTATATCATTTATGATGTTCTTTAGTACTAACGTTCAAAAGACATGGAGGAGCCTTTTCTAAGGAGTGGAGTAGATTTCCTAACAAAGTGGAACAGAACAAGCTTAAGGAAAATCACTTTGACCTTGTGCGATTAGGGGTCACTTGTGGCCTGAGTCTGCCTTCCCGGATGGAAGGTATCTTCCCTCCGCATGTAGGCTGAAGATAAGCCAAACAACAGAGTTGGGTTGTGACCCTCACAGATACTTTGTACAGTGCCTACACACCTAGGAATGAGGCTGCCTAAAACAGATACAAGATCTCTTGAGTTGCATTATGAATATGACTATCTGGAGATTTAATTAGCTGATGTATGGAAAGTGCTTTGAGGGTAAAAAGTACTAAGTGGCAAAAGGAAAGCAGCCTGTGTCTCGTGCTCCAGAGTGCCATTTGCCAATTATGTTACAACAATCTTTGATCAGTCCACCTGAAGGTGCTTTATCTCCTTTCCTTGGGGTTTGTGTCACCTCCTACCAGCATGGGTAAATCTTTATACCCTGGATCCAGTTATTAACCATAACCAGTAATTTCCAACAAAGATGGTGCTGGCTTTGAAGCCTGGAATGCTGAGCTCACTAACAATCTTATCTCCCTTTCATTAACTGGACCTGCCTTACAACTGTGAGTCAACCCCCATATCAAGTGGTTAGGGCGAAGATCAGGGAAGAAATCGGAATCAAGACGGCTTCAGTTACAGTACTTAATTTAACTTTCCCTAGGTTGATACTCCTGTATGCACTAGTCTATGGCCATGCTACCCTGAACAAGCCCGATCCCGTCTGATCTCAGAAGCTAAGCAGGGTTGGGCCTGGTTAGTACTTAGATGGGAGACCACCTAGGAAGACCAGGTGCTGTAGGCATAAAAAATTAAAAAATAAGGGATTGTAAGCTGACCAGGTCCGTGTAATCTTTGAGGCCAACCAAGGGTTGCCTCACCTAAGGAAGGAAGGGAGGAAGGAAAGAAGGAAGGAAGGAAGGAAGGAAGGAAGGAAGGAAGGAAGGAAGGAAGGAAGGAAGGAAGGAAGGAAGGAAGGAAGAAAGGAAGGAAAGAATGCAGGCAAGCAAGCTAACCAAAAAAATTAGCTCTATAATTATAATTATATATGCAGAACAGGTACAGAAAGATATAGTACCTCATAAATGGGTATGATTTAGGACTACATCCCCAAATCTTATTTGCTTATTCTATTTAAAGCACCTATTAAACACCACCTATGAGTAGACAGGTCCCAGAAGGTGCTAGGTAGAGCTTATGAGAAGTGCTTTTCTCTGCTCAGCCTTGTCAGACCAGTGCCTGGCTGAACAGGACAGGCCCTGAAGGCCTACAAGGCTGGATGGTGCAGATGGCTGGAGTGTGCCTAAAACAAGGGTGCCCTGCTCCCCTCCTCATCAAGGAGAGAAGCTGGGTTTCAGTGTGGCATGGAATAGGTGTGTACATTCCCCAGAGGAGAACGGATCACTGTTCTTGTCTCTACACATCTCAAGCACGTCTGCCTGAAAGGACTTTCTCCAGAATATTTTTTTAAAGTCTATTTAAAAAGAAATTAAATGAGTTTATGTCCTACATAATTGTATTGTCTGTGTGTCTTATAGAGAGCCCGTTTTGCCTGACTACATTTCTGTTTTTATGCTAAAAATTTGTATTTTAAAAATACAAATGAAAAAAGATGCATCTATATATAGGCTGCACTAAAAATGCTAGTAATTGGGTTCTCCCTTTATAAAGTGAATACTTTATTTTTAACCACATTAGGCTTTATTTACAAGTGGACATATAAGGAAGACAATATTCTCATTCAGTTTCCAAGAAAGCTCTACCGTGCTAGGTAGACATTTTTCATAAGTGTCTGTGGTATACATGTAGGTGGATTCCTTTCCCTTTGTGCGGTAGCTCTTAATAGCTACTGATTCCAAATGACAAATTCTACCAATTGAAAATAAGTGATCCCCAGCCAAGAAAAATGGGATCAAGCCAAGGGGTCACGAATTCCTAGAGACCCTCTCAGGCACTACCCAGGAGGTCAAGACAGCACATCGAGTCGTAACTAACGGGGCTCGCGTTTGAGGCCACCAGTGGAGGTGACAGAGCTCAGCCAGAGTTTCGGTCCAGGGTACATGTGTGTTGCCCTGTGCTGATAGCCTCCCAGCAGCCTCTGCCCGGGTAATTGAGGACAGGGACACGATGCAGGACCTGCTTACTCTGTTTTGCTCCCTTTGCCACTTTGTCTTCATTGTCAGTATACTCTTTGGAGCCAGTGCTGACTGACTCAATTTCCCTGAGGTTGAGCCCGAGCATTATTTGGGTTCTGCCAGCATTCTGTCAGCCCCTGCAGATGGACAGTCCTACTGAGTCCAGCTTCCTGAGCAGACTACACGGCCTGCCGTTTTCTCCTTGTCTTTTATCACCTCTTGTCATTAAAGGAGATGCCTGGCTTCAATTTCAGTTTGTGTTGATATACAGCAGTAAAAGGGAAGAGAGAGGGGAAATGTTCGTTACCATTTAAGGCAACTGCATTTCTTAGTGTTCTGAGATTCGCTCTCTCTTTGGGAAGGTTTCAATCAAAGGATATATCTATGAACATGTAAGAGTTTAAAGTGCTCCATTAAAGACATTATATTGCAAACTTTCTACGGGAAATTTCAGACTTAATTTTTTTTTCTCATTCTTACTGATTCTCAGTTGTATATCTTGAATCTTAACTGGGATATTCTTGCTACTTTGAAGTTTTATCCACTTTCCTGAAGTTTTTTGGGTTTGGGTTTTGTTTTTTTGTTTGTTTCTGTTTTGTTTTGTTTTAGTAATTTTGTTTTTCTAAAAAGAAACATTTTCCCAAGAGTAAATCTTTCCTGCTCACTCTCCATTAACATAAAATTAGATCAAGAACCAAATTCATTGGCATTCTTTTATTCCCTTGGAACCTGAACTATTCCTCAATTTTGCTTTCTTTAAGAAACGTGGAAGGAAAGAAATGAATATCAAGTGCTGCTCACAGTTCCATAGCTTAAATTCTTGAAGATGTTTCACCAGGGTTTTCATCAACCATAATTTTCCTTATTAACATCCACTGTCTATACATCTTCTTCTTTATAGTACTCAAGAGTCAGTTTCTTTCAATATGCACATTAGAAATTTAACAACATCCTGCCAGAAGAGCACACAGTCTTAAAATGTTTCTCCACCTAAACAGATGTCTTTTGCAAACCTTACAAGCAGAACTGTTAAGGAAACATGGTATCCAACACAAAATTTGAATACATATTATAATTTTCCCAATGCAACCTCAAAGAAAGAGGAAGAAAAAAATTGAGACTGTGAACTTCGAAAATATACGTTATACGATTTATTTAATAACATTCCCCACAATTATTTTAGAGAAAGTGGGTGGGTATCAAAGGAAATTAATGTATTAAATAATAATAAAAATAAAATAAGATGAGGGAAGGAAAGAAAACTAACCAATGTCATTTAAAGATATGTTCTTACATTGATGGAGAGGAAAAGGTGCCTAGGAGACTTAAGGAGAGGGAACTATAGTTACAGTAGAAGATAATGGCACAGCATGGTCTCTGCTTTTCTGGACTTCGTGTTAACTACTGTGGGCTCAGAAAGTGGCTTAATGACTTTTCCAGGATTTGGTCTGGCTCTTTATCAGTTTACTATAACAAGAACATAAGCCAGGAAAGCCTGAAAAATTGCTGCAGCAAAACATTCCCTCCTGCTGTGCTGCTGTTTGCAGGTCTGACCACTGGTCTTGGCCTTCAGGGTTTATGCCTGGACATAGAGTTAAAGGACAACTCCTAACGGTCAAACAAGTCAACAGTAGTCATATGTATATATATATGGACATATACATTTTCTCTTGCTCATGCTTTTTTGCTACTGTAAAATGTTCAGCTAACCTTAATTGAATTTGACAATAATAAATCACACATTGAAACTGTATAGCTCACCTAAGGAATGGCAATAGAAATGGTGAATATACCAGGAGCCAAAGTTCAGGAAATGTCATATTCACACAGAAATACTTTAAATTTTTCTCAGAGCTTTATTATCTTCTTTAAAAAAAGGTTCCAGACCACCCAGTATACAAAGTCCATTTTGGACACTGTACATAAAATCATCACTTTAGTTCAGCTTTTGCCCCTGTTGTCATACTATAGCTTTTAAGTCTATAAACAGAGAAGGAACTGAACTTTCAAAAAAAGAAGAGCAAGACAGATGAACTCATTCTTCTCTCTCATCCTTAGGAGCTGATCACACCCTAGTGGAGAGGATTTGTGAAATTTGAAAGGAAACTATATTGTGGCCTTATTTTCCCCTCCCCCTCCCTATTATTCCATACAGTCCTATTAGAAGAGCAGTTCCTGGCATCCTTGTAAGACTACAGTTCCCTCCGGCATCCCCCTGCCCCCCGCAAAAAAAAGAAGCATGTAGCTTCCACAATCTCATTTCTCTTCAGCCTAGCAGAAGCCTATTTAAAGAAGTGTTTCCATGTCATCCCAGAGCCACATACACTCCACCAGTCCTGCCCCATGCCACCTTTTAAGTACACCTTATGCCACGAACCTTACAAACTAAATCATTTACTATATTTTTTCTCTAAAGGACACAATAGGAAGAGATATGAAAGTCCTTCAGGAGCAGCGAAGTGTAAAACGGGCTGGGACGTCCTTAAGCTTTCCCTAAAAGCTGATTGGGGCACAAGCATGTGGACTACTCTAGATGTTAGCTCAGTTGCAGCTGGCATAAAGAGCTGCTGTTTTGTTTTGATGGAACCTCTCCTTTCCCTTCACAAGGTCTTTTGGTCTAATTAAATTTCAGGGAGACAGAGCCTTGGCAGAAGGTTAAAGTAAGCTGCTAGACTGGAATGTAGGAACTGGGCTCAAAACTAAATTGGGAAATTTAACTGGGTGCGTCTCTGGTTTCAATGAAATACTTTTACAGTGTATGGTAGCAATGTCTGTTTCTAAGCTTTTGAAAACCATTTTTCCCCTAAATTGTAGTTCCCTAGTTGTTTTTATATTATGAGCTACTTGTAGAAAAATACAGGAAACATAATTACAATACAAAGCTCCCTTTCCCAAGCCTACTGAGATCATTTGAAGCCAAACTTGGTTTTAGGGTTTTGCTAACTATAAGTTCAGAGCCATGAATTGCATCCTATGCAATGCTAGTTGATTTACAACAAGTGTTATGTGTGTGATTAAACAATAACCATGTTTCTTTAAGCTAACTGCTATAGAATTTGAGGGAGGGCTGTGTTGCTTCATGACTCCACATCTCACAGCTCCCTCTGGGGAAAAAGAATGAATATCTTTGTGTGACTCTTACAGTAAAATAGAAGTATTGTATAAGTATATACAAGTTTATTTAGGGAAAGGAAAGAGAAATTAATTTGTTTTTCCACTTATATTTCTAGTTCAATGTAGCACTGTGTTAAATTGCTAATTATTAATTTTCGTATCCTACTTTTCCTGAAGAATCTGTGTATGGACTTTTCAGACCAGCAGAAATAACTTCTTTTACTATGATTAACACTCTAGAGAGGAAATCAGTACTTGAGTGTATTGTGAAATGGAAAGCCTTTGGGAGTTTGATTTATTCGACCCTAAAAAGTAACAATGGATGATTGAGACGTGAGTTGTTGAATGTACTCTCTTAGTGTACAATTTCAAGCAAAAAGTACAGATATTCAGAAGTAGCATCCAGACACCCTTTGTAGGAAAGGCTTAGCAGTGAAGGTGAATGCCCAGGATGCCCTTCGAAGCAGGTCCTGCCCAGCCTCTTGTGGCCTTTCTCATTGTTTCTAACAAACCCCCTAGGCCTGCCTCCTTTCAGGGGAGTCTGAAGAAAATGAGTGGGGAAGGTTTTCAATTGCAGCTTAGTTATCTGTTACTTTCATTTGATATAACTGATTTCAGGTGGTTCTTCAATATTCTGTGTAGCTCAAATAGTGTCTTGATGAGGTATTTATCATGTTTAAAGTTCAGCTATTTTCATACTGCATTCATATTCTTCTGTTTTGAGAACTCATATCTTGTGTACTATTTGATGACTACATTTGTATATGGAAAAAGCTAAATGTTTATCTTATCCCAAAGTGATCTATTTCGAAGTACTTTTCTTTTGTTTCTTCTGTCTTTTCTTTTTTCTTCTTCTTTCCTTCCTCTCCCCATCCCCTTTCTTTTTGCAAATCATCTTGCAATTCTCACCTCAATTTTCTTCTGACTCAGTCTTCAAGAGCTGTAATGAAAAATTAGTGAGTGAGGGCTGAGATGCAGGATTACTTTATACATCTCTAGTTTTAATTCTAGCCAGTTTTCCTTCCAAGGAAGTCTTTTAAATGGATGGAAACTCTCCCAAGGCCTGGTGTGTTTCCAGTTTCTGCTCCAAACTGGGAAAGCTGAAGGAGCAGACTCTACCAGAGTCGTTGGCATACTGTTTTATATTTTTCTGCATTTTGATAAGGCCTTGACAGACGGGATGAGAAACTCAAGTATCAAGCAATTGGCGGCCTCAGTCTTTCGTACAGGAGCTTGAAGTTTGTCTGAAAATTAACGGGGAGATTGGGGGACACTGGGCACAGGGAGGAGAGCTACGAAGCTGCTGGGTGCATGCTCCTCAGAGCAGTGTTTTCAAACTGCGGGTTGCACCTCGTTAGTGGGCCGTGGGATGAAGTAAGTGAGTCAAGAGCAGCATTTTCTAAGGAATGGAGAAGAATGTAAAATACTGTTTTTGTGCCCCTGGACAATCAGGATGAGGATTGCTTCGTGAAACTTCAGTTTCATTTTATGTGCATGTGAGTGTGCTGAATGACAGTATGAACTGCCATTTTACGAGAGTCAGAAAAGCTTGAAGCTGCCCGCCCGGGGAAAAATTGCGCCGTGCTACGGGCAGGGTTAGAAACAGGAGCGCACAGCCTGCTCCTGGAACAAGGTTCCCTAGAAGTGCGCGCCTCCACGCTGCGCGGCTGGTGGCTTGGGGTGGAACCGCCGCGCCGGTGTAGTGCGCGGTGCATCCCCCTGCACGCGAGAGATGTTGCGGGCCAGGATGCAGGATGGGGCCGGGGGCCAGGGGCGGGGGGAGGGGGAAGTTTTGGTGATTTACTCACTTCTCTTCTTGTCTGAGAAGTGCAGTAATTCGAAACAGTTCTCACAGTAGCGTCCCTGTCAACTTGTGTGTGTGTGTGTGTGTGTGTGTGTGTGTGTGTGAGAGAGAGAGAGAGAGAGAGAGAGAGAGAGAGAGAGAGAGAGAGAGAGAGATTGATTAAGCGTCGGTGGGACGCAGCGAACGGGAGGGTTGGGCGAGCTGTGGACTGAAAGGCTGTCACGGTCCTTACTGGTCTGTGCAGCGCATTCTTCAACGCGACCTTCGCAAGATTTACGGCTGGGCTCGGAGAGCCGAGACAACGTGCCCGGCGGAGACCAAAAGAAAGGAAACCGGAGCCTTGTGCGCAGACAGCCGTGGGAGGGCGAGGGTTCCCACGACTCGGGACCCCGCTACCCTCGACCACGCCTGCTTTCTCTCTCCCTCCACCTCACAGGACTTTCTGCAAGGAGACTGCAGCAAAGCGAAACAGAAGCTGAACTGGAAACCTCGGGTCGCTTTTGATGTGAGTGTCCTTTTCACGGTGGAGCCCGTGGGCTTGCTCGCCCCTGGGCCGGTCTGGGCCAGCCCCGCAGAAGGGGACTGGCGGAGCAGGCAGCTGGGCGCACGAGGTGGGCAAGGAAGGGCAGGGTGGAGACCACCACAGGGGAGGAGGTGTCACCAGGAGAGAGTGGCAGAAACTCCTCCCTTACCGCTCACCCCCTGTCCCGGGTCCCAGGAGCTGGTTCGGGAAATGGTGGACGCCGACGTGGAGCTCATGAGGAACAACCCCAATGCCTGAGCGGGGCCGCAGAGCCCTGAGCCGCCCCATTGGCCTTGCTCCCCGCGCAGAACCAGCGGGTTCGGGGTCGCAAGCGTATTCCTGGGAGGGGCGAGGGACACGCCCTTCCGACGGTTGCCTGCAACTCTCGACTCTCGTCACCTTTGCTTGGTGGTCCTACCGGCAGGTTTGCAGAAGCTGGGACGTGGCATTCCGGGTTCGGCCCACTTTCCTTTTGTCGAGGACTCTTCTGAGTGGTTTTGTGAAATCAACGAGATGTTTTAATCACATGTTCACTTTACTTGAAATTGTAAGGCTTTCAAATGATTTTTCTCTTTTATTAAAAAATGGCCTTTCTATGCACCAGCAGTAAGAGTAGATGTCGATGTTTTCTCCAAGTCTTAAAAGCAACTAGCTAGCTATAAGGGCCCCAAAACAAAAACACCCAAATCCATGTCTTGGAGTGAAATAACTTCCTTCAGGCCTGCTCCCTTTTCAGAGAGCCCCTGCTGACAGCCCCCTGCCAGGCCTGAGTCTGACCTGGTCAGAGTGTCCTCCTAAGCCTCCTCCTGGGACATTTCTTTCTCCCTCCTGGTGACAATAAGTCACTCTATCCAGCTGATTTGGAAACCCAGTTCCTGCAGAAAGCAGGCATTCACATCCCTTCTGGTCTCTGCTGACTATAATTAGAACCCACTGGGCTCCAATCATCTCAAAAGAAGGTTTTAGAAATAGAGGGGGGTTAGAAGAAGAAACAAGAAGGTAAGTAAATATTGTTGAAACTTTCCATGCCAAAGCCCCTGGGTTACTCAGAGGTCTCCGAGCCCATTCCTTTCCTTGTGGTCAAAATCTTACACAATTCTTATTTCTAACTTCTTCTCAGTACTAGATCACTTTTTGATTTAGTCATTCAACCAATCTACATTAAGTGCCTAAAATATGCCAGACACAATGCACTTCAATTACATCAGCATTAATTAGAAATTATAATAAGGAAGTTTAAGGCTGGGCCTCAGATCACTGAATCCAGTTCCACTTAGTGCATCATTTAGGTGGCCCGGCTTTGACCTCAGGTTATGGGCTCCTGAATGGTGATGGTATATCTGCACATCTTAAGGCAGGTGGACATACAAAAGTATGGAACCCACCAGCAGCAAGCAAGGATTTGTGTGCAGGTGGATATTTCTGCATGAAATACAATATTTTGCTGTAGAACAAATTAGGTCAAGACTCTTCTCCCCCTCACTCCCCCTCCAAGGAAAATAAAATAAAACTTTATAGCAAATGGAATTCCAGCCTTTGCACATGCTCCTGTGAGTATGGGTAACTATTTCTGAATGTCTTCACCAGCAGGTTTATGATCTGGGGGAGGACCCAGGCTCCAAGGGCTGGCTGCAGGAAAGAGAGCTCTTTGTGTGGCTGCCCGAGTTGCTGCGACAGCATGCTGGCCAGAGCCAGCCTCAGCTTTGATGGAGCAGAACTGGGGTGGCCTGAGCTGCCCCCCCTTCTCAGAAGCTGCCCCAGGACGGGCCTTCTCTCAATCGGGATGCTGCTAATTGGAAACAGATGGTCCCTGGCAGACTGGGCCTCCAGGACTAGGCAGGATGGTGGGCACACGTGCATACACAATCATACATACATACTCACACACTGTCACTCACAGTCTCCGATACACACATCCAAACACAAACACAAATACACACCTACAAATATGCCATCTCACTCACTTGCAAACACAACTCGCAAACCCGCTGTCACACATAACTCACAAATCTCACAAATAAACACATCCCCTTTAGCTTTGGCTCTGATGGACAGGAACCCCCTCTGACTCCCTGAACCCCCCACCTCATCCCATACCCAGGCATAGAGGCCATTCAAGGGACCGTAGGGCTTGCAATGGCACCATTCAGTTCAGTGTTTTGTGGCTTGTTAGCCTAAAGACATAATAAGCTCTTCAGTGAAGACCAGCAGAGATTCGAGGCAGGGGGTTACTGGGACTCTAGTGGACCCTGTTAAATTATTCTTCTCAAAATGGTCTGATGCATCAGTTTTTGAAGGACACAAAACGTATTTTTGGTTGTAACCTTATCTCTATTCCTGCACCCTCATGACAGGGGGGTGGGGGGGCACTCGTTTGGCTTTTAGGCCTTACTGTGTGTGTTTAAAAGGAGAAAAAGAGAAGAGATTTGCTTGATTATTCCCGTGCTTTTAATTTCATTTGGACATCCTTTAAGAATATTCTTATTAAAGGGTTTTTTTCTATCTTAATCTCAACTCAATTTCAGTGAATTTATTTTCCCTTTTTTTCCTGCTCTGCCAGCTTTGGCTATTCATTTTAGAAGTAAAAATTAAGAAGATTAAATTTTCAGTATCCTCGAATATAATAGCAAAGCAGTCTAATTACATGCATGTGCCCCACATTAGTAACAAGGTACATGGATACCTGGACCACCTAGCAGCCTCACTATCCAGCAGACCTGCCTGCCAGACTCTGTCCTGGGCTATGTCTTCTGCCTTTTTTTTTTTTTTTTTTTTTTTTTTTTTTTTTTGGTCTTTAAAAGAACTGAGAGGGAGCTAGTTCCAGAATACTACACCTCTTCAAGCTGCTTAGAGACAAAGGCCTCTCCCTGTACTGTGCAGAATCTTTAGGGAAGTCCTAAAGTATTGAGAAGATAATGCTCCATGCAAGGTGGCTCTTTAAGAAACCTGATTTCAGGTCTAAGTTCGTGGGCCAGTACACCCCTACAGAAACCACTCCTTCTCCTAATTTAGTCGCCTTTACCAGTACCAAACACTAGATTCAACAGGACAGAAGGCTTGGCTGCCTGTTGATCAGTTGCTGATGAATGAGACCCTCCCTGTGTTCTTAACGGTCATAGCAGGCGCCAACACTTTAAAATTTCATTTCAAATAACTTTAATACATTGTTTACAAATAACTTTGTAAGACCCAAGAAGAAGCCTCAGAGCACCCCAGGCATCTTGTTTGTATATGGGAATTCCAACCGGGTATTCTCAGTTTAAAGATGTTTCCCAGTTAAGTCCAAGTTCACAGGTCATATATTTTTCATGACCTGAGCGGCAACCTTGAGTAGATGGCGTGGAGAGTGGGAGTGTGCAGAGAGCTCCCACCCGGGTTTTACAAAAAAGATCGTGTGTCTGTGTGTGTGGACGTGTCTTACAAACAGATATACATGTTCCGACATGCCACTGGCACCTCCAAAACTTGTGGGTTTCAATCACTGGGATACCGAATATTTTCACAAACAGCAGCGACAACTGCGACACAATGCTTCTGTGGGAGCTGGCCCACCCTCCGCAGTTGGGGGGTTCCCACCATTTCCAGTGTCTTTTTTCAACATTCAAGGTCTGGGACGGATTTCTTCCGCGAGTGTAGGGGGAAGGTGCTGCTGCCCCGCCCCAAGCAGTATTGAGGCCGAGGCCTCCCCACAACCTCCCAGCCTCGCTCCCTCCCCAGCGCACAGCCAGGGGCTTCGAGCACATTTTGAGGGGATGTGCCATCAGTATCATTTCCCGCGACTGGACCTCCGGCCATTTCACTGTCGCGGGCCTGCGAGGTCGCCGCTGCCTCCCCCTGGCCGGAGATGGCCGCTGTGGGCTGGCCCGTGTTCCCCCGGAGTGCGCTCTATCCCCAAAGACTTCCCAAGGCCTCCTTTACAAATACGACGGCAGGGCCCTACCCCACCCTCACCCGTTTCCTAGGCCAGAGCGTCTCTGCTGGGAGGCCGACGACCGCGGGCTGACCCCGAGCCCCGCCGCCTACTCCCTGGCTCCCGCCCTTCCTCCAGGGTCAGGAGTCACACACAGCGGACGCCCCATTCTCACCTACCCCTTCTGATATCTGCACTCCCAGGCGAGATGCCCCCCTGTGTGCGTGCTCAACGCGGAAGGCCGCCGGCACTGGGACCATTTAGTTGCTGTGCCGCAGAGCCCTGACGGCGGCTGCGGAAGCCTAGGCTGGTCTGCGCACCCCGCTCACTAGCTTTGTGCCCTGGGGCAAGGCTCTAGGTCTCTACGTTTCCAAGCTTTGGCGGAGAGGAAGGGGGCCGAGCTACTGGGACTCCAGACTACTGGGGAATGACCAGCGTCGCGCGTGCGCATGCGCCGGCAGCGCGTCCCTCCGCCCTGGGGCTGCAGTCTGGCCCTGCACACGTGTCGGGGCGCCGACAGCCGCGTGTTCCCCACCCCCGAGCACCCGCGGGGAGCTGAGGAGGTGATGGAGAAGTGTCGTTAAGAAGAAAACCCTCCATAGCCGCAGCCCTGGCCTCGCTGTTGTGCCAGTGCGCTCAGGGCGCACGCGGGACCGGTGTTCAGAAGCCTAGGGTCCAAAGCCCGAGAGCAGATGGGTTGGTGACCTAAGGGAGGCAACTGAAATTGAGGAACCCCGACTCCCACTATTATGATGAGAGGCGGTGAGCGGGCCCAACCTGTGACGAAGCCTCATAGCCCAAGGCCTGGGCTAGAGTTGCTGGCCACCGGCGAGTGAATGTATATTTGGAAGGGGTCAGAACCTCGGCTGGAATCTGGCTTTTTATGGCGAGGAAGCTGCCTGGGAAGGGCCTTCTGGTGAGGCTTTCCTGCTGTGCCACTTCTCCCTGGCAGAGCCAGGGAGAGAGAGGTCTTATCCTGGCGACACCCCAGGGCCTCTGGCTCCATGGACCTGTTCCTGGAGACTGAGTCGGCGGGTAGGCCCGCCCAGGAGCCAACTGACGAATGCAGAGAAATGTCATCTTATTTCACGGTCCCCAAACACTGTAAACTGCTGCTCTGCACCAGCCCGATATTCCGTGGAACCAGAGTGAGTGGGAGCTCAGGAAGCCAAGCAGGGCCCCCGGTTGAGTTCACCCCCAGAAATCAACGATCATTCCCGATGAGTTTTCTCTAGGAATTTCTAACGCCTAGATAGCCCCTGTGGGAACAAAGGTGGAGGCCAATCTCCCCGGCTCTCCCTGGGACCCTTGGGGAGAAGGCTCCAGCGACACCCTCCCACCTAGTTAGCTCACCTCCCTCCGCTGGCCACAACCCGAACCGCCGACTGCGAGGCCCAGCCGTTGTCCGCGCGTGTCGTTCGCGCGTAATAATAAGAAAAATCCTCTTTGGAACCACAAGGAAGCCCGGTCCCCGGCCCCGGCTCTGCAGCCTCTGTTGTCCTGTGTGCCCGGGCTCTGGAAAGCCTCCCAGGCGCTGCAGAACTGCCCACCTTGGGGGACCGCTGAGCCCCACGACACGGGCCCGGAGCAGCAGGCTCCAGGGACAGGCATCCGAACCTCCAGAGCCCTTACTTTGCAACGACAGGGATGCATTTTGCTCCACTCCGGAGAAAAGAGTTTTCGTTTTTCCTCCACCGGCAGATTTTTAAATATCTGATCGGCGGCGCCTAAACGTGTGCTCCCGACTCCTGTCCAGTTTCACAACTGTAGCGATTAACAAGACCCTGGCCCAGCCTCCGGGACCAATGACCTGCTTTCATATTGAAGGAAATGCAGAGGCCTTATGAGTCAATGGTGCTTAGTGTGTTGGTTTTCCTGCTTTTCCCTCGAGTAGGTAGTGGCTTGAGGGAAGGTCTCTGTCTCTCTCTGTCTCTCTCTGTCTCTCTGTCTCTCTCTCTCTCTCTCTCTCTCTCTCTCTCTCTCTCTCTGTCTCTCTCTCTCTCTCTCCCCTTTGCTCCTTGCCTCACCTCTCAATCAAAATATCCTCACATACCTACAGCAAACCCCTTCATTACCCAACCTAGAGTTGAGTCCTCAACCAGCCCTCACTAGAGCCTCCTCATTCCTAGACCCTGCAAGGCCCTGGAACTGATGATCCAGGGCATCACCACCCAGGTCAGTGAAGAGGCCCCACCGCCTGGCTCTGGCTGCCCACCCACTGCTTACTCCTTGGGCTCACAAATTGTACTCCTATGCCCACCCAAGTAGCACCAAGGTATGTTGACTTAGAGGGCAAATGAGCAGCCCACCCAGTCTCCCTAGAAGTGACCTGCAGCTAGGAGAAGAGGATAGGCAGTTTAGTCCAAATTACAAGCAGTGCTGATTGTCAGGCTTGGAGGAACCCAAGGAGGACCAGAGAAAGAAGATGCTCCTTGGGACAACAGAGGGTCGCCTGATCTGGAAGAGCAAGAGGACTAGGGAAGCGACACTGAGGCTTTTTGGAGTCAACTTCCCAATGCCAAGTAGGAAGATTCTGAGTTGGAAGCAATGTCAGGCCCTCTCAGGACCAAGAAGACCTGGCCTCTCCTTTTGAGTTGTGTTTCCGGTGGAAACTACGCCCTTCCCTCCCCTCTAGAAGACCCTCACTCATATGCAAGGAAATTCCAGATCCTGCTACATCTCCTATAATATGCTCAATATGCTGCAAATTTAAAATCAGTGAGGGAAAAAATCAAGTAAACAACAAAAAAATAATAATAATAGAAAACAGAAGTTTTCTTTGGAGCCAGGGTAAGATGGACAGGAGCACAGCGAAGTTCCTAAGTCCGGCCTTATGCTTTCTACACCACATTTTGGTTTCCAATAATGCAGACATGGTACATTTTGCTCAATTTTCCACTCCTAATGACATTTACAATGTTGTGGAGAAGCAACTTTCATTCCTCTGAATGGATTTTCGAGCTGGAATTCACTTAATTAAGTATTGCTCCTTTCTCAACCTGACTTGGACCTGGAACCTGCAAGCCCTGCTCCCGTGTGGCCCCAGGTCTGGCCAAGGCCTGGGAGTAAGCTCTGGTCCCCTTCATCTGGACCATTCCCCAGAGGGCTCAGGGCCTGGGCCTGCAGGCCACCAAGGAGGCAGTCCAACTAGAGTAAGGACATCTGGGAGACACTTAGGGGTTTCAAGGCCGTCTGTGGAGGTCTGGGAGAGAGAGGGATGAAAGTGACAGAGGCAAAGAAAGGGACAGGAAAATAGAGACACAGAAACACAAAACTTGATGATTATATTGGATTTACTTTCAAAAAAGGGGAGATGGCCTCAAAAGTTTTAGCTATGAATATAGAGCCAAAATAGCAAAGAAAGGCCATTAATAAAAGCTCTTTACAAGGAACCTCTTGGCCTTGTTACAAATTGAAATAGCTTTCAGGAAAATGGGGTTTCAGAAACTAGCTTTTAGGGTCTGACCCATAGCAAATCTCAGTGGGTTTTTTATGCCTGGTGGCCACTGTCTGAATAAGGTAGGCTTTGCTTGTTGGGGGCTCTCCTGAGTTTATGGCTTGCCTGCTCTCTGTTCCCCTACTCCCCACAACTTAATGGGGTGAGCACTCTGACAAAGTCTCTTCGTCCTTTTTCTCCCTGCCTCTCCCCCAAAGCTCCCTGCCTGGCTGAAGAATGACTGCTGGTGCTGAATCATATTCTGACCAGCCTGGCTGGCTTTGCTACAGGGCCACCATCAATCTTGTCCCTAACAGGACATTTGTTTATGACTGGGTGGGAAGGGCTAATGGTTTCATGAACCAATTCTGAAATTAGCTGAGAGGAGTCTAAAGAGAAGGCCCTGCAACAGCAGGCAGGATCCAGGGGTGGGGAACTGGGCTCAGAAGCAAATGGGACCCTTCCCCCAGGAACTCCAAGATGTGGCATGGAGGTAGAAATTATCATTCCAACCAGCCTTGCTTCAGGTGCTACTAATAGCCAGGGAGAATGCTGGTATCCAGGGCCTGGATCCCCCATGGATACCTCCTATCCCTCTTGGGTAGCCTGGCCAGGCACCCTGAACCAACAGAGGGTTCAGGGACTCTGTGGAGTTTTGCACCATTAAGAACAAAACAAATGGTCCTCCACCTTAAAAACTGAGACCCCTAGGGAACTGGATGGGAGAAAAAGGGT
Source organism: Eidolon dupreanum (assembly GCA_028627145.1). Taxonomy (NCBI): domain Eukaryota; kingdom Metazoa; phylum Chordata; class Mammalia; order Chiroptera; family Pteropodidae; genus Eidolon; species Eidolon dupreanum. The sequence goes on from CM053502.1 coordinate 79,907,286, forward strand.
TTTATGTCCCTTCTTCGCCTATCAAAGTTCAGGAGATCCTAGTAGGGCTATGAGGCACTCTTGTTTCCTGACCCTTGTTTCTGACCCCACAGGAAACAGCCAAGAGCTTATGGGCCACCAGCACAATCAAGTCTTAGTCCTCTGCAAACATCAATTATTAATGACACAAACTGTGTGGAATGATAAATCATAAAACGCGTGCATGTTTGCATGCAGTCTGGTGAAAAAAAGATCTGCTAACTACACAATCCTGAAAACAGCATGGATTCCTACCAGACGTGCAATACACCAAATGCAAGTTTTCAGTGGCATGTAATATGCTGGCATTTACTTGCTCATGGCAGAAATTGGTAAGAAAATAAATGTGCCCACTGCTACTTAAAGAAGAAAATGCTATACTAAAGTTTTCTACAGAGACTAATTTCAAAATTAGCCAAATCCCCACTGCTGGGCCCTACCCAGTGTTGTAAGCTAATTTAGTTAAAATATCAGGGAGCTTTCTTAGAATATTTTACAGAAAAAATACCTTTATTGCTGAAAAGTACAAATCAAATGTGTAAACCACCAAGGAATAAGTAGTTCTCCCGGATTAAATAAGGTTGGCAGGATTGATTTTTCTTAAATTGAATATAAGAATCAAAATGCAAATATATCGATTTGTGGTTTTAAAAATCAGAATAATGAGAACTTCTGACCTTCCATTCAAACAGCTTCTAAACTACTCTGTAGGAAACTCGTGTAGAAATAACTACCTTTGCTATATACATTTAATGCAAACACCTTCCTAGACACATATGTCTTTCATGCCCAATTTTCAAACGTTGAAATCAAAGAGGACAAAAATGATTGCAAAATAACCTTCCCCAGGCAAGCACGTAAACACTATCAGGAGCTTCGGCAAAAGGCTCCTCGTGGGCTGCAGAAGCCCGAGCACTGCCCTTATACCCGGTTCCTTCTTCAGCCGCAGGAACTCGCGACGCAGGAGGGAGGAGAAAGCGGCGCCCACAACCCACTCTGCATCCTGACGACACCAGGGAGAGCTCACCCAGTTTGCGCTCCTTCAGGGCTCCAGGGCCTCCCCCTCCCCAAGCGCCTGCCTCTCGATCCCGCGGCCCACCACTCGGAGCCGCCCGGTCGAGCTCTCAAGGGCCAGGCTGGGCCTAGGCCAGAGGCTGGATGCAGCTTCGACGTCCTGGGGCCACAAATCCGAGGTCCGAGGAGACGCAGAAGGTCGTGGGCACGTGGATCCCCGACACTCCGAAGCCGCTGCCCGCCTACATGCCTCTCGTGTTCTTTAGGCCGAGCGCCTTCTGCCCTGGCCACTGCCAAGTGACTTGTGGCCTCTGTCTACTGACCTCAAAGGCCGCGGGGACGCAGCTCTGTCAGGGAGGTCTCCAAGAGCCCTAACGCCAGACTGGGCAGGTCGGCGCGGCCAGGCCGAGGTGCGCGGGCTGAGGGTCCTCCTGCAAACCTGTGGCTGCCCCTGGCGCGGGGCGCGCTGTCACCGGGAGCAATGGAATGCCTGTGACCTTTCCACCCTGGCTGAGCTCCTAAACACACGTGTGTCTTCAGAACAAAAGTCGTCGCGGGAGAGTGTAAACGGGAAGCGCTGTGGTCCAGGAGGCGCGAGGCTGCGAGCGGAGCCCGGTGCCTTCCCGCGGCTCTCCCGGCCTCGGCGGCGAGGACTCTCGTCTCCTCCATGCCCCCTTCCCATCTGCTCGATCTTCTCGGCATCCACGCCCTAACCCATACACCTAACCAAGGTCTCCTCGGACTCTATTTTCTCCTCAAGCAACTGATTTCGGGAGGAAGCAGAGAGAAGCCGGGGAGGGAGGCGGGGCGGGGGTGAGGGGGAAGACGTGGAGGGAGGAAGGAGCTCCAAACACAAACAAGCCAGGCCCCAGCCGCGGAGGGTAATTACAGCTAATTAGTCGAAGAGCATGCAGTCCCGGAGCGGCGTCGGGAGGCCGGCGTCAGGCCGGGCGCGACTCGGCAGGGCCGGAGACTCGAGAAACGCCCCCCCGCCCTCCCCGCCGGAAAGCCCGCGGTGGGACGCAGGTCTCTACTCGTCATCCCCCACCCCGTTCCAAAAAGTTGAACCAGTAAGAAAGGGAACCATCTTCGGCTGCTGGAACTGCCTGGCCTGGTGGTCACCCGGTCCGAAAGGACGAGGCCGTTTGGTCACCTGTCGCCGCTTTCCTTCCAGGCCTAGACAACACAGCTCCGGCACCGGACCCTTTGTCCGCAAATCCCAGCCCCACGCTCGGCTCGCAAAAGTGGACAAACGCAGAAACTCTATGAGCTTCGTCGTTGGATTCTTTCCCTTTACCCACCCAAACGGGGTGATCTGAGAAAGCTCTCGGTAGCCCCTGGACCTAGGGCTGCGACAGACGCGCGGAGGCTCACAAGTCCTAGCCGTTCTGACCTGAGGAGACACCCGCGCCCTGCGCCGCTGCAGTCTTCCCTGGCTGTTACGTTACGACTCTGAGCAAAGAAGACCCGAGCAAATCAAAGGCCACGTAAAGCAGTTTTGGACTGAAATTAGAGTGTATTTATTTGCAGCAATCCTTTAACAATGATCAAATTTTGACAACAAGCAACAGCAATTACTGCTAAGTGTTGCCTCTAGATAGGAGCGGCAGATAGCAGGAAACTGTATTATCTCGAAAACAAACTGAAAGGCCCTGAACGACTGTAATCAAATTGCCATCTCCCCAAAGTCTGATTGACAGGGCTGATCACCCTAAGATAATGAATTTATTACATTTCCTGGGCTATTTACAAAGGGGGAGGGCCAATCCGATCGCCCCCTAGGTTTAACTGTAAATTAGCAAGAAAAATTGGATTGAAAAGCAACCACCCTAGACTAAAATGTTCTGCTCTTCTCTCCTTTTTGTTATTGCTTTAAATCTTTTTCAAAAAATAATTGTTCTACAAACATATCTTCTATAATAGTATCCCAAAGATTAAATTTCCCTTTCCAACCCACAGTATTTTTAAAAAATTAATCCTTCTACATAACACATTGAGGATTGTAAATGTGGATGAGTTATATACATACATTAAAAAAATGATTTATTTTTCCTCTTATAAAGGAGTAAAAACAATAGGAAAAAATTTATCCAGCATTTGGATCACAGGTACAATACACATTGCAATGGTTTATGGGCTATACAAGCCAAATATTCCTCTGTGTATATTTGGAGGCACATTCACATTTCTCTACGCACAGGTATTCTCTGTGTTAAAGACCGCTGCTGGTTCATGGGCTTCAATTTCCAAATCACGTTCTGTAATTACTGAGAAAATGTATTTGTGTATATGCCAACTCAGATCTGTTTAGGAAAATATTTTTACTAGCCACACAGCAAGCTGACTATATAGCACATTTTGCAGAAGATGCTGCAGGAAAAAAAGAAAATCTGAACAAAAAGAGACTTTTATGTGAAATTTGACAGGGAATAGTCAGAGGGTTTCTCCATTTTTCAGAGATTTAGGAAGAGAATAGGTGGTTTCTAAGTGTTTTAATCTCTGAAATCTTTTTTTTCTGATAATAATTAAGGCTGTATTAAAGTATCCAGACATATAGGTCTCATTCAAAATGAATCGTAATTTATTAATAAACAAACAAGGAATATGTTCAACAAAAAAGAAAGAAAAGATGATAGAACAAGATTAATACAGTTTCCCTTTTTATAATGAAAAAAAGCACAATTTAAGTTTCAGTCAATTTAACGTCAGTTTTTGGAAACACTTTCTGGCGTTTGGTCCACGACATCCAACTACAAATTAAAAATAAATTACTATGTTGAAATTTACATTTTAAAACAAGTCCATGAATAAAAGAAAGCGATTTTCATATACCGGGACTTTCCCCTCCTTTCAACATAGGATAAAATATCTTACAGGTGAGAGGTGAAGGAAGGAAAAGGGCAAGGGAATGGGAGAAAGGATGAAAAGGAAAGCGTGCTCTCTGAAAAGCAAGAAGAAACTTACGTGTTATCTGCGGTAACATTGTCCTTTAATAAACCATGATTTTGCTGTCTCTCTGTAAAATGGTTTACGGTTTTGTTTATTTAGATAAGGCAAAGTGGAGGTGGCTTTGAATTAATCTTTTAAGAAAATAGTTTTCTTTGTGCTGGTGAGTTGAACTTTTGGAGGGATTCTGTTTGCTGGTTTGGTGAACGTTTTTCAAGATTTTTTAAATTGGATTTTTTTTGGTTTCGATTTTGCATTGATGCTTCTTTTGGTTGTTCCTGCTTTGGGGTTCGATTCAGTTCGGCTTTGAGGCGGGCGGGGGTGTCAAAACTTGCTACAGTCATAGACGAAAGCCCCGGACGTGCGATACAGAGACTGGCTGGAAGGGAAGGCCATCTGACAGCTACTATTCCCGTTCACCGGAGAGTTGTTCAAACCGATCCTCTGCGACTCGAACATCTCTCGCACAGAGTGGAAGTTCTGCTGCTGGCTCGGGTAGCCCGCCGCCGCCGCCGCCGCCGCGCTAGCCAGGTGGCCAAGGTCTCCACCGGCCTGGTTCAGGTACCACGAGGTGAGGCGTCCTTGGTGGGCCGCAGGGTGGTGGCCGGACTCCTGGCCGCCGCCGGCGCCGCCGTGACTCAGGGAGGAAGAGCTGCTGCTGGTGACTGGGGGCAGAGAGTAGTCGGGTAGGGGGTCTTCCACGGCTGAGCCGCCGGCGCCCCCAGGAGCGCCCTGCAAGTGGCCGCCGCGTTCCCCGGCCGCGTACAAGCTCATGGCCTGCAGGTTGCAGTGGTAGGTCCCGGAGCCCCCTGCGCTGCTGCCCCCGCCGTTGCCGCCGCCCCCGCCCGTGCTGCCGGCACTGGAGCTCTGGCTGCAGGGGGAGCTGTAGAGGGAGCTCTGACCCGGAGAGTAGGCGCCGAGCGCCAGCGGGGGTGCGATGCCCGCGCGCGAGGACCCCGCTCCCGAAGCCAGAAGGCCTGAGCCCAGCTCCGCTGCTGCGCCTTGCGGCGACCCCCGCAGCGACGTCATGATGTTGTCCACGCTGAAGCCCTGGCTGTGGTGCTGCGGCGGTGGCGCAGGCTGAGGAGCGGGCGGCGGCGGCGCGGGCTCCGCGCCGTCCAGGCTCAGCGGCCGCGCGGACGGCAGGCTGCCGGGGGGGCTGCTACCGCTCGACAGGCTGCTGCTGCTGCTGTCGGGGCTTTCGATTTTGGGCACCGCGGCGGCGCTGCCGCTGCCCAGGGCGGCGGCCGGGGACAGGGGTTGGGGCGGCGAGGGGCACGTACCGTTCTCGGTTTTGATGTCCTGGATGCGCACGGGTGGCGGCTGCGGTCCGGGCGCGGCGCCGTCGGTCTGCTCAGGCGGCGCGGGCGGAGGCTGGCGGCCAGGCGGCGGCGGCGGCTCCTTGAGGTGCAGCCGGTCCTTCTCCTCCTTGTCCTTCACGGCGTCCTTCTTCTTGAAGCGCCGCCGCCGCCGTAGGAAGCTGCCATTCTCGAACATGTTGTACGAGTCCGGGTCCAGCGTCCAGTAGCTGCCCTTGCCCGGTTTCTTGTCGTCGCGGGGCACCTTGACGAAGCACTCGTTGAGCGACAGGTTGTGGCGGATGCTGTTCTGCCAGCCCTGCTTATTGTCCCGGTAGAAGGGGAAGCGGTCCATGATGAACTGGTAGATGCCATTGAGGGTGATCTTCTTATCCGGGGCATTCTGGATGGCCATGGTGATGAGCGCGATGTAGCTGTAGGGCGGCTTCACCATGTCCTTGGGCTGCGGCTGCGGTGTGTAGGGCCCGTATGCGCGGGCCATGCCGCCCGGGTACTGCTCGGCGTGCGCTGGGTGCGAGTACACGCTCATGGGGGCCGGCATGGCGGTGTAGCCGCCCCCAGCCGCGGCCGCCGCCGCGCGGTAGTAGCTCTGCTCGCCACCGAGGTAGGGCACCACTCCCAGGGAGTTGGGGCTGGACACGGAGTAGCGCGCCTGCATGGCCCCCGCTCGCCGCCGTCGCCGTCGCCGCCGCCCCGCGCCGCCCGCCGCCCCCCACCCTCGCTCAGGTCGGCCGCGCCGCGCCGGCCGCCCAGTCCGAGTCCGGGCCCCGCGGAGCTGGTGCCGGGCCGCCGCCGCCTCCCGGAGCCGCCGGCCGCGCGCGGCCTCTCCCTGCGCTCGCTCGGGCTCCTGGGGCGCCTCCGGCCACTTCGGGGCCCGCGCCAGCCGCAAAGGAAGGTCGGTGCTAGGGGAGAGGGCCGGACCACGACGCAGCAGACAGACAGCCTTGGAGTAACTTGCAGAGCCACTTCCAGGCGAGAACAGGAAAAAAAAAAAAAACCAAACTGAAAAACAAGGCGCTCTTCTCGCCACACTGCCTGCGTCTTCCAGAAGACTCTGCCCCGAGCCGCCGGCGAAGGCGGCCAAATCACCAGGGCGGGGGGCCTCGCCGGCCGCCTTCCCGGGCCCCGCGTCACCTTTTTTTCAGTCTCTCGCGCGCCGGCCGCTTAAGCAAGCATTGGAAAACTTCTGAACTTTTAAGCATCCGTCACCCAGACGAGGACTTTTTTACGCAGTTACATTTTTTCCGGGCAGCGGAGCCCCGCCCCATCGCTGCGGCAGCAGCCAATGGGAGGGGAGAACCGCCTCTGAATGAGCCGGAGGCCGAGCCCCGCGGGCCCGCGCCCAGCCCCGGGAGGACCGCGGGGCTGACCACACGCGCGCCGGCCGGCTGGGTCCCGCGACCGCGCCCGGCCTGCGCTTGTAGTCGGTTCGTCTCCCAGCGCCCACCCGCCCGGGGCCGTGTCCTGTCTCCCACCCCAGGCCCTCCGCACGGACGTCCATTGTTCCCTCAGACTTCCTGGGCCCCACGCAGACCCTTCCTCCGTCCACCGCTTCCAGATGTCACCGACTCCTCGACCTCAATTCGCGCTGGCTCTTTCCCATTCCTCGGCGGATTTGGCCAGCTCCAGCTCCGGAATTTCCCGGGCCCCTCCTCCTTTCCTCCTCACCTTCCCTCTCTCCCCACTCCTTCTCTCCCCTCCCGCTCGCCCAAGTTACTGGATTCACAGATGTTTCCAGTTTCCCCCCACCTGGAGATTCTCCTGTCCTGAGCTGGGTTACAAAGGGCATAGTTTTAAGGGCTCAGTCACAGCTGTGCTCTGTTCCTGGTGGGAAAGAAGTTGTCGCCCCTACCTCGCCGTCCCGGTGACTCCTCCCAGTAGAAATAAAGGAGGAGGATACGGGGCTTTGCCTGGAGCTTCGGGCGGTGGTTCGCCCAGGGAGGTTGTCTCACCTTTCTGCGGGACGCCCTGCTCCTCAACTCCCCAGAAACCTTGCAGCCCGAGGGTGCTTTGTAGCGCGGGCTGCTAGAGGCGGGAGGATTCCCCATGCTACCGTTCCGAGAGCGTGAGAGGGTCCCTCAGGTTCACCGCTCACCATCCCCTCTTGTCGGGTCTAGCATGTTCCAACTAAGGAGGGGTCAGGCTGCGGGCTCAGTGACATTAGCAGGTGTGATGACAAGCAAATAAATACGTCCAAGAGCTTAACGCTTCCCAGTCCAAACTCCATCTCCACAGACGTGGGGCTGCCAGCTCACTAAGATAACGGGTATTTGGGGGGAATGTTCAGAATCCCACCTGCAGGGAGGCTCAAGGATTGGGGGATGGGATAAGCACCGAAGGCGTATCCTTGTGCACCACTGAGGTGTTAAGTTTCTGGGCGACTGGGATGGGATGGGAAGAAGAGAAATGAGAGGGAAAGAAACGAAGGAGCAGGAAAGAGATGGATTTCCTTCTGCTTGCAGCGCAACTGTGCATTTAGGCAACTCCAGAAAAGGCCCACTTGGAGTCTGAACACTACCTAGATTCTTTTCTAGAACCCGAGAGAACTGGTGGGTTTAGGAAACTGTGAAGAGTAGCGTGACGCATTTAACACTTCCACTCCCAAAATTTCTGACAATCTTTAACTTCAGGGACGTGTTGGGAGCCCCTTTTGGCTTCCTGGCTGGAATCTCGGCTTTCTCACTCTGCACAAAAATACTAATTGCAGCTTCAGTTGTTATATGTCAAGGGTGCTGTGTTCCCTGTCATTTGAACGTTAAAAAAATATCGTGTTTCAGAATAGACATTTCATGCAGAGAAGAAGAGGACCTGCTACTTCTAGAACTACCCTGGGGGTTGGGGGGAAGGGTTGCCCGGAAGTTCTGATTCCTGAGGCCGCTGCCTCCTGGCCTGTTGTGCACTTGGGCCACTTGAAACTCCTTTTCCAGGGTGTTCGCAAGGCCGAGTCACTGACAGGTAGGAACGCTTGATTTATCAGCAGGAGGCTCAGTACTTGGTGGTTCCTAAACACTTGAGGGGTGGAGGGGTAGAAAAGGAGAGGGGAAGAAAACCCCAAGACTTGAAAAATAAATTCGTGTCTACCCCCCAGCCCTGTACCCAGACTTAATCAGCCCCTTTGGCTGAGGCTTTATGGGGTGCTCCAGCTTTAGCTTGGAGGCCAGTTAAGTGTTCTTCCTAAACACCTCAGCATTTGGTGAATTCGGTCTTTAAAATAAATGTGTTTCTTCTGCTCGCAGTGCGCGGGGACGAACACTGCGACAGCGACTCGTTTGTTTTCTGAATGTGGGAAATGCCAACGGCCCGGGGTTTTGCAATAGACAGTTGTGCACCGCTGTCCCTCCCCTCGTTCCCTCTTCGGCCCGGGAACGTGTAAACAGCTTGTTATGTAAATTGTAAATCGAATAGCAGTGGAGTTCTGGCCTCCCCGCTTCGGGTATAAAAGTTACCGTTGTGAAATTAGTATCTGGCATGCGAAAAAAAATAGAGGGGTGCAGTTTTATAAAGATCAACTTTCTACTGGTTTAGCTCTGGACATTCGCCAGGAAAAGATACTTGCATTTGTGTTTATAAGCTTACTCGGAAGCAAACCTCCAGTAAATGGCTTGATTGTATTTCAAGTACTTATTGTTGCGAGCGGCGTAGGTGAACATTAAGGCGCAGATATGAAGGCTAAAATTTTCATTTCCAGGTTAAAGTTTTTTATGCCCCTTTTTCCTGCTCCACGGTAAAAGGGACATCAAAATCACCCGTTTTCCCCACAACCCTTGACTCAATTGGCAGAAATGCCCCGCAGGCGACAACGGTAATGAATGTTTGGTGGAACTATCCTTCAGCGGGTCCTCGACCCCCATCCCCTCCTTGACCCTCCAGGCGGGGTTACAATTCCCTGGGTCCACCGAGGGATTCTTAGCTCTGAGGAGGGGGCATGACGTCACAGGGATATTTAAGACAAGGCCTCCCCGGGCCCCGACAGTAGAAAAGCACCGGGAAAGTAGAAGTAGCGAGCACTCCAGGAAAATGCCTGGATTCGGGAACTTGGTGACACTTCAGGAATGAGTGTGTGTGTGAAGGGGAATAGAGCCCTAACGCAGGACATCAGGAGTCAGAGGCTCCTTTTCTTTTCTTTTTCCTTTTTCTTTCTTTTTCGTTTTTTTTTTTTTTTCAAGTCAAGTAAAAGAAGGGTTGAGACGGAGACCCCAGAATCCACGAAATGACTGCGAAAGGGAGTTAGCTCAGACCTGGGTGCACAGACTGTCCTCCCCATCAGAGACCCTTTGGGAACTTTCCAGAGTCCACCTCAGCCCTGGCCAGCTGAATTGCCCCCATGGCGTCCCCAGGCCCGCTTCCCGCTCTTTTCCGGCTTTGGCTCGCCCTAGGCTCTGAGCTCAGAAGCCGGCCCGTCGGGGGGTCTAGGACGCCTGCTAGCCAGTTCAGAGTCCGGTCCTTTGGCCCAGGACCTGTGAAACAGGAAAGGCAGGCTTAGAAAGTGAGGAAAGGGCTTCTACTCTAGATGGTGCAGGGAATCTCGGGGCTCTGCAAACCCAGAAAGTTGGGTGCATGTCCGCAGTCTTCCTGTCATCTTCCCCTTTCCTGCCCGGTGACAAAGTGGAATATTAAGGCAAATACCCCGACAATTCGGCTTGAAAACTCCTCACTAGACTGAAATCACAAACTATTGGAACAAGTTCGTTCTGGGGTGCATATGATCTATTTAGATAATTGTCATAGTTCTCCATGTGGCCTCGTTTATGTAGAGCAGAAGCCCAGGGGTAAGGGAGAATATCCTGGTGCTAATAACCGTTATTCGTTATCAAACCGTCAGCCTGGCAGGTAGTGTTTATTATCAGCGTGACTTTTTAGAGGAGGGAGGAGGCGGGATTCAAATATCTGGGTGACCACAACTCCCGGGACCGACTTTCTTCTTCTCTCTTAATTGGGGGTATCTGAGTAGAAATTCTGTTAACGCAGTCCCTGTAATTCAGGCCCCTCCTTCGTAGAAAAATTATTCTTACAATAAATAAAGAACATTTGTTTTTCGATTGTTTTAAAGACAAAGTGATCCACATTGCTGTCTACATGATTGAACTAATTGAATAGTTGTCCTCCTAAGGGGCAGCTCTCCCAAGGACGTTTACAAGATGGGATAAGTTAATATTATTCCCAAAGTTCGCAACACGAGCCGTCCACTAATTACTTACACGGGCGAGAATGCGCCAATACCCGCTAGTGGTTACCTCCTCAGGTCAACCCACCTGTGATCCCTCTGCAGGAAAGCCCCAATCTCCCAGAGCGTATCTGGGAGCTCAGAGCCAAACTGAGTAGCAAGAAAGGGCCACGGGGCTTGCGGGAAGTGAATCTTTGGTGACTGGCCACGAAAGACTCAGGGCTTTTTCTTTATCCAGGCAGAGGCAGATGGCGTTCCAAACTACCACTTTTCATTAACAAGCCGAGACAAGTGTACAATTTGTAAAGGGACGGATGATTGGAAAGGACTAGTTCTATGCGTATGTGTTCCCGCGCCGCTCGGTTTTTCCCCACCCAGGTCCCCAGCCCTCTCTGGGCTGCCGCAGCAAGCTGGGGCCTGGAAAGGTAGAGGCCCCGCCGCCTCCCAGCTTCGTGACTTGGACTAATTTGAGGTGCGCGCCGCATGGAGCCGGCGGTCCTCAAGCTGCAGACGCTGCCAGCGCCACGCAGAGACTGCGAGTGCTGGCGGGCGTAGGCTATCAGAGGACAGAGAGGGCTAAGGCGCCTTTCTGTGCGCGCTCCCGCACAGACGCGTCTTGGCGAACGCATATTCGAGGCAAGTCTGATCAGCCGACAGCCCCACAGACAGTTCGGACCTGCAGGCGAGTTGAGGCCAGCTGCACCTTGTCGACCACTGGGCCTGTTTCTTAGCGGCGGCAGACATTTCTTGGAGTTCCAGCCCCTCCGCACGCTAGACCCACGCGCCGGGGCTGCTACCAGCCCTTTCTCGCACCCCACAGAGACCTTCGCCGAGCCTGAGCCTCGACAGCCCGGACCCTTTGCGCGCCGAGCCGGCTTTTAGCGCTGAGATGTTCCTCCCGAGGTCCCTCACCCCACCGCCGCGTCCCCGACGCAGACGCACGCCCCAGCCTGGTGTGTGTGTACGACGCGGGCAGCTGCGCACCCCGGACCTTGTGCCAAGCAGCTGAGGGGCCTTTGGCAGAGCCGGGACAAGGCTGGCACCTCTCAGAGCAGGGACAAAGCTGGCACCTGGCTTGACGCAAGTCTCCCCGGAGGGCGACTGGTCCTCGCGTGTGCCTGCGGCTGCAAGCGATAACCTGGTGGCCGAAGGCCCCTTCTTTCTCCCTCTACAGGCTTCCTGTCTCTGCCCTGCGAGCTCAAGGAAGAGAAGGGAAGGTGTGGGAAGTCCCGAGGCCGCTCGGCACACAGGCATGTCCCCAGCTATATCCAACGCATCCAAGGTCCTGGGCCCGCTGGCCGCTCTGGGCTCCGACATCAGCCCTGCGCGGGCTCCGAGCGCCCCCTGCCGTCCGCAGCTTCATCTTGGCTGTGCCTCTGCGGCGGCCGGAGGCTCTCCGCCGGCTCAAGCCTGTGCTTTCCAGAGCCTTCCCTGAGGAAGTGGCTCCCGAGAAACGGATCCTTAGGGGAGGCCACGACACTGGAGTGGGACCCTACAGAGACTGGTTCCTGTTTACGCACCCTGCCAACCTACCCAGGGTCCAGGCGAGAATAGTCTGGTCGTGAAGTCCCATGGGGAGACCGTCTCAGACTCCCAGGCACAGACCAGGGAAGTTTTGGTTTCTGAAGCCTAAGAAGACCTGGTACTGGGGCTTTTGGTCACCAGCTACATTCCTTCCAGGCGGCCCCTTTTAATTGATGTGAACATTACAGAAAAAGCAAAGCTGCTTCATCAAGTGAATTACGTTCTGGGAGATGCCAAGAAATGTATTTACTGGCAGCCAGGTTTGCCAATAAAAGTTGCAAATGAAGACTGCTGGTTTCCAGGAAAATATATTTCTTTTTTTTTTTAACCACTTCTTAGTTTTAATTATGAAAAACTGAACCCCCAAAGAACCGGTTTAGAGAACAGGACTAGTGAATGGCAGTGATGGTGGCTCCTAGTGTGGTCTCACACCCTCACATGCATTTACACACCCCAGGGACACCATAGGGCAACACCCACTGTGCACACTGTGGCTTTACCCACCGATAGACCTGCCAATATTTATATACATGGTTCACACAGATACAAGACTAGATGTTGGCTGGCATAAAGGTATGCATTTGGATTAGTGCTATTTAGTTTGGAAGCGAAGATATAAGAAAAGATAAACTATGGCAAATAGGCAAATTTCTACAGAATGTTAAATAGAAGTGAATGTATGAAAGATAAAAAGACACTTGTTCTGTAGTGTATAGTTTTGGTTGCCCTAGTATTTTTAAAGTCCAGTAGTTGACTAGAGTTAAACTATAAATTAAGGGCAACAGACAAACCAACTCAGAATTGACTTTTATTGAGGTCCCCTTTTGCTTGGGGTCAAAAAGACCCTAGTTAGCATTAAAAAATCTCTCCACTCACCAAATGGGATAGGTCTTTGTTCTCCCCAAAGCTTGACTTCTCCTGCAGACACTTGGTTCTGAGCAGTTTGAATGCTAACCAAGGGTGAATTTGTTTGATATGACATTTCTCTGGTCTTAACCATAGACCATTAAACAACAATACCAAGATACACGAAATATTTATTGTATTGTCATGCTGCTGAGTGCTTTAAGTAATCATTTTATTCAATCCTCACAAGGACCCTGATATGGATACTGAGGGAAATCCTGGCACAGAGGGGCCCCTGGGCACCACTGAGCGGTCCAGAACACTATGCTACTCTGTCCTTGGGAGAGCAGAGCCCCTTGTTCCAGAGAGGTAGTACCCCTCCAGGCCTGGCTGAGGTCTTAGGTCTGCCTCTGGCCCTGTGCCACCTTAGGTGACCTACTTTCTACCTCACTACTGGCCTTTAGATCAATCTTCCAGGCTCAGACCAAGTTGGGCAGGGGAGGGATTCCTAGAAAAGGCTAAAAGACCTATTCCTCCCACAGGCCACATGACCAAAGGCTTCCGCTGCATTAGAGACCAGGGCCTTGGTGGGGCTTCATGCTGAGAAGGCAGGGTGACTGGTGAGGGAAGGCTGGACTAGACTTTGCAAGTCCTGAGTGGGAGCCCTGCCTCCTCCACCCAAGAAGCAGGTGACCTCAGGCCAGCTTGCTACAGTGAGCCTCAGTTTCCCTCTCTGTGATATAAAAAGCACAAGTTCCATGGCTGCCCAACAGTCCCCTCATGGGGTCCTGAAGTTTAACCATGCCTGAAACTCAACTTCTGCTGCCCAGTCCCTCCCTCAGTCTCCTTCCTCCTGAATCTTGTGCGGGTAAGAGAATGGAAATGTTTGTTTTTTTCTCATAGCATCCTAAGCTTTCTTGGCCTGTAAGTCTAGTCTCTCTGAAAGCAGAGGCAGGGGCTGACTATAGGGTCAGGTCTAGCATGGCAGGATGGGACAGGAAAATCATATCTTCTTCTATTTGCTATATTTCCTGGAGAATCTCCTCAGGACAACTAAATGAAAGGGAGACCCAGGAGAGGAGTCCCCAGACAGAAATCAGGACAAGAGTAAATGAATCAGCCAGCAAGACATTAATTAATTTATACAGAAACTTTTATGCCCAAATATATAGCATTTCTCTAAGGCATCACTACTGCAGGGACCTCTAGAACACATGTAAGCATATATACCAACCTAATGCAAGTCAAGTATATTAACACATATACAATGGATCTAAGCATTGATGTAGGTGAACATTTCCCTTTGGTAGAAAGTAGGTCGCCTGGAGTGACACAGGGCCAGAGGCAGACCTGAGACTTCAGTCAGGCCTGGAGGAGTACCACCTCTGTGGATCAAGGGGCTCTGCTTTCCCAGGGACAGGGTAGCATAGTGTTCTGAGTGGTGCCCGGGGGTCCCTCTGTGCCAAGATTTCTCTCATCTCCCCAGGAAGAGCCAGGTGTGCTCAGCCCTGGTGTGTGGATCACCCTCAGCTGGTGGCCACAGTAGGCATTGGGCTTTGCGGGCCAGACTCCCCACAGACTGCCCCAGCTCCCACCAGCTGTGGCGACAGTCTGGAACTGTCCTGCTTCTCTTCAAGACCAGCCATTGTGGGCATCTGGTCTGCCTTTGTCTGTCCCTGCAGCATGTGGAGAAGGCTCTTTGAAAGTCTGGGCTGTCATGTTCACACAGGCGCACACACCTAATCTTGCCCAGGGCCTGTGTTTAGTCTATCTCGCTGACGTCCTTCCTGAACAGATGGGAAAAGGAAACGATTCTCTTAGCCATTTTTGCCTTCGCTGTACCCTGGCCCATCCATCATTTTCTCACCTACTATCCCTCGGACAACTGCCCCGCAACAGAAAGTCCCCACGGGGGCTCATGGGAGAGGCTGGCCACCTCCCACCCGCCCCTGCTTTTTCTTCTTTCCTTAATACAAAGGTTTACATTATAGGATGTGCCAATGATGAAACAGGCTCCAGATTAGATAAGGTTAAATTACACTTTTATAAGGTGTCGGTATCGGTTTAGGAGACATTCTCTTTTTATTTGTGAGTGTGTGCTTGTAATAATAGTTAGATTTTATGCTTCTCTTTCTTCTAAAGTAGACAACATATATATATACACTGTGACTTATTAGAAAGAGGACATCTCATTGCCCAAAGCAGGAAAATTAGTTACTTGCCAAGAAAGAGCAAGTTGCTAAAAGTTGCTGACTTCTGGGAACTGGCCCAGTCAGGAAGGCAGAACTGTTTTCCTTTTGTGTGTGGTAATTCTACAGAGTGCCTGGTGCCATCTTAAGAAACACCCCATCGTAGTTTTCATTGTTTGCCTTTATGAGTATTTGCTATCAAAGATTATTTGTTAGGTGTATTTGTTTTAATAAGGAACCCGTCCAAAGGCAGGCAAATGTGTCACTGGGAAAATGTTTTGGGAGGAGTCTGGCAGGGGTTTTACATAATAGGGAAACAGTCGGGGCTCCACCCTCTTCACATCAAGGCAAACACAATCACATAATTTGTTTAATATCAGTCACATTGTCTACTATCTGCTGGAAGTAGGTTAGTTTTCTAGTTAACATCACTGTCATCAGCGTCAACTGTTTTTTCTGGAAAAGGCTCAAAGTTAGGTTGTGATGCTTTGCCCATTTTAGTTTGTCTTTGGGTATTTCAAAAGAGAGGGCTAATGCATTGCAGTAACACTTCCTTTTACTTTTTAATGAATGTCAAAAAATCCGTGTCATATTTCTCCTTTGGCATAGTTTGAATTTTCCTTGACTATGCATTAAATAGAGAAAAACAAGTTTTGTTTTGTTTTGTTTTGTTTTTAACTCTTTTTTGCCTTCTCTTGCGGGTTCGTACTTCAGTTTTCCTGCTGATTTCAAGGCGATTCGATTATCAGATGATAACGTCTATTGTAAATTTCAGTAAAGGAGAGTTGTGCTTTATTTTCTTACTGTGTCGAACATTTTCCAAGTAGGTATTTAGAACCCAGAAAGCATCCCCTAGCAGATCAGAATACATTAAATACAGGTCAAGTACTGGTTTCAAAGTTCTTGGCAATGTCCCTTTAAAAACAATTTTTTCTCATATGCTTAGATCTACTTTTCCAATATTAGCATAGCGTTCACTTTTATCTACCAAACAAATACTTTAAGTATCTACATTCAGTGGAAACAGAAAATGACAGGTGTATAATTTGTTTTTCTCTTAGGAAAAGTTTGAATGTTGAATAATTCACTGTAATATATATCTTGAGTGATTCAATTCATATTCACTGTTCCCCATTTCTGGCTTTTTAATATTATATCTAAATTTCGAAGTTAACTGAGTATGGGGACATGGGAGGAGAGAATAGAGGTGGGATCAGAAAAAAGATCAAACGATCAAAATATTGAAGAAAAAGTTTGATAGGTCTTTTATTGATACCACTTTCTCTTAGAAAGCATAATGACTACAGTTATGAATTCTCTTACATTTTGAATTATCTCATAGTTTGAAGGGCTTATTAATGATTACATGGGGCAAAGAGTTGACAGGGATACTGCAAGGAAGCCCCCCTTGACCTACTGGCTAGATTTGGCCTGAGACCCTCCTAGAGCCTCTGGGGCTGTGCCTGGAGACAGGGAGTGGGCCCTCTGTCCACTGGCTGGATTCTTTCTCTTTATGCATGTTGGGGGCAGGGGTAGGGTTATTTTTGTTCAAGCCTACCTCTTTTTTTTCTTTAAAGATACATGAGCTCTCTAACACTTCAGTGCCAATTGCATCTATTTTCCTCCTTTAGAGACAGTGTGGCCCTGTGGAAGGGAAGGATAATGAGGAGGTGAAAAAGAGAAGGCCACAGGTGGTGGGGAAGAAGAGTGCAGAAGATGTCTGTACCCCTCCACCCCTTTCCTATGGGCAAGCCCATGTGGGGCCCTACAAGATCAGTGGCCTGGTACTCTATGCCACTGGAATTGATTGTCTCAAGAAATTGAGTGCAGAGAGAAACCAAGCCTCTTGTCAGGAGCAGAAGAGAACCAGGGGGGAAGGAGGCCTCTTCACCTAGCTTCCCTGTCACAAACAGGTACCAGCATAAATTTCAAGCTTAACAGAGGGCAGTTATTTGTATCAATGTTTAGGAAACTTCTGGGAGTCTTCTCATTTTGGCCACCAAAGGGGGGTAAAGCATGTGTGAAGGGTGGTTCTGGAAAGAAGAAGCCATCACGTACCTGCTGAGTGGGCCAGGAGCCTGCAACCCGCCTGCCTGGCCTGCCTCGCCCTCTTTTTCCTGGTGGGGCAGGATCTGTCTGGAGGAGGAGGGGGTCACTCTACTTCATTCTGTTTTCTGGGACCTGTGCGGGTACTTGCTGCCATCACTCTCTCTGTGAGTTGAGTGTGGGTGTTCTCCATGAAAATTTTCCATCCCTATGTAGAGTTATATGTCTGCCTGGTCCAATTTCTGCCCACATACTACGGAATACACCATGAAAGGCCATTTTTCTTTTTTGAAGCAGATCCAAAATTATACACATGATGAAGTGCAGGCAGGATGCCTGTGGAAAAAAAAAATCTTCTCCCAGTCATTTCAATGGAATGAAATGGTTGGGCGCTGCAAGCAAAATCTGACAGAAATGAAACCTTTCTCCATTTCAGGTCACGGCATTAGCCACAGAGTAGAGCTAAGGGGAACTCTGGCTGGCATGGGGCACCATAATGCTAGGCTGCACACTGCAAGGCCCGGTAGCTCCAGACATACCCAAGATGTCTAGCACGAAGTGCTTAGCTGTGCCTCAGTTTACTGTGTTCTTAAAGAACAGAATAATACCTGTCTCTTAACTTAAAAATTAAAAGTGAGATTTTTATGAGATGATCTCAGTGAAGAACATTTGCGATGTCTTTGAAAAAAGAAGCTGTAAATACAGAAAATTAAGGAACAGTGATTATAAATAGTAAATGAAAGATCATACCGGTGCTCCGAAGTTCCAGTTAACATTACTGTACTTTCAGGTTTCTACCCTGACCAGCACACAACCAGCACACTCCTGACAGGAGTTGTGTGTTCAAGTCTGATTCCGCTGAGAAAGGAAGGTGCAAATAAAAAGACTAATGGCATCGCGGAGAAATGGGTCAGGTCCAAGAGGCCCAAGGAAATGCTATTCTCAGAGTGCTGGCTTGTACTTCATTGTTGGCAATAGTTTGTGTATGAATCGGCTCACTGAGCTTTACAAGAAATTGTGTTACTGTGGGAAACAAAGGGAGCTATAAAGTCTAGGGAAAAAGGTCCTTTATGTATTGCAATTGAGATTTCAGTTCATAAATATACATAAATTACAGTCTATTATAGTGTTTGGGTGTTGAACACAAGTTAGGTTTTTAACAGTGCTAACTCTAAAGCAAACTCTTTTTGAAGAAACATTTGAAGCACACTAGATATCCATTAATAAGAATATTGACTTAATGAGATCATGAAAAATTATAATTATGAGGACCTTGCATGGTATGAAATGGTGAATCCACTGATTGATACTTTTAGACAAAGAATGTCAAAGAAAATAAAAATGAAAAAGATTATTTTTATCTAACCATGTCTTTATTGTATGATTAAATAAAGTGGGAAAATGGAGTTTGGAAAAGGTTTGTTTGTGATTTGAGACGTATGTATGATCACATCATAAGAAACACTTCTGGAAAGTCCTCCAGCTGGCAGCTGGGCCTGGAAATTCCTCTGTGAACGAATGTGGAACGGGCAGAGGGCCTCATGGGGAGGTGTGGGAAGAGAAAGAAGTGGGTGTCTGTGGGAGAAGGAGAGGTGTAAATGGCCCAAAGTAATTTGGTGAGAGGAAGGGATAAACAAGGGGCCTAAAGCCACTGGTACAGCAAAGAAGGAACACCTCAGCTGCTCCCAATATCTTGGGCATTGAGTTTCACTTAAAATCCTTTATCTTCCTCCGCTCTGATGTTATCTCACTTTTAAAATGGTAAATCATTTATATAATATTTGCTGATTCACCAAATGAAGGCACTGCAAATTGACATGAAGACAGAGACGGGCAGTTCTGGGAGAACAAGTCTCAGGAAGTATTGATTTTCCTCTCATTTTGCATGAATCTTATCTCTTTGGCTTATGTGGGGTTTGTGGAAAGGGGGAGAAGGTTGGGTGCTGTGAAAGAAGTGGGGGAAGGTGAAGGAGAGAGCCGATTGCTTATTGCTTATGGGCTGTCCTGTTTTTTGTGGACTGGGATATGCATGCCTCTGTGTGTGTGTGTGTGTGTGTGTGTGTGTGTGTGTGTTTGGGTGCCTGGGAAGCTCCAGGGCAAATGGCTCTGGCTTCCCAGTGAGAGAATTTTCATGAGGACTCTTTCTCTTGGCAAACTTCACTCTGCTGTTACCTGGGAAGAGAGTTCTTATGTGATGTCAGCCTTAAGCAGAAAAGAGGTTCTGAGAAACAGAAAGATCAAGAAGTTTGCTGTGTTCAGCAACGGCCAAGACAATTTCTATTGACCTTTAGTATTTATGTAAAAGAAACTATTTAAAAAATCCATAATCACTTGTTTTAGACATAATGCATTCAACGATGTTTTATATGGAGCTAAAATGAAAGATAAATTCCATATTTTGTATTTATTTCTTGAAGCTTTAGTAGTCATGGTTTTTATGTATTGATGCTATGTATTCTCTCATGAGTTTCAATAAACTAGAATGGAACCTCAGTTTTGAAGACTGGAACTAATGATCTTGGTTATTTCTTAACTCTATAAGCACGTATCAACCCAATTTATTTACGTTTCTCCCCCGATCCCACCTCTCCCCCCTTACTTGCCCCCTCGCCCCTCCCCCTTGTCCGGCTTTTTCTTTTTCTTTTTCCCTCCCCTCCCGGAATCTCTGTGGGTCTTTTAGATAGCGCCTGCAGGCACTGTGATGGATCTCTCTCGCCATCTAGTGGTAAAAAATGAGAAGTGCACTAAGGGGGCCTCTCAGAAGCCGAGGAAGTTTCACACTAGCCGGGTGAGGTCATGTTTGCCAAGTAAAGTCCTTGAACTTTATAGCTAAATATTTGCTAAACAAACAAACAAACAAACAAACAAATAAATAGATAGATAAATAAGTAAATAAGTAAGTAAATAAATAAATAAATAAGTAAATAAGTAAGTAAGTAAATAAATAAATAACAGATAAATAAATAATAGCCTTACCAGTGAGTTTGGAATGGCAATGTACCGCGTGGGCTGTACTGCTGGGTTCTTAGACTAACTCCAGCTCATTAGAGAGGAAGAGCAGCTGAATTTTAGTGTCAAATTAGGGTCTGTTTGCTGTGGTTCTTTCTCTACGGTGGGCGAAAAAAAAAACATAAATGAACTTGAATTACCTTGCTTTCTACTTTGGTCTATCCATCCACAATGCCAAATATACCAGTGAGAGGCAACTGAGGAAACATTTAAAACATGGGCTGGGTCCCTCAGCTCTGCAGGCAGATGTGAGGGCTGTGCCTCTTGCACTTCTGCTCACATATTTCCTAAACTAATTTTGAAAATTCCTCTCTTGAAAGAAGGCCCCCTAAATCAAGCTGTCCTAGTGTTGTATGTGTAGGGGGGAGGAGAGGACAGGAGTGAAGGCAGGGGATGAGGGAAGGAGAGCAGTGGAGCAGCCCAGGCAGATGTTTTAGAGAAGCCAATGTATGGAAGTCCAGGAGCTAGAAGTTGTGTTCCCTAAAGCTCTCCACCCCCAGGCACCTGCTGAAAAGTTTTCATTTGGGATACTGGCCCTCACCACACTGAGCCATCGGAGAGGGTTTCTGAGAGGGATGGGGTGATTATCATCTCATCTGATGCAAAACTGACTTTCTGACTTCAAAGAGACCTGGCCCAGAGTCCCTGCAGTGGAGGGGGTGGGCACATACTGAGACCTAGTGAAAACCAGTTACCCTGACCAGGTCGTGCCCGAGCAGGGGCTGCCCCAATGCATCTATATTAATAAAATAATTTAAATAAAACACAACATTCTTTACTGTCTTAAATGATTCCTGGGAACTATGTAAAGCTCACCCTCACCCATGAGTGCATTAATTCAGTCTTTCTGGATCATAGGTGCATTGGACACAGCATCCTCACTAATGTTTCTCAAGCTTCAGCTTTGTTGTGTTGGCTTGATTGGTCACCGCTGTACCCAGCAAAGGTCCTTCCATTTCTCCTCTGCTTCCCCTAATGCAGAAACGCTGTTGAGGGAGAGACACTTCCAGCCTAGTGGGACCGCCAGCCAGCAGGAACAGCTTGCAAGTGGTGGTGGCGGTAGTGAGGAAAATTGCTCCATTGACTGAGAGAAGGATGGAGCCTGACTAATTTAACCTCTCCTTTGAGAAGGCTGGACTTCTATCGGAAGGTTTTCAGGGTACATATTTACAACTTTAACTTCTAAGTCTCAAAGCTTACTTCAGTAGTTAGAGACCAACATTCATGGTGACTGAGGCATCTGGATGACTGCTCCTCTCTCCTCCTTCTGCTTGTGGCCCTGATGGACCCAAGTTGGCATTTAGGTCTGGTTCCCAGGTGGTGAAAAGAACCCCAAGGCAGGAGTCTGTTGGGACACAGGAGCAGCCTGATGGAAGGTACCGCGGTGTCAGGTGGAGACACTCCTGAGTATTGCGAGGTGACGTGAGGAACCTGGGCATCTGCCGCCCCAGGGATGTGTTTATCTCCCCGCAGACTCTCCTTGCCCAAGTACTGCCTGAGTGAAGTTATAACAAAAAGTCTTTATGAGCTGGGGAAGTATGTAATTTGTTCTGGAAGAACATAAAGTTTGTTGTTTTTCTTCAGCTGTGGGTTACTCTCAGCTCAATTTGTCTATTAAGAACGCTCACTCCTTTGTCTCATTTCCACGGGAAAATTTTCCATGGGCTTCAGGAAGGCAGTTTTTAGACAACAGAATTCTAGTTCTTTAATAAATAAAGAGAAAATAGACCTTTCTTTTTCCCAAAAATTTTTTAAAATAGGTTTCTTTAAGGACTAACTCTTGACAAATTTCCTTGTTTCCTGTACATTTTAAATTATATAAATTCATAACACAACCTGCAAGTTTATTTTTTAATCGGAAGCATTCAGTCGCGTTCAAAGGGAGACTTTAAATGTAAGCACTGTCTCAACTTCTCTCTGTTGTTTTTCACCTTGATAGACTTGCAGGGAAAGATGGTGACTGACTCAGCATACATCTTACTAGGGAGAGTCCCCAGCAAGAAAGCAAATTCTTCTGGTAGAATATCTAAGTGTTCTGCAGTTAAGTTAAGCAGCTGCGAGAAAGCTAGTAGCTGGGTTAACCTACATTTGTCAGCAATTTTCTTCTTGGCCAGTCGTTTTTTGTGCCTCTGTCCAGGTTTTTATTTAAAACAGCAAAAAAGTACATGTAAAAAAATTAGATCCCCGCCCCTAGATTCACCTATGGAAGCCTTATAACCTTTGTGGCCTCAGCTACCAAGCAGATTCAAATGACGGACAAGTCAGAGGATGCTTCCTTTTAGACAATGGTGCCCCAGCACCCCAGGAATCTGCTTTTGTTGAAACTCCAAAGGAAGAAAGAAAACCCTCCAGTACCCTCCTCATTTGCTTCTTTCCCAAAAGAAACTCTTTTCATTTTCTTTGTTCTGTTCCTCTTTTGCCCTCTGGAGAAACAGCCAGCACAGTTTCCTTGGCTAGCCAGTGGGGCAGGCAGGGAGGGCTGACCAGGACTGGTTAAGGTACCTACCTGGGACTTCCTTCCTGTGGAGCGGGACTCAGGTCTTGCATGCCCTCAAAGGCCATCTCCTCTGGACAAAGATGGCAGGTTCTGAGATTCCTTTGCTTTGGACACGAGGCGTACACAAACACAGCAGGTTACCACAGGCGCACAGTTCATCAGATATGTTCACGGGGTAAGAGTGGCCTTGTTGGGCTTCCAGAAAATTCACTCAAGGAGGAAAAGCTCCTTCTGAGACTAATGAAGCTGAGAAGATGGAGTTTGTGTCTATTTTTCTTGTACCTATTGTGTTTGTACAAGCCAAGCAAAATCTCTTGTTAATCACTTCACTTCTTACATGTACTCAGCACAGCTCTCAAAATCGCCCAAGGATCTTTTTATCAGTTCAAAGGAAAAATGTGCTATTTCAGCCTATGAACTTATCTCTTTATAGCTATAGCGTGATCACATCATGGAATAAGCATGCTGCACCTGGGGGATGGGGGTGCCTAATCATAAAGGTTTTTTTAGGTAGTGTATTTTCCACTAAATATTCTTTAAAATCAGATTATTAAGCTGTAACCTTCTATTCATGGGCTGACTCTAGAAGAATGTACTTCTTAAAAGACTGAACAAAATTAATCTTGCTGAGGGCTTTGTGTGTGTGTGTGTGTGTGTGTGTGTGTGTGTGTGTGTGTTGGTTTGAGGGGGGCATGGAGAGTGTGCCAGAAGGAAGTAGGAGCATAGATGTTGAACTTTTCTTTCTACAGAACTGAATGTGGGTCTCTTTGGTGGCCGTGAAACTTCACGATGATTGAATTGCAACAGCTGACATTGTGAGCTTTGTCTTGGAGACCAAACAGCCCCTACATGTTAGCAAGCTCCCTTTGAAGTCAGCAGAAATGGTGTGCCAGGCTAGACTGCGCAGGCTGTGGATGATACAGCCAGGGACAAGAGCCAACATTATATTAATTCAGGCCTCATCAAGGAATGATCTCTGAGATTCCTTATAGAAAAGGTGAAGTTACAATGTCTGAAAAATTGTTTGACAATGTCAGCAGATCTTTATAAGATTGTTTGAAATTTCAGTAGCATTTGATTATCATGATATCTTAAACACAGTAGATCTGAACTTAAAATGACTTCAGATAAGATCAACATTTTAGAGCAGCAGATTTGAGATGTGAATAAATTTTGCCTTCTAGGGCTTCATTTGGTTGTTTCAACCAGGAATTGAAAGAAAACTTTGCTGAAGGTAAGAGTAAAAGAGATTTTCACACAGTTCTGAGTCAACGTGCTGGCCTCAGACTTCATTCATTCAGACTTCAGCACATTTTTCTGTGTGCTCTGTGAGCAAGGACTGCCTGGTTGCTGGCCCAGTGCTTCTAGTCTCATCTGAAGGCTTGGCATCGTGCAGTACATATACTCATCAGCAACTTGTTCACCTTTCTGAAGTAATCCCTTTTGACTTCAGTAAGACTTTTCCTTGAAGGAAACTTTGCTCGTGGCTCCCCGAATATAAGAGTTGATTCTCATTTTTCACAAATGTTAAGCACTATAAGGTTACCGTGAACTCTGAATTAGCGAGCACTGATCTAGTGCTCCTGCAGGAAATGCAGGCTTGGGTTCCCGTGAGTCTCTCTGGTCACAACATTTTCACTTACTGATCAGTACCTAACCTTGCTTGATGTGTGTTTCTGTTCAAAGACACCTTATTTAATATTTAACTGATTCATTACCATTGACCCTGTGGCCGACTGGGCTATAACTCATGCCTGAAAAAAGTTCATCTAACATGTGTTTTCTCCTTGAGGCACATCACACTGCCTTCTTGCCCTTAGAAAGACTAGACGGCACTTCAGCGCTCTGCTTCGGGACCATTTTAAACATCAAAATCACCAACAGAAAGCGCAAAAATGCAAAAACAGGATACAAAATAGACCACAAAAAGGACACTTGTTTACAGTGTGAGCTGAACCAAGGAGGCAGAGCAACGCCTTGCTCACCCTGAGCTGGGAACATGTAGAGTGACTTAAATTGTTTACTGTTTCGCATATGTTCGTGTGTGACCATAAATACAATGGGAGTATTGACTTGAGGGTTACAAATAAATTTTAGCAAATGGGAGAATATGCGAATATGCAATCTGTGAATAATGAGGATTGACTGTATATTGATAAATTCAATGTACATTTTAAAGATCTGTTGACTCTGGGTAATGATTATCATCTAATCATTTAACTTTTGGTCTTATCTAATGTCAAAGCAAAGATAATTTACATTTAAAAAATTAACTGCGTTTATACACTGTTTTATTAATAAAGACTCATGTTTGAAAATAGCTCTTTACCCTTCTTTCCCCTGGAAATTAATGATCTCTTTCTGTCTTGCTTTTCTATGCCCATCAAAAAAATTCACTCACCAAACATCTTCTGCATTTCTGCATATGACTGGCCCTGGTATTAGCCTCCTTTGCCAGTCACCAATGATAGAGTTTTGGGATGTTCTAAAGACCAGAATTTCATCATGCTGAACTACCAAATTTGAGTGTATTCAATTTACTAGAAAGTATAAATTATCTCACTTGGAGATGGTGTTTTTACTTTTGGAGCTACATTGGGAAAATATATTTCAAGTAAAGAGCCGAGTTCAAGTGTCTTTTTCATATTTTCATGACAAGGAAGTCTCACCAGTTTTCACCAAAGTGAGATTATGAAAACGTCCCTCTAGGGTACCATTTCCTAAAGTGGTTCCACAGACCCCTAGTAATGTAGATTGTGCAACTGGGTAAATATGGGAAATTCCGAGTAAAGTCAAACTTGTTCATCTACCACACGCTTTCTCAGCTTCCATGAGGTATGTAGTGTGTCCCACACATCGTAGACCATGGAATTATCTCCTGGACCATTGTTCTCTGTGGGCCCTCAAGGGAAACACTACTGCAGAAGTTGGAGGTGCACAGAATATACAGGGCATGTCTACAGTGGAGGAGCAGCACTGCCTCGTGAGCTCATGTACTGCTCCAACGGTAGGTAGGTAACAGCCCGCCATTGGGGGACAGACAACAATGGAGACTAAAGCAGTCTCTCCATTGTCTTGGGTAAATGAAATGATGCTCTCCTTTCCTTTTCTTTCAGTACCACTGGGGGATTGTTTCCTGGCTTTTAGGTACCTGAAATGAACATGCTACTCTCTCCATGTGATTTTGCAAGAAGAATTTATTGACCACTGACTGTAAATAGGTGCTGCACTATGGGTGGGTAATAAAAGATGAATGGGTCTTAAAGTTGCCAAAAGAAGAGAGAAACTATGTTGACTTCTCTTTGATCTTGTTTTTCATGCTGCATTGATAATCATCTCAAACTCAGTTACCGAATACAAATATTTCAGGAAGCGCCTTGCAGACGTTCACTGCTCTTTGAACCTCAATGAACACAAATGGAACTGATACCTGTCTTATAACTACTACTGATGACATACTGTGGCTTTTCTTTTTCTTTTTCCATGTCTCATGTAGACAGCATCACATGCAGAATAACTGAATAATAATAAGAACTTTTTAAAAATTGCCCTCAAGTGGGGTTTTAAGGGTTTCAATCAATGGGTCATGGGTTTCAACATCCCTCTTTTACTTTGTGCAATTTGAAGCTCAATATTGGTCATCTCTGTGCGTAAGACAAGTGTGATTACATTATTATTAAACATCTAGTATGTGCCAAGTGGGTGCAAGGTACTAGGCAATAGTGTAAATGAGATTAAGTCTTGCATTTCTAATTAAATAGTAACAATTATAGTTGCCAGTTCTCAAATACCTTGTGCCCAACACTGGAACTTTCCAGGCTTGCTCTGAACAAAAACTCTGATATTGCTGGCAGTGTTTGGGACAGAGGTTTTTTGAATGAAACTGACTATAATTGTTGGGGTTTAAATGAAAGTGATGGTAAAGCACCTAGGACAGTGTCTGTCTTGTGGTAGGAGGATAGGAAAAATAGCCTTTATTGTCCATTATAATTGTCTCACAGGGCAGCGTCTGTTTCTTATTCATCTTTATCTCCTCAGAACAGATGCTCAATAAATGTTTGTTAAATAGTGATGACGATTTAAAAAAGAAATGATGATTGACTACTCAGTAAAACAGGATAGATATAAGGTCATTTTTGTACTCTTAGTTTTTAGAATAATTTTTTTTGATCATTTGGGGAACTAATGACACATGCAAATTGAAGTGGAGAATTGAGTTCGTCAGATTAATTGAGTCAGTGGCATGTGTTTTATCTAGATAATTCATGCACTAATATTTTGGGGTCATATGTTATCTGGAAAATGACCTCACTTTTCCATTTATTTCATGCAGTGTATTGGCAGATGTTCTGGAACATTACAAATTCTTCCCATGAACTTAATGACAAAAACGCTTTTATATATGTGTCAGTATTTTATAGGAAGGATTATGATGGTATTCTGAGCATCTAAGATTCTATAGAAAGACGATAGCTTTAGGATATGTATATAGACTTTCTGTGAAGTTTACAGTCTGTGTTATTTCCATAAAGGTCACTTAACATAAGCTCACAAACACCTTTTTGGGATTTGATTCTGTAGCTGCCAAGCCAGGTGAGCCAAGCCCTGCTGCCAGGGGACTGTGCTGGATAAAGGCTGCAGAACTGGCCTTCCCCGCTATAAGCAGGAGCAAGCAGGCTGGTTACAGGGAGCAGTGGAATCGCATTTCACAGTCGCTTTATTCACTTGCTCATAACTTTCTGCCAAATTCTTTGGGACTGAAACCTCTTGTCTGGTGCTGGGCCATGTATGCCCAAAGGTGAATTTTTTTTTGGAGAGTTTCTGCCAGAGCTATTAAGCCTTCCTTGAGTCAATGAAAAAAGAAACTCTTCATTTGAATTGGTTGGCTTCAGTTCACCAATAATTCAAAATTTAACTTAGTCACACAAGAGATGTTTTCCCTATTTCTTTTTCTTCCTTCCTTCCTTCCTTCCTTCCTTCCTTCCTTCCTTCCTTCCTTCCTTCCTTCCTTCCTTCCTCTCTGTTTCTCTGTTTCTCTGTTTCTCTGTTTCTCTGTTTCTCTCTCTCTCTCTCTCTCTCTTTCTCTTTCTTTCTTTCTTTCTTTCTTTCTTTCTTTCTTTCTTTCTTTCTTTCTTTCTTTCTTTCTTTCTTTCTTTCTCTTTCTTTCTTCTCTCTCTCTCTCACACACACCACACACTTATATACACTGACACATGCATGAGCACCCACCCAACCACCACATACAGTCACATACTCTCACACACACACATCACACATTTGTACACCAACACATACCTACACACTGATACACACACACACACACACACACACACACACACACACGCTCATACACTGCACTTACCTCTCAGTCTGGCTGTTGCAAACCCTAAATCAAGTAGTCATTTTTCCCTTTTGGGAAACAAAGACTCTTCCTGTTTTGTTTTACGTGACTGGAAAGGAAGGGAACTGAAGAGACAAACCAATCAGACCTTGGTGATTTTTAAGCACAAACGAATGCACTCATTTGCCTGCTACTTCAAAATTAGAAGTATGAAACATAAATCAGAAAGGGACCTTTGAAGGCATTGCTAAGATAACAGCAGGAGTGAAAGTTAACCCTTCAGTCATGTTAATTCAACATTTTTGTCATAACAAGAAGAGAAGAACACACTCTTAGGTCCTCCAGGGTTTGCTCTTTTCTCATGAATGATGTAATTAAGGTCTCTCCCCATCTTGACCTCTGTCACACCCTCTCTAGACACAAAAAACCTGTATTTATGTACCCTGGAGAAAGTAATCACTCTTTGAAATAATAGGGTGGAGGCAGATATTTGTAGCTGGAGTAAAGTCATAGAGGTAAGTGACAACCTGCCTGGGTACTATTCTCAGTTTCCTCCACACCTTCAATAAGCCATTGATTTGATGCTGCTGGTCAATAGTTATAATCAGTAACAATTGTAATCTCCAATTTCCGGAGAAAAAAATACTGGCCTTGATTAATTAAGTGACCACCAGTCAGTAAGAGCTATGGTTCCACAGGAGCTAGAACCAGAACTAACTGCCTTTTTTTTCACAGCTCTTTTTAAAACTTGGAGATTTCTTCAGAACGGCTCTGAATAGTAATTTAACATTAACTTTACTTGATTCGGGGAAAACTAAAGTCTCACTTTCTGTGTTCAAACATTTTAGAGCCCTGTATATTTTTATTTTGTAAAGGGAAAACAGAAAAAAACAAAGGATGGGAGGGAAAGGCCAAAGGATTTAGGGAGATATATTGAAGAAGAAAAATTGTTGCTGTTAATTTGTTGCAGGGGAATGTGGCTACAACAGTAGGGGTTCACTTTTCAGGTATCCTGTGCCTGTTCTGGTCCCTGGGTGAAAACTGAGAAAGCAGGAAATGGTTCACTCCAAAGCTGGGGTATGGTGAATTGAGGTGCTAGTCCAGAAACATGTACTTAGAGGCCCTGTTGTGCTTGCACTGAGCAGCAAGCCCCAGGTCAATTGTCACTATGGCAGTTGACTTTGCTTTGGCAGCTATGAAAGCACAGAAGTGCATTCTCCCCCAGACAGCCCATGGACCCACTGCTCCCCAAAGAATTGCACCTCCTCCTTTCTACAGACACTTCATGCTGCATGTGCTTTTAGTGAATGTTTTTCTTCTCTTTTGAGCTAATTTCACCTGCACAAAAGCATGGAGTAAAGCGTCAGAATGTGGGGAAACTGGGAGACATTCAGGCTCAGCACTCAGACACTCAGCAGGATGGCCTGAGCCCCTGTCCCCACAAAATCACCTTTCTGGGAGATACAGCAGTCCAGGAATGTCCTCTCAACCAGCGGCTACAGTCTGCAAAATATTGTTTTCATGCTGAGCAGCTAACTTCTAGGAGAAGGTGGTGGGTTTCAAATGATTCCTAGAGTTCCCTGCACAGAGTATAGCCATTTCAAATACTCTGGCTGTTCTTTCTTATCAATAGGCAAGAATGAATAAAGTCAGTACGTGTGGCCTTCTGATATCTGGGTGGCTCAGAAGGGTGGTATGTGTTTTGTGTTGGGTTTTTGGATGAGACCTATATGGAGCAATGCATATTCCCATCCTTCTTGAACAGCAGCCAACACTCTTGCATTGTTGATCTTCTCACCTCTGTATTTGTTTATGAATTATCTGGAAAGGGGATTTTATGAGCTTACTGAGAGGGATAGTACCCAGAGGCACCTGGGAGAAGCCAGGCTGTGTCTCCACAAGCAGAACCATGTGGGAGAGCTAATGGGATTATTTAGAGCAAGTCCCCTGTTTCTAGTTCTGAAAAAGTTTTTTTTCTTTTTTTTTTCTTTTTCCCCCTGAATTGTTGAGTTTAGCTTTGCATAGGGACCAAACTCACCACGTAGGCATTTGGCTTAATAATTTGCAGAATTTAAAAAAGCTGACCAAGGTAATAGACAATGTTGGGAATCAAGGTGTTGATCAGACAATAGAATAATCTTCAAAACAAGTATCACCAACATTTAAGAAATCTTTATTTAAAAATCAGAAGACATTCTTGAACTCTTTTTAAATTAAATTTTGTTTGAATAGGCAATGCATGAATATGGTTTATATAGGAAAAAGATATAAAAATGTAGACATTGAGAAGTCTTCTTAGCATCCAGACCACCATCCTGTTCCCCAAACCCAGCCCCAAATGTAACTACTTTTATCGGTTTGTGTGTGTGTGTGGTGGGGGGTGGTGGTGGTGGTGGTATATGTATGCTGTGTCCTTCTAGTGTTTCATTGTGGAAATACAAAGAAATAAAAAATATATTTCTTATTTTTCTTTGTTTTACAACAAAAACATCTTACTTTTTTCACTTAATATTTTATCTTGTTTATCTCTCATTAATACATAGGAACCTTCTCTTTTAGGTTTATTTAACCAGCCACACATAAATGGACAATTGTGTTGTTGTCAGTCTTTTACTATAACAAACCATGATTTAATAAATCAACTTGGAAATTTGTCATTATATATGTACGCAGTAATATCCATTGGGTACATTCCCAGAAGTCGGATTTCTAGGTCAAAAGTAAATCCATTTATAGCTTTGATACAAAATAGCTATCCACTGTCATTTTACCATTTTGCCCTCCTAACATCAAGGTCTTATTTCACATTTCTTTATCTATGAACTAGTTCTTTCTTTGTCCACTTTTCCATTGGGTTATTGGACTTTTTCTTCTGAATTTACAGAAATTCTTTATGTATTAGGAAGATTAACCCTTGTCTATGAAATGAGTTACAATTTTCCCAGTTCGTAATTTGTCTTTTGACTTTGCTCATGGTGTATTTTTCCCTAACATTCTATTATGAATAAATAAATCGTTGAAAGAACAGTGCACTGGATGAGCACGTGTACATCCAGCACCTAAATTTAACACTTGATAGCAGTTACCACTTTGCCTTAGCTGTGTCTGTGTAAGCTTGTGGGTGTGAGCACACGCATGAGTGAACATGTATAATATACACATAAGATGCAGACAACATGTCTTTCTAAACCCAAGCACTTTAGCATACACCTCATAAAAAGGACATATCCTCACACAATCATCATATCATTATCACACCCAAAACAATGAACAATAATTCCCTAATATTATCCAATATTCTTATTGCTTATGATGTCTTTACCATATGGACATTTTATTTTTACATATTTAGATTAACTAATCATTTAATCTTCTTTTTTTTAACAGCTACTAATTTTTTGAGTCTTAGTTAAAAAGACCTTCTCATTCAAGCCCTTGAATTTTTTTAGTCCCAGCATTTTTCTTGCACTTTTTATGCTTACATTTTCTTACATTTCAGTCTATGATACATTTGGAGTTTATTTTGGTATATTTTGTGAGGAATGAATCCAGTTTATTCTTTTCCAACTAGCAAGCTGGTTGCACCAGTCTTCTTTATTACAAAGTGCTTCTTTGAGGTTCTAAGCTAGATGGTAGAGTAGGTAAAGGCTATGCTTGTCTCCTCCTGTGACCACAATAAAATTAGAACTAAATTATATAAATCTAGAGAACAATCTGAAGACTAGCTAAACAGAAATCCTATAACTAAGGATATAAAGAAGAGGACAGATGGAGACTAGTAGGGGGCAGAGATGCAAAATAGATTGGCCCCACATCCTCATGCGGCAGTTGAAAATTGGGAAGGATATCTTGGCCACAGAGATCACCCACCCTTGAATTATGAGGGGTCTCAGCCCCACACTGACTCCTTAACCTATGGTTGCTGTGCTGGGAAAAGGAACCTCCACAAAATCTGGCTGTGAAAATCCACTGGGATTCAGTCTGTTGGGGTGAAATAGAAGGCAGCTGGAAACCCAGACATCCTTTAAAGGGCCTATACACAGACTCAGTCTTTCTCAGGCACTCGGCTCTGGCAGAGGGACAGTGACTTGGGAGGTGCCAGAGGCATACAGGGAAAGAGCTGGAGGGATAGCCACCATTACCCCTGTGTTGATCCCTCTTCCCCCCAAGGCCAAATCTGAACCTACATTGGCTTGGTGAACTTTACTTGCTCCACTCTGTTGACTCCCCAGGACCCTGCTCCACCAAACTCTCTCATCTCCAGAGCCACTTTTGGTGACTGGGAAAACCAGACCCACCCCATGCATGACAGGAGGTCCGTATAGCACCAATCAGCAGGCCTTGGTGCATGTGTCACAGGAGACACTTTTAGTTGCATGTAACCGCCCTGACCTGAGCTGTGGTTTTCTTGGGCAAATCTTGGGGGTATGCAGGCCCACGGTGGTGTTGGTTGGCCTTGGTGTGTTCTGAGACTTTTGTGAGTGGCCCCAGGCTTAACACTCTCACCAAACTTGAATCTGCATTAAAGGGGTGATCACCACTTGCCCCACCCTAGACTCCCTCAGGCCCTGTCTCACTAAACTTGCCTGTTGCCAGGGGATCTTTCAGTGGCTGAGCCTTATGAATAGCCAGCAGGAGGAGTCAGGCCTTGGGGTGCCCTGGGCCTATTACTGAGTTACCCCAGGTCCTGTACTGGTGCCAGTTGGCCTTGGTTTGCAATGTGGTCTCTCCCATGCACTTCCAGGTCCAGCGCAAGCAGTGACCAACTGCAGATCACTTTGTAGCTCCTACCAGGGTAGATCACAGGCAGCAGCTGAACTTGGTCTGCACCAGAGCCCCTCCCAAGGGGCCCCAGAACCAGCATACCCAGAGGCTAGCTTCAGACTACAAAAGAACACTACCCAATTAGCCCCAGAAGTGGCACACCCAAAGGATGGTCTCAACAGACACATGAGCTTGCTGGGGTGAATCTCATTCCATGGGGTTAGTCCCCACTCCCCCACAGCAGCTCATACACTGTGGTGGTAGCCAATCTTCAGCCAGTCAGCCTGAGAGTCAATCTCACCTGTTGATGTGCCAATAGTAATCAAGGCTCAATTACAACTGGAAGACACACACAATCCACACAAGGACGCTCCTGGAGCACCCAGAGCAGGTGATTACGGAGGCTGTGCTACTAGGTCACACAGGACACCTAATACATAAGGCTACTTGGCTATGACTGGGAGACATAGCAGATCTACCTAATACATAGAAACAAACACAGAGAAGCCGCCAAAATAAGGAAACAAAGAAACTTGTCCTAAATGAAAGAACAGTAAAAACTAAATGAAATACTGGTTATTAGAATGCTCAATGAACTTAGGGAAAGAATAGATAATCTCTGTGAGAACTCAAAAAAATAGAAAGGAAGCAAAAAAAAAGGACATAGAAACCATAAAAAAGAAACTGGCATGAATGAAGATTACAATAACTGAAATGAAGAATAACTAAAAGGAATCAACAGCAGATTAGATGAAGCAGAGGACTGAATCAGCAGTTTGGAAGACAAGGTAGCAGAAAACACAATCATTAAGAGTAAAGAGAAAAAAAAAA